>OX463788.1:46511931-47049260 GCA_949825025.1 Siphlonurus alternatus | reverse complement strand
GGGAGGGAAGGGGAGAGGGGGATCGAGGGGGATGACTGAAGAGGCTTCAGTCTTCAGTGCTTATATAATTATAGTGCGAGTAAGAGTACAATCTTTTTAAAGCATTTTTTTCCCCTTTTTTATTTTTTATAAACCAAGAATTAATTGAATTTTTTAAAATTTGCAGCCATTTGTGTGGGCCTTAGCTGCTGCTAAATTGGCAGTACATGACCTTCATGAGTGAAAATAAATTACTAGGTGAAGAAAAGTGAAAACTAAAATCATACATGTTTTCTTACACACCAGGAAAGTGAGCTGAGCCAAGGAGTGCAGGACCCAGTAATGGGCAAGAAGTTATGGGAGGCAAGCGAGTCCATAGTGAAGCTCGGGCCTAGTGATCCCCGCCTATAACCTTCAGGCCGGACTAATGAAGAACCTATTTCTTACCTTTGTTTTTTACATAATTATTAACAGCAGTATGTAGGTTACAATATTGTAACTAGCAGAATCTATTATATATATTATGTAGAAACTCTCATGTGTACTTTAAGCAAGTTATATACAATATATACAGACTCAATATATATAATTATATATATATATATATATATATATATATATATATATATATATATATATATATATATATATATATAATTATCTAACTTGCAAGTGGAATTTATTATGCATATGCTTCAGCACTACACCCATTATTCAATCTGTTTGTCTCTTTGATTCCTATTTAATTATTACACAGTTACTTGACTATGCTTTTGATACATATAACAGATTAAACTGATTAAGGGTAAGATAACACGAACAATCGATTGTTGTTAGTCCCATTTGATTAACATGTAAACCTTAGCAACCTCATAATGATTCTGAATTTTTTTTAGAGACAGTTCTTGGCATAAAAAAAATATGGAGAAAATTTCAAAACAATCGGACGATTCAATTTTTTTAAATTAATTTTTTAGTTTCGGTCTCCATGGGAAAGCCCTATACTGAAAATTTAAAAAAATCATTTAAAAAAATTGGATTGTCCGATTGTTTTGAAATTTTCTCCATATTTTTTGAATGCCAAGAGATTCGAACTGTCTCTAAAAAAAAATTCAGAATCATTATGAGGTTGCTAAGGTTTACATGTTAATCAAATGGGACTAACAACAATCGATTGTTCGTGTTATCTTACCCTTAAAGATATCAATATAGAAAGTTACATTTAAAAATATCAATATTATAATTTATAAATGTTATGAAAACGAACTCAATTTTCAGTTTTACAAATTTGTTAAAAAAAATAATTGAAGATGGTTCAAAATCTCAAAATTTGCACACCCTTCCTTTCAATGTTTGATCTATTATATACAAGAATCTGCCTGCTATCATTATTAGCACAGAGGTAGCACAATCATCTTACAATGCTTAAATTAATGCAATAATTTTATTTTATGATATCTGTAAATTGGTGTATTAATTTCAATTTTATAATTTTTTTAAAAGCATGCAATAAAATAACTGAAAAAAGAATTCAAACTTGTTACTTAATTAAGGTTAGGGACAATTACAATTATCATTTGTTGAGAAAATATAAGTGACAATCATGAGGGAAAAAAAAAAAAAAAAAAAAAAAAAAGGAAAAATAGTTTGGTATGATTAATATTTAAGGTGGAATCCAGATCTTAATGTTTATATATATATATATATATATATATATATATATATATATATATATATATATATATATTATGTACAGTTCTGAAAGTTAAAAATTGGAATTTTGTATGCTCTAAAACTGCAATGTAATGAAATTATATATTGAAATAAATATAGATAATAGATAGAATTAGCTCGTATAAAACTATTTCAATAGATATTCAGAGAGTGTTGATAGTTAAAAAAAATTATTATTGAATAAAAAGATTCCAGTCTTCACTTAAATTTGAACTACTCATACTCGCTCGTTGGCTCTTCCTTTTGCTGTTTTTAATAAAATATTAATGGCCAAAGCTAAGTTCTGTGATGCAAATTTACCGTGACTTAACCCAATAGACGACTTGCAAAACCCCATTTTTAGCAAAAAGTAAACAAACAAAAGTGACCCCAGTTCATTGTTGTTTTGATCATGTGTATAAATTTTGCTTATATATTGGACCTTATGGGAAACTGACAATTTTCACACACAGATTTCAAAATGTTACAAACCTACGATTCTAAATATAAAAATATCACCAGAATCTGCAGTTTTTGGCCATTTATAATGCTGAAATGCGTATCAGAAGAAGTTTTCTT
Source organism: Siphlonurus alternatus (assembly GCA_949825025.1). Classification (NCBI taxonomy): domain Eukaryota; kingdom Metazoa; phylum Arthropoda; class Insecta; order Ephemeroptera; family Siphlonuridae; genus Siphlonurus; species Siphlonurus alternatus. The sequence goes on along the minus strand of OX463788.1, from coordinate 47,046,989 downwards.
TACTTTAATATGGTAAATTTCATATGATACCAAATCAAGGAAGCTCCAGATTGTTGATTATTACAACAGTTAAAATCAACAAACTGGAGTTTGCCTAGTTACATATCTTCCCCCATGCAATTGGCTGATTTGGTATCATATGAAATTTAATTACCAAATTGAAATAAAGAAAACTTCTTCTGATACGCATTTCAGCATTATAAATGGCCAAAAACTGCAGATTCTGGTGATATTTTTTTATTTAGAATCATAGGTTTGTAACATATTGAAATCTGTGTGTGAAAATCATCAATTTTCCATAAGGTTCAATATATAAGCAAAATGTATACACATAATGAAAACAACAATGAACTGGGGTCACTTTTGTTTGTTTACTTTTTGCTAAAAATGGGATTTTGCAAGTCGTCTATTAAGTATCTCTAACACAAATAAATTAAGCTATTAAGTTCTCAGACATCATTTAATTGTCTAAATTTAATTCATGTTGCCCAAATACAGCAAGCAATTTAATCTTACTCATCTTAAGAAACTTGTTACTCTTCAAGAGAATTGTCACAATTTCTACAACTTACTTCCCAAATTAGAAAAATCAATTCACTATTATAATGAATTAAAAGCTTCGGATAAAAATAAAAACTATTATATAAGAAACAAAATAATTTTAATTCTTATTTCTTACACACAGGTGATGTTGTTAAATTATACCACAATTTCTATATATTTTTTTTTAATTTGATTATTGTTTTATTCATCATTAATAAGTCAAGAGCCAACATAGGCTGTCAATAAATCTACAATAAATAATACGTAAATAAATAAATAAAATAATAATAAATAGTATGGTACATAAAAATATGAATTAATTATTATTAAAACATCAACAATAAATATATTAACAAATATTATTTAACAGACAATCCCCCAATGTGGTGGTTTAGTGGCAAGGCTCTACAATACTGACATACCGTTAAGAAGGTAACAAGGTTAACAAACTTAGCGCAGACTGTTGATGACAGCATAAGTGAACTCATTAGTGGTGGACTGGCCTCCAATATCCTTTGTTCGAACCTGTAATCAAGAGCTCACGATTAATTCATTAAGAAAATTTTAATATTTCTTAGACACCTAATTGCATAGATAATGTCTGGTAATGGGGGATTCACATGAGTGACAGCTGCAATGTGACATGATTTTGAAGCATTTGCTGTAAATTCTCATGCTTCAAGCGAATTTGCAGAGTTGCGACAATGATATCGCCCACTGAATTTTGATGCTCTTTGTAATCACCAAATATGCCAGTCACTTTAAATTACAGCAAGTTCATGTTATTTACATAGCGGTCATGCTAAGAATTGCACATCTTAAAGAGATCCAGGGCTTAAATTACAAAATAGGACCATCACTAAGCGTTGTTAGAGTTAATAATCAACACTTAGTGACTGCCTGGTTTGTAGTTTGAGGCTCGTATTTTTTTAAAGGTGCAAGGGGCTGCTTCTACTCACTAATACTCAGCTAGCTTACTTCTATGAAACGACAAACAGGTTTTTCAGAAATACCTTGGCTTTTTAATTCAATTCATGTACAAGCCAATTTAACTTGAATTTTGGAGTTAGAAATATGCATGGAGTGATCTCAAATTTAAATTTGAGAACAGTAAATGAATGAATCTCATACTTTAATTGCATCACTCAAAGAGTGGTAAACAAGTAAGAGCCTTGGGAGACAAAAAATCATCATCACCAATAATAATAATAATAAAAAAAAAAAAAAAAAACTATGACATTGAAAACATCACTCATATACATGATACAAGCCTTAATTTATGAAATTAAAGAACACCAAAATTAGCTGTAAACTATGACATTATACAACTTTATGTTCATTGGTAGTTTTGGTTTAAGGTATAACCTGAGAATTTGTCTGTCAAGGTCAAGAGGCGTGGCTATGTGGCTATAGTGGCAACACTGTTTGCATTGGAATACGCATAAATTTTTAGGAGGGGGTGGTGACATCAGTCCTTGAGAACGTTGCCACATTTCTCATCACATATAGGAAACGATCATCGCCACGGTTCAAAATATATGAAAACAATTCAGAAAAATAGTCTAAAAAATTAGGTTTTAGTAAAAAAAAAAGTAAAAGAATCTGTTGTATAGTTTTTTTGCAATGCTAATTAACAAATTTAACATTGGAAGGATACAAAATTCTCATTTAAATAAATTAATTATAATTAAACCAACGGTTAAAAAATTCCGAAAAAATTCCGAGCTAATTTGACGATTGTTGTGAGTCCACTAAATTAATTTGAAGAAAATCTGTTGTAGCGAATTTTTCGTCCAAATTTCTCAGGTTAAGCCTTAAGACCAATGAGAGAATGGAGCTGTTATTTTCACCCATGTCATACTTGTAAGTCATATTCCCTACTACTAATAAAATGTACTTGCCTTTCCAGCCTTGAGTACTCTGTCTACTGCGTTGCGCACCATATCTCCATAATACGGCAGGTTTACGTGGTTCAGCATCTTGGCCGAGCACAGCAGCATGGCTGTTGGGTTGGCCACATTCTTGCCGACTGCCTCAGAAAATGTATGCCTCGCACCCTGAAAACAACATACAGCGGTGTTAGGTCAGCAGAAGCTGCAAATTTCAATGTATAAGGTCTAAATATTCTTGCTAAATTAACTCAAGATGCAAACCATCCTTATCCCATCCCATCCTATATCATTGTGATTACAAACTTTGCAAATGACTGAGAAGTTAGCACTGGGATATTTATGGATATTTCGTACAACTTATATGAATGAATACCTTGAAAAATAAACACTATTTTGATATTACTTTCATAGCAAAAAAAAAAAAAAAAAAAAACAAAAAAAAAAAAACATCATGATGAAATAAAATAAATCCTTATAACTCCTTCATGTATGAATTAAATAAGCAATATTATTTTTTTGGTTGTTCAAAAATGATAAGAGTAAATTTCAGGAAATATGCTGTCCAATTAAATTGAAATTGGAAATGAAAGGTCTTTAGAGCTTTTTTAGTTTTCAAACCCTGTAGTTGGAAAGGTGAGAAGATATTTTGATTTAGAGCTTACCGGCTCAAAGACAACACACTTGGCGCTGTAGCTGGCCCCCGCCACCACACCAGCCCCTCCCACCAGGCCAGACGCCAAGTTATCAACAATGTTGCCGTACAAGTTGGGCATCACAGTCACATCAAACTGGCGAGGGTTTGAAACCATCTGCATTGTGCAGTTGTCCACAATCATGGACTCAAACTCAATCTTGGGATACAGCTTTGCAATCTGAAAGTACATAAATTGAAAAAAAACTATAGACAAGTGCATGCAATCAAAACAAAATAATTAAAATATACTTAATTTTACACTAACACAGTACAAAAGTAAACAAGGAACTTTTGCAAGATGAAGTATGTTACTTTGTTTGTGTTTTTTAGGCTTTATTCAGCATTAATGTTTTACTAATCAATATGCTTAAAACAGGGACAAAAATAATTGTATAATTACAGTAAACTGATGATTACACAACTTGTTGTTAGGTAAAACTCGATTTTGAGTAAAGGAGATCGCGGTCCCGTAAAAAAATAATTAGCATTGCAGGTATAGGAAAAACTTGATATAAGGTAATCCTCTATATAAGGTAAACCTTATTATCTGGGTCGCTTGACTTTACGTAATAACAAGTTTGTCCTGTATATTATACTGTTGCATCCAAAGATAATCTCTCATAGCTATCACTTATCTATAGCCCAATTCAGTCAAAATTTTGAAAGGACTGTTTAACTTGCACATTAAAACCTTTTGATTAAGTTTAGTGACATAGCGTAAATTACATATATGTGTATAAAAAAGAAAGACAGACACTCTAACTAATAAAGATACAATAGTCAAATGTATTTATATTATAAATCTCCAGTTTTAATTAATTTACTTGTGCCTTTAAAAATTGTTTACAAGCACCCCTCTGCCTTTAAATTTTTTACACGCTTGTCAAAAATTGTGATAAAAACAGAAAATTGAGAATAAGTAATACCTGTTCACAGCTCCGCAAAAAGAGCCCATCTCCTAATTTCATTATGTTAGCTTTGTGCACTGCTGTAACCTTCTTCCTGTTGTTTTTTGTGGCATAATCAAATGCGAACTTTGCAATCCTCTGAGAGTTGACTGCAGTTACAATCTTCAGACACTCAACAACTCCCTGCAAGCACAACACATTAAAAATATCATCTCAAATGTATGTCACAAAATCCAGGCACAACAATTAACAGCTTAACAGCAATATCTTTTATTAGCTTTGGGACAATACATTTTATAATAACAATATTTAATAATAACTTGAACTTTTTTTTTTTTTTTTTTTTTTTAGTTTTACACATTACGAAGAAAAGCATAAAAGTTTCCTGCTTTAAAGAGTTGTTTCAACCCCCCTTCCTTGGTAGTGCTACCATAGGGTTAATAATATTTGCAGAAAAAGCTAAAAATTCTGAGGTTGGTAAGAAAATTAAAAAAAAATGTTCACCTTACATTTTGCCTACAATAATTTTGTTTGCATATACATATTTTTTTTATATCTTCTGCCTGTAGAATCACATAACCCTTTTTACTCTCCTTTTCCCACCTAAGGTGGTGGCCTGCTTGCACCCATGCCCTTATTAACTAATTTTATTAATTAATTAAGCTTTGTGACTTGAAGTTGCAACTGCCTACCTTTACACATTCATGTTCCAAGGCTGAGTACTCTCCCTCGATTTGCTCGCGGATGATGACTGTATCAATATTTGTGTGGCGACTCTTGACGCCGGGCAGGGACTTAACATGTACCACGTTGGCATACAGGTCCAATTCTCGGCGCAGCTTCATGTTTAGAGTCTGTAGCTCTCCTGTACGGCTATAATCTGGAGTAGCTAGGATGCCCTTGAGGCAAATTCCATTCCTAGCAATGGAGGCCGCCACGTCTTCAAGAGGGGCACTCATCAGCTGGTTTACCTCGCTGAAGAAGAACTGCTCAAAGTCAACTGGAACCCCTGCTGCCTGTAACAACAGTAAATAAACAACTACAATCTCATGTAACTTTTGAAATTCTTGTTAATTAATGAATATTGAAAACAAACATATTAATTCAAAGACTAAAAGTTAATAGGAGGAAGATTCCTTGACTTACATGCAGTGTGAAATAACTGCACACAAATCATTATCATCAAAGACAGCCAGTGTCAACAACTCAATCATTAACAATTGAAAGCCACTCATACCTTGAACACCTCAGTGACAGCGTACATGAGCTCTGGACCAACACCATCACCAGGAATCAGTGTGCATTTTGTCCGGCCCTGCGGCTTTGACACCGGAGATTGCTGAAATTACAACTTTATTTTATTAAAATATCCTTCCAACACAGACTACTGTTAGGTAGCTCTTTTACAGAGGGTACAATAAACGCAGTAAACATATAATTAAGATATAACTTGATATGAGATAAGTTAAAATTAATACTTATTACAAGACATAAAAATTAATATTGAATATATTTTTTATTTCACTTTTCGGACTTTTACCTTTGCCGGTGTTCGATGTAATCCTTCTGTATGTAGTATGTTGCGATGGTCACTTAGTGTTTGTGCACGTCACTAACACTTGCATGTAAAAGTCCGAAAAGTGAAATAAAAAATACATTCAATATGAATATAATACCCTTTGCACAAAAAAGTTATTTACTAATAAAAATTAATCAAGCACTTAAATCATTAATTACCCTTATTAAATTACAAAATTACTAAGAATGTTGAAACATTGAATCTAGGAACATGCAAATTGTTATTTATATAATTTTGCAAACTCATGCACAGAGTGATGGAACACATCTAGCTCATTGTTTCTTTACAACAGAATGCAAAAAGATTGAGCGCTAGAAAGAAAAGCATACTTAACAATGTCTAATCTCCGGTTTGGTACATAAAAAAAGTATGCCTACTATAACAATATACTTATTGGGTATCAGAATTTGTTGTTAATTAGGGAATGTTACAGAAAATTTGAGGAATGTCTCTGCCCTTAACACTTACAAAGATTATAATTTACTATAAAAAGGCTTGTTCCTGAGGGATTATTTTTTTTCTAAACTATGACAATCTGACCAATGGCCTCCACAATCTCAGTTTGATTTAATTATTTTACTCAATGCTAAGTAATCTAAATGTGTAAATAAAATAAAATTAGTTGACCCACACACTGCTTTGTTAACAGACCCAAAGTCAATAAATCCAATCTGGGACCCCCCCCCCCCCCTTCCAAATGTAAATTATATTCATGATGCAAGGAAGATTTGCAACATTTTATACCATGAGCATAATAATAATAATGCAAATGTTCAATGAGCAAGAAAAAAAATTAACATTAACACATTTTATAACAACATGCATGATGTGTGGTGACTAAAAAGGGGATCCTACTCATTAAGTGTTCAGTCACTTCAATGTCTACTTGTGGGCTATTGGCATTTTTATCTTTAATCTTGCTAACTTTAATAATTAATCAATTTAAGTTCATACTGGAAAAATGATGCAAGATTACCAGATAATGCTACTGCACAAACTTAAGAACTTAAACTTAACTTAAGAAAATAAAAAACAAAATAATTATTAACAATATACAATACAATACAGTATAAACTCTCTATATTATTTAATCATTTATTTTTATTATACTTTACACAGCATACAATAAGTCATAGAACAAGCTTTATGCAGCAATTTGTTAAAGAACTATGTAAAATTATTTAAACTGCACTAGTGCCCACTTTCTGGTACACCTTTCCTGATTCCATTTAGAATATCAGTAACGATCTTTATTATAATGATTTTTACCTCACATCCTTCCACCTTTCATGAGGCACAAGGGAAGAAACATAAGGTTTTAAACATTTCATGTATAAGAACTCTGTATCACACAACACAGACTAGGAGAACAGGGAAACAAAAATGCTCTTGCCAACATGACTTCTGCAATATTGTGAAAACTACATAAAAGCCTCCCCTCCCCCCACCAGACTTCTCCCCAAATCCCTTTTTAATTCAACATTGACACATTTTTTATCCTTCTTTAATACCTGTCACCTGTCCTTGTTTTTAAAAGAAGCCGGACATACCTACTGTCAATTAGTTACTGTATTTCAATAAAGTAGCATACAATTACCCCCACTTGATCGGAAATTATAAGAGCCAAAATTTTAGCACAACTTAATGGCTTAATAGCTGGCTATACAGCCTAATAATATCTCTGATATACCGTAAATAAGTAATTTATAACTTATGAGTTAGCTTTAGACATTGAGATTTCATTTTTAAATTAGGTTTCATGATGCTGCCACCTTCAATAATTTTAATCATTGCTTCTTTTATTTATTTACAGAGATTTTTTTTATTCATATTTTTTTACTGCAGATAGTTGTATGTTATTTTTTTTACCATAATTTATTGCTTGCTTACATTGTATTGTGAGTAAAACATTTTTAAAGGTACTGTATTCCACTCCACTGTAGAGTGGACATAACAATATATAGAGCAACAAAAGATTCATTGTAAAAGGTCAGGTTGCTCACTTTGCAGTTGGTCTCTCTCTATCACACCCAAGTTTGTGGCGCCGGCATACTATAAAAATACTAAAAAAGATTTGAGTCGGTGACCAATATCAAACTAGTCTCTAGCTCCTGTAAATATCTTCTTCTTCTTTAAATAAGCTGTAAATATCTTGATTACTGTTGCTGTCATAAAAGTCGGTGTGCTCCGGCTTTGGAATGTTGTAGCTCAGAGCTCAATGGAGTATCGACCTCAAATTTTTTTTTTTATTACAGAAATGGATAGAGCGTGCAAAGTTATGCTACCCTGATTTTTTCCCGATTTTTTAGAGCCCGAGAACTATTTTTAAAAAATTATTGGAAGTCCTTTTTGTGACGTCACAAGGTGGCAAGTCCTATCTTTTTCTTAAGGAGTGGCATCTCGTGACGTCACAAAAAAAAACTTACAATAATTTTTTAAAAATAGTTCCCGGGCTCTAAAAAATCTGAAAAAAAAAAAAACAATGTACTTAGGGTAGCATAACTTTATCTCTATCTATTTCTGCAATAAAAAAAATTGAGGTTGATACTCTATTGGTGTAGAAGATTTTAAAAAAACTGGCACAAGTAGAATCTTATTCTTCGTACAGAAATATTGATTTTATACTCTTAGAGCAAAAGCTAAAATTTTGGTGAATTTTTTATAATGCAATGTTGGGTAAAATCAACAATTTTTTTTGTACAGTTCCTTGGGTTTAAAAATTCACAGAAAATTAAGAAAATAAGTTAAAATAATGACATTTTTAAAATAAACCAGCCAAATTGTCTTAAATGCAATGATTTAAGTTTAATTTTCATAAATTAATTAGTACTTTTTACTTTATTTTAATTTTATATTGTTGAGAATGATATATTATATGAAACTGGGCAAAATAAATTTATTTTGCCATGAAGCAACTTCAAAAAGTATGTACTTTAGAATAATTAAAAATTGTATACATATTATGGTTATAGTAAGTAAGTAATTTTATTTAGCTTTCGCTAGTACAAATACAATCATTTCATTTACAGTCAGAGTTACATAAATTTTGTGATATAATTACGCTAACTACAAAGAACATGATAGTTGCTGCTTTTAATGCAGCAACATTATTTTATTACTCAACAATTGATATTAAAATTAAAATTTGAGGCCTGTATACAGTTTTATTATTACAGTACTTATAAATGGAGTTCTTTTGTGGAGATTGTCTATCCATGCTGAATAGTATCCGTTTCTCCAAAGAAAATTATTAGCAGCATGACTTAAGCAAAGGCCATGCAGACAGTTGTAAAAAAAAATAAAAAAAATGGGAGTAACAATATTCATTATTATATTAATTTTTTCAAGCATTTGTATTTGTATTTTTTTTTTTTTTTAATGAAACAATACGTTAAGAGAAACTATCATATGTTTCAAATCAATATAAAGATGTGATAATACTAGACATGCAGTCAAATCTAATTCATAAAAAAATACAGAGGTCATGAGAAAACTAAAATAGTTTTGTTTTTATTTGAGATTTCAGATTATATATTATACTGTATAAAAAAATATATATACTGTACATACTGTATATCTTTAAGAAACAATTGTCCGGTTATCTTACTGTTAGTAAAAAGAATTATTATTTTATCAACAAGAAAAATATTAATGCTGTAATGAATATGTTAATTTACTCATATTTCTAATTAGACTTTGAATTCTTAATTGTAATTTTTGTATAAATTGTGTACAGTATGTATACCTTACTCTGTATTTTATGAATTCATGTTACTGTATTTGTTTGTTTTTTCAGCTAAAACTAAATAAAGTGTTCTTGTGTATTAATTTAATTATTAATTATTTAATTATTAATTATTTAATTATTTAAGTGTATTTATTAATGTACCAACTGGTTTTAATTCAGGAAGTTTTAAGTTGTTACAGAAATTATAAAATGGTCAAAGAATCAATTTACAACTGGTTTTAATGTGAACAAATAAATGAAAAACAAAATCAAGTGAGAAACCAACACACAAGCCCAACCTCGCACTTGCTCCATAATTATATTGGTAAATCTATATATATATACTGTAGTACATACTTTGACTATGCAGAATTTAACTAGTTTAGATCCAGGGGCGATCGGTCCATAGAAGCAAAGCATGCGCTGCATGACCAACATGAATGTGATTTTTTTTTAAAACAATATTCGTATTATAACTCCATTTCAATTATTTTAGCTGCCCCAAAGCATATATTTTTTATTTGTACGATTTTATTTTTGAAATTCCGCGGCTCTTTATCTTCGGATTTGTTCGTATTATTACGAGTCTCTATAACCAGCGATCCGAATGCCCGCTTATACTACGCTCCATCTGACCAATGGCAAGGAAGCAAATGCGGTGGTGCGGGTGGTGGGCTGTGATAAAATTATATGCAGTGTAATGCGACGTCTTCATAGCTTCTCCCAATCATATTGCAGCATTGCAGCGCGGGAAATTTTTGTCACGTGTAGCGCGTGTAGGACATGAAAGACTTTGGTAAAACCATTCTGTAAGAAATTAAATCAAAATAATTAAATAAATAAGTACAACATTCATTGCAACATTTTATATATTTTGTCGCCCGGCAAATATCGATTTCGAAATCATCACATTTGTAATAAATTGTCAAATCTAATTTCTGATTTCTGACTTATAAAATATCAAATATCCTTTGTAAGCTAGCGCCTTGTTGTGTTGAAAAGATGAACTATCTAGTAAAATTTGCACGCTATAGCTAGTAAGGTAGTGCAGGAAGTTCCCCCAGCAGGAAGAAAACGAAAAAAAAAAAGTAATAAAAAATATATATGCATTTAAAAAATATGAAATTTGTTACTTATATTTATTTAGGAAAAGGCAAAAAAAAAAAAAAATTAAACAAACGAATATCTTCGATGATAGGTTTTCCTGTTTTCAAAAAATATTAAAGTTTTTATTGATTTAATAAAATAATATTGGATTGATAATTTAAGGAATTCTATAAAACGTACTTTGAAACATGTTTTTTTATTGTTGTTTTTATACTTTAAAATTTGTCTTCTACGCCCATAGTTATATCGTGTGCCACGCCCCCTTTTCGAAAAAAATCACACCTGCGGCGGGCTGGCCGGGGGGCACAGCCCCCCGGACCCCCCTTTGGCTGGTTACTCTCGTCTTTTTCGATGCGCATGACTATGTAGAAAGGTCACCGATCGCCACTGTTTAGATCAGATGTCTTATTTAAAGTTGAGTTATATATATTTTTAATTACCATACTAGAGGCTGGGGAATTCAAAATCACAAAATCAAAATGTTGGTGTACTGTATTAATCTGTAAAGGGGTTCTAAAAACATGTGGGACATGTACATGCATAAGGAAAAAATTTATCTGCATGGCAAACTTACTTCAAAATGCTAAGAATATAGCAAATTAAGATGAAAAGAGATAAAACAAAACAACAAAATTATTCTGAAAAAAAAAGAAGAAAAAAAAATGCAATCCTGAAATTGCAATCTGATTGATAGAACAAACATATTACTACAAATAGCTGTTACAAATTATTTATTCTTCATTAATTTACTCACAATTGCAAGATCTGCAGGTGCTGATCCATGAATACTTCTCGAATGGTGGGCAGGTAAACTGAAGGTAGCCTGAAAGAAGATGGTACATTAGCAACCCTTAAGTGGAATATATGAGCCTTTTATACCTAGCTACCCTAGCTTCCTCAAAAATATATCCATCGCTTTGTCGATTTTTTCCTAACCTCTTGTGTCCTCGTGTATTTTGTATACCTTGCAAATGTCATAAATGTCCTTGTGTCGTCCTATCCCTAGCTTCCTCAATTTTTAAAAAGCACGTCACTTACGCAAACCTTATTGAAAATGTAAGAGCAGCAGGTTGGAACTAGCAGACTAATATTCTTTTCATGGCATATGCCATGTGAGTGATTGACATATTAAATTTAAAGGTCCTTTCACATGGTACGATTTCACTACGGAATCATGCCACAGCACTCCGTAGCAAATGTCATAGATTATGCCGTAAAACCTGGTGATTTACTGTGGCACGTTCTGCAGCATTCTATAGTGCTCCGCAGAAAAATCAAACTCATCAATCTTGACTTTGGTATGGCATTCACGCAACAGCCACAGATGAATGTGAGTATGTGAAAGGCTTGTGGCATATCTATATATAGACTCCGTAGCAATTTTGGACTATGCTATGTGAAAGCACGTACCTTTACTGAACTCGTCAATAGTTCTGTTAAGTGGCATTTAATACCCAAGATTTGAACAAGAAAGAAGAGACCAAGAATCTTGATAGCACGTATTGCCCATACGTTTAATTGGCACATAAATAGTAACTATAGGCCTACAACTTAGTTGCAGTTGATGGCTTAAAAGGCACTGCTAGCAGCAATCCTTGAGGGGGAAAGGGAAAGCTACCCTGCGAAGTTGTCTTGTAGGTGTGCAGAGAGATGGCAGAAGCTTTAGGTGCATGAGTGAAATTTCTTCCACGAGACCTTAGCTGAGTGCTTTCGTCCTCCCCCCTGCTTGCACCTATAATACCGAGAGCAGTTCAATGGAATATGTATCATACAATATAATTATGCTATAATATATACTGGGATGCAAGGGTTTGCTATGTACATACAGTTTTTAGTGTTAAAAGTTGGAAATCAAACGTTAGATTCTAACGCGTGTATTTCAATTTTTAACTTTAAGAACTGATTTAATATGCATATGCATATTAAATATAATTAAATATATTTTTTGATAACATGCATTGTAACTATTGTAACATGAGCTTGTTTTGTTAGTTTTAAAGCACCACTATATAGCTAGCATAAATATGAATTATTTGTATTGTATATGCATCGTATCATATAATTATCATATAAAGCAATTTTTAACCGAAAATTCAGGAATCGTGGTGTATGCATGTGCAGGAACACCACTGGCAACATAAAATGTGGTGTATTTAGATACTTCGGTGTATTGCAAATAATAAATGAACAGTAATTCAATGAAATAAGTTTATTTGTATTTCACAAATTATCCAACTTACCCGACTTAGAACCTTCAAAACATTTTTTCCATACACTGCCATGATCAATCAGCTGCAAGAAGATCGACCCGAAATTACCCTCCCGCCCCTTGCCCCTTGACCGACCCGACCGACCCACGGAAAAGCGACGAAACGGAGGAAAGAGAGAACAAAGAGAAGGCGGGTAGCTGGGTTAAGTATGAAGAAACTTTCATTAAATTATATAAAAAAAAAAGGTATTATGGATATCATTGACGTAAATTCAATGATCTAAATTGCTTATGAAAATCTTTATTGTATTTCATTTACACTTCCTCAATGATACAAGATACAACCTACAAATGCCAGTGAAATGAATATTTGGAAACATTACAATATTTTCTAACATTCAAATATGGAAGTGACTATTCGCACCGCTGCGGTGTGAAAGCGGTGCGAATAACTTTTCAAATCGCTATTCGCACCTCGCGATGCGAATAGCAGCCGTTAGAAATCTTGTCGTTAGCAGAGTATATAAGGTAAATAAGGTTAATTAATTACACCGCTGCGGTATAAAAAATTCTTAAAAACGCTATTAAAAAGCCCCCTTTTCATGTTTTCGCTTTCCGGTTTCTTCTGATTAACCTTTCATGTTTCGCTTTCCGGTTTCTGCTGAGATTAAAAAAGCCCCCCTTTCATCAAGTTTCGCTTTTCGGTTTCTCCCGATTAAAAAGCACCGGGCCCCTTCCACATTTCGCTTAAATTCCCGGTTTCTTCCGATTAAACAGACCTGAAATCAGTGATGCAACGCTTCGCGAAGCTTCGCGCGAAATTTCGCTAGTTTCGCGAATATTCGCGAAGTTTCGCAAGCCAAGTTTCGCGAAAGTTTCGCGCGAAACTTCGCGAAATTGACATATTTGAATTTCCCGCTCTACTTTTTCGAATCGTATTTAATGAATACGCCGTTTTCTTCCTAATTTTGATTTCATGACAGGTTTAATTGCATAAATGAATTAAAAAAGAGTTCAATTTAATTTAGTAGATATAAAAAAATTTATTTCTTTTTAATTAATTTTAAAAATTACTTTTAATTATTTTTAAAATCATTTAACACATTCGAGGATAGACAGGTCATGAAAGGGGCCATTTTATCTTGTTTTCTTAATTTTTTGATGAATATATGAAAAATCGCATTGCGACAGTCATTTTTGAAATTTCGCGAAATTTTCGCGAAGTTTCGCGAATATTCGGGCGAAAGTTTCGCGAAAGTTTCGCGCACCATGTTTCGCGCGAAGATTTGCATCTCTGCCTGAAATAGCGCTGGTAACTTTTATTTGCACCGCAGCGGTGCGAATTAATATAGCGACTCCGAACCGGCCTACAGTAACAGTAAACTTATTATTGTACGTGCTATATTATATTATAAACTATAAATAACAAAAAGTTATAAAATATCAGCTTGAATATTATGAACGTTATTGTTTAAATATTTATACAGTGTGAAAAAAATACCTTTAAGCCAAAATAAATTGACATCGAGTTTTGGAGTTTTGATATATGATATATATAATATATATATTTAGATGTTATTTTATTATTTTAGCAGCTAAAATATGCGTACAGCAAACATTTCGAGATTTTATAAGTGGCCGTACGTCAGAGCACGCGGTCTTATAAATTAAATTATCACCTCCAGAATGCATGAGGCAGTAGCTCTTCTCTAATATAACAAGACAGCAAAAAGGTTCAGTCTTCCCCATCTTTTAACCTCTATTATAGCTCTCACCTGTAGCATTCGAAAGCACGACTGTCAGGCTATATATATGTGTCAGACGCGCTATATATATATAATTTTATATACCACTGCGCGACCATGCTCGGTAATTAAACCAATCTGTTGTATAAATCAAAACATATATGAGTTGCTAGAATTCCTGAAAATTACTCTTTCACTATGTAATTTTATTATTATATTGCAGGTAGATCTGGTGAATTTTTTATTTTCATTTCTTCCTAATTCCCATAAAAGGAACCAATGTTAAATAAATATGAAAGTTGTCGTAAAAAATTTGTCCGAGCTGCAGCAGCAAATTTTATTTTTAGAGGTTTGAAAACTGCACGTACCCTATATCTAATGGGTTCATTTAAAAATACTAAAAATTAATAGTATATATATATAGTATATATACACAACCATTAATTAGACATTGACCTTTAATTATTACATTAAAAATTAATTTATCTTAATTCGAACATTAATTAATTGCCATTAAACAAAATTAGTTTTTGAACCAGAAACAATTTTCTATTTTTTTTTTAATTTATAATATCTTATTAAAAAAAAAAGAAAGAAAGAGAGAGAGAGATACGTAGTTTTTACCATCATGGTTTCAAATGTTATACCCCGGTATGAGTTTTACAAACTCTTGGGGTTTACACTGTATTTTTTTTTTTATATGTAATATGTATTATATTTAATTTTATGAATGAACAAATTAAAAAAAAAACATTAATTAGATTTAATAGCAGGTATAGCTTACGTGTCTTCAAAAGCCTCAAAGGACTCTAAGGAAGAAATGAAAGCCATGAATCAATTTAATTCACCCCTATATATATATAATAAAGGTGGCATGAAAGAATGATTTTTTTCAGAAATTCGCAACACGTGTCTGATGTGTACAATCCTTGACTTTATGTGTGCCAGTTAAATTTCAACATTCTAACTCAAAGTCAACTATTATAATAGCTAAAAATTCAGCATTATTTTTTATAATACCATCAGCGACACAGACTGTCACAGTCTATATATCTATATTCATGTTGTATTGGGATATTGACATTAAGTTGAAAAAAAAAACAACTTTTAAATTATTGTTGTTAAAAAATACTTTTTAATGATATTTAATTTGCTCGTGGCCTCGATCCTCACTGTAAGGTGCTAACTTTTTTAACTAATAATCGTCATATAGATTATTCGGGTACTGTATACACCCTGAGCAATGTTTACAGATCTGCATAGTATGATGGTATGTTAATCTAACGTTGATTATAATAATTAAGAAGAAAATTAATCATGCACTGACTCCGTTTTATCGTGTCGGAAACCACATTGAGCGTCCGGTCCGCACCCATGTTCTTTTATAATGACGCAAAAGAAACAAGTTATTTTAGCTGTCCAGGCTGTCGCATGCATTGCAGCAGTCATCCGGGCACGCGTAAGTATTGATGATTGTATATAGCATGAATCTGATGCATGATGCTGATGATAATCGGTGCATTTAATTGCTCACAAAAACTCACAAATTTAAACATATTATATTAATTTTGTGTGCCTCGATCTTCAATTGATTTCATAAAACGAGAAATTTATATTGGTATAAAATATATTTTAAATTAATAATAAAAGGACACTCAAATATAAATTTTCTTGTGTTTCTGAATTTTAACAATGGGATCAGTCGATCAATGCTTACTTCTCAGATAGATGGATGAATAATTGTTGTATTTATTTAATACAATTTGTTAGTGTTATTACAACAATGTGTCTATAATTTGTGTGAGTAATATATAATAATCCGTTGGGGGCGGGGGGCGATCGCTCTCCGCGGCCCCTAGAAAGATCACTCAATACGTTATATATTATAATGCACACAAAAGGCGGCGAGGTGTTACAACTGTACTACCGAGGTTCCAGCCCGTCGCTTCCCTGCTTCTCAAACTTAATATTGCAGAATAGGGAGCCTCGACCTCCTTCTTCCCCAGAGTTCGCCGCTGGATCCACCCTTAATTGTTAATAATTTTACATTTAATGATCATCATGCAATCATCATAAATATCATAATATAGAATGACATAGATTGTGCGCATTACAAAAGTAATATAAAGGAAACTATCATGTTTATTTAATTTAAAGAAATTTTATTAATTGTATTTAATTATTCAAGTATGAAAAGTCTAAAAGAGAAAATAATAGAATAATAATCATATATCTCATAATTCTCAAATAAAAGTCGTATGAGATATAATTATAATGCATAATTATATTATGGATGAATAATTGTTGTATTTATTATTTAATACAATTGGTTAGTATTATTTCACCAATATGTGTCTATAATATGTGTCTATATATATTATTACGCTGCGTGCATTTTTATCACTTTCACGGAAATATATATACAGGGGAAATTTTGGAGAACCCTCTTTTCTCATAAATTTTAATTTTACTGAAAAGTCGTGTAGGTTTATGTGCTGCAGTTTTTCACAAGTATAATATAATTTAGTGTTTAAAACAGTTTGTAATATATTTTGTTCAACATTCATAGGTGTTAAAAATAGGCACACTAGGATAATACATTTTCATAATTCTTCTTTCTTATGAGTGAAATTCAATGAAAGTTTTCCTTAAAACTTATCATCTTACTCTACAGTATAATATAATTATATTAAAAATATACAGGCATTTCTTGTATTGACAAGATTTAATTCTTAAAAATTTTAGCACATGGTTTCACGGATGTGACTCTTAAATTAAAAGAATGACTTTCATCACGATGTGACGCCTGATGCATATATAGCTATATATATGATAACATAAACGCCATGAATTAAAAAACAAATCTAGACTCTTAAAAATACGATACAAGAATAATTATAGCATACGTTTGTGTTAAATCATTTGTGCAAAAAAAAAAAAAAAAAAAAAAAAAAAAAAATCATAACCACTGACTTGAATTTGCTCCAGGTCTCCTGCACAAAACGAGGATACATTATAGGAACGTAATGGGCACACGAAAAAAGTGTGGAGTGCTGGTGATGGTGACTTTGGTGCTCACTTTCGGCACCTTGGCGGCCCAGAACTCAGAAACGGCAGTGAGCAGCAGCCATTGCACAACTAAAGACACGTGTGGCGCCTGCATTCGCACCCCTGGGTGTGCTTGGTGTTCACAGCCGGTAAGTTGAAACTATGAAGTCCAATATATTTTATTCAAATTTAATTGTGATTTTTAAATGTAAGAGTGTGTGCGTGTGTGTGAGATAAACAACAAAACAACTATACATAGCTAGCTTAGCCGATACATGTAAACATGTAAAATTATCATTTAAAAAATCACTTCTAAATATATAATATAATTAATGGGTGCGATTCACGAAGCAGTTAGCCAAGTTTCTAACCACGTTTAGCTTAACCACGTTTAACTATACCTGTTTTACGTGTTAAACCATGCTAGTTAAACGTGGTTAAGTTAAACGTGGTTAGAATCCTGGCTAACTGCTTCGTGAATCACGAATGGGTGCAATTCACGAAGCAGTTAACCAGCTTTCTAACCACGTTTAGCTTAACCACGTTTAGCTTAACCACGTTTAGCTTAACCACGTTTAACTATACCTGTTTTACGTGTTAAACCACCTATTTAAACGTGGTTAAGCTAAACGTGGTTAGAAATTTGGCTAACTGCTTCGTGAATCGCGCCCTAATTATATTTTACTATTCCATATATTTATGTGATTTAAGTCTGCACTAGCAATTCTAAGACAAAGCGCTTGGACTAGCTAAATGATATCACTGAATGTATGACAGCAAAATTACATGCAAATTATAGGATATATACTTATTTAAAGGGTGACTCATTTATTTATAGAAATAAAAAAGTAAATTTAGGAAGGGAGATTTTTCTAATATTTTTCCCTGAATTCTACCGGACGTACAACGTCAATAACGTCATAATAATATAATTATAAAAATTATTTACATTTTTCTCGTGTCTTTTAGTTTCAAAAGCAACTTTTGACAATTTCAAGTAGGTTAATTCTTATCAGAAAAACTATATATGAGATAAGATGCCTTGCTAGAAATGGAAAAAGAAAATTTCTAGTTATTTATTTTTGTATTATTTATTATTTAGCTGAACCGAAAATAAACTCAACTCAATGATTTTGTTGTTGTTTTTATTATTATGTTTTATATAAAATTATTTTATACAATTGAAATTTTACACTTAATTCTTCTTATACTTCAGAATAATCAATATTCGCCTATTCCTGCAGATTTTCATGCAGTGTTCTCCAGTTGTTTTACTATAATAGTTAGAATTTTCAGGACGTTGAGATTTCAACTTGTAATTAAAATATGTAATTATATTAAGGCTTGTTCACTTAATTGGGTATCCTAGAGGATATGCAAATTCCAGTATTCTTACTTTACTCATTACATTACATTACACCACGTTTTTCAATAAAACTAAAAAAAAAAAAACAAGCGCGTTACAATCCTCCTGACCATAATTCGTAAAGCGTTTGCAATTTTTTTTTTTTTTTAAAGTTTCCCTTGTAAAACGTGTCGTAAGAAACGGAGAGTCCAAACTAAAAACTACATAGCAACAGGCTTCTGAAGATTAATTATAATTGCATTAAAGTAGAGTGAGCGAGTTCATTTTTTTTAATATTTTATTTTTTAAAAATAGTTTAAGCTGCCCTCTATTGAGAAATGAAAACCAAAAAATTCCATCTTAAATAGTTTCACCACAAAAAATTCCCAAAGTTGGTGTTTCGGAGGCCTTTAACGTGCAGCCTTATGGAACATAAAACCGCGTTTTACTCCAACTTTTTCTGAACTATGGTACCATTTAAAAAATACTTACGTAATCTATGATGAATTCTTTAATGAATTTTCAAATAAAAATTTTTTTTTACGGGGTCGTTTTCTTGGAAAATAAAATATAATATAAAATATTAAAAAAAATGCAATCGCTCACTCTACTTAAAATTGTACATATTAAGTATACATATATAGAGTGTACTTATATGTACAAAAAATATATTATACAGTATACATTTCACTTATACTGTATACTATATACATTGACACTCTCACTGCTTACCATGCTCCTATATGTATAACAGTGGAGTGATAAGCTATTAAATTGACACGGTTCAGCGCCAACTTTCCTCAAGACAGGGCCAGGTCATCGATTAATTATACCTGAAATTTGCGGTTGACTGGAGCATGCGCTGTCTCTCTCGCAAGTGCTGTCTTCCAGTAATAACCGCAAGGTGATGCCTTGATCACGGAGAGCTCTATAGTATAAAGAGGCACGTGTACTCTACATGCATGAATTCAATATTTGCATCTTAATATTTCATGATTTTTAAATAAAAAAAATATTAAAACAACGTAAGTTATATATTAAATTACTGAATTAAGAACACAAAGATGTGTTATCTGCTACATATTTTGTATTTTAACAATTTATATTTTTACATCATTATTCTCTATGAAAATAATTTCAGAAGGTTAAGCGTTTAGGAAATTTATTTATTTTTTTTTATTTTCTTTATTCGAACTTTTTCGATTGTACAAGACAACATATATATGTTCATGTCAAAAAAACTTAATATTAACAAACATACATAACATCAAAACGCAACACTTTATAAATATAACAAAGGAAAAAAATAAGTATAAAAAAATGAACCACAATATTAACAAAAAATATGAAAACCAGGTTTTAAATCATAAGGATACAATACTCTCAGGCAATTTATTGCTCTCAAAAGCTTTAACTGAATAGAACTCTTTACTTATAAGGACATTTTTTAGCTTCTTTCGGAACAATTTACAATCATTTATATCTTTTAGGCATTTTGGCAGAAATTCATATATTTTGGCCGTTTGATACATTGCACAAGATTTGTATAAATTAGAGTTCAACTTGTCTGTAACAACATTGGATTTATTCCTGGTATTGTAATTATGAACATTATCATTTTGCAAATAAAGATTAGGGTGGGATTTTTTAAATGAAGCACAGTTAAAGATGTAAATAGACGGAACAGTGAGCATATTAAGATTTCTAAAATGAGATACACAGGACTGTCTCTTGGGCAGCTTTAATATAGTACGGAGAGCTCGTTTCTGCAAAACAAAGCATCTATTTAGTAGAGCTGCCTTACTTCCCCAGTGAATAATACCATAAGCCAAATGGGAGTAAATATATGCATAATAAATAGTTAAAAGAGTTTCCACTGAAACATGGTTTCTGATAGTATACAACATAAAATTTGCTGAATTAATCTTTTTGCATACTGAGTTTACGTGCACACTCCAATCTAAACACTCGTTAACATGCAGACCAAGAAATTTAACAGACTCAGCTCTCTTAATGGTTTCATTACAAATTTGCAATAAGTAACTATGACTTGGAATTTGACGAGATGAGTGAAACTGTATAAACTCCGTCTTAGATATGTTAAGGATGAGTCTATTATCATTACACCATGATAGTATCTCGTTTATAGTTAATCTAGCTTTACGTACAAGTTCGTCTTCAGAATCAGCCGTAACTATAACTGTGACGTCATCTGCATATTTAACCAAGACAGCACTAGTTACATGTTCAGGTAAATCATTTGTGCCAGTGTTAAAAAGGGTCGTAGAAACCTTCCCTCCTTGTGGCACCCCTAAATTAACTGGCAATTTATTAGAAATAAAAGAAGAACAGTGTCCATCTAATATAGCATTAACCTCGACATATTGTTGCCGATCTGTCAAATAAGAATCTATTAAATTTCGACTATTTTCTTCAATTCCAATGTTATCAAACTTATGAAGAATAACATTTTTATTTAAACTGTCATAAATAAAAAATATTTCAGAAGTCAATGAAATTTATTGTAACATTTCACTGATTTCACACAGACAGTTTATTCTGACCTAGTCAATGTAGTAAACAATGTTTGAAAGCGTAATATATATATATATATATATATAATTATATATATATATATATATATATATATATATATATATATATATATATATATATATATATATATATATATATATATATATATATATTATTCTCTCTACCCAAGTAGGTTATAGTGGGTTATAGTCACATGTGACTAATCTTTGGTTTCATTGTATCTCTTGCAAACTCCGTTAACCAAAGTTCAATATACCGATATGGTAAAAACAGTTTATACATTTTTTTATCTGTATTGCTCGTTGCAAAAACATCTCCTGTACTTACTTACGTTGAGTAAGTTTAACAATGGGCTAGGGTTTATTTGTATTAAATTCCTTAATATCAATCCATGTCAAAAGATCTAAACCTGCATTGAGATGTGGCATTCACCCGGAAGCCAGAAGATACTCTCCATTTCTACGTGTGAGGTTGCTACTACAGTTTCTGAAACAAATGAATAATATTAATGTCATGGTACTATACTCCTCAAAATCCTCATACTGTCCATATTCACGTTTTTTTTATTGCGAACGCTGCACGTCTTTAATAAATTAAAAAAAAAATGAAAGGTTTAATATCTAGGAAATTAAAAAAAAAAAAAAAAACATCGGATGTCAATGAAATTTATTATATTATTACAAAATTTCAAGAGCCAAGGTATTTACCAGAAAATATTAGCAACATTGATAATGTTAATATTTACATAACATTTTAATGCATAATAAACCGAAATGTTTTGTGAATGAAATTTTTGACTTTATAACGTAGCAAATGTCAGTATAAAATAACTCTGACAGTTTGACGTTAATTGAAAAGCACTATACGAAGCTTTTTCAATAATATATAATGATTTTGTCTCGGAACCGAATCGGAAAGAAAAATCATGTATGTTGGTATATAATTATGGAATTGCGGAACTGACCCACGTCATCGCCGTGCCATCCATTACAGGTGCAGGTTGCCGGACCTGGCTCGGCTCGCTGCGTTCTTGAGTCGATCGCCCTGAAGGATCAGTGGTGCCCCGCGCGTTTCCTCGAGGCGCCCCAGTCCCAAGTCAACGTGCTGCTGGACAACCCGCTGCAAGCTCGCTCGGGTGCCGCCGAGGACGCCGTGCAAATCCGGCCTCAACTCATCCGCGTGAAACTCAGGCCAGGTACTGTATTTGTGCCTGGAGACACTGCGAACATGCCGAACATGCACGATTGTATAGGTTCAAGGCAGGGGGAAGGAAAGTCCAAGGAGTTATCCTTTATTAAGAAGTATTTTGAAGTATTGAAATAAAAACATTTCATATCTCTTAACAATTGTTAGTGACGAGAGACAATATTTATCACATCAAATGATGATTGCATGTATGCCTGCAATGCGGGCGTCTCCTTCTTCGCAAGATTTACAAACTTATCGTTCATTTCACGTTCTTTATTCTGTATAATCTGGTTTCAGGAATTCCGGTTAATTTGCATCTGCAATATTCACAAGCCACTGACTATCCCGTGGACCTCTACTACTTGATGGACCTCTCGAGCTCGATGCTAGATGACAAAGAAAAATTATCGAGTCTCGGAGTACAACTGGCCCAAGCCATGCAACAACTTACTTCAAACTTTCGATTGGGATTCGGTAGTTTTGTTGATAAGAGGGAAATGCCATTTGTCAATACTGTTCCAAAAAAGTAAGTAATGATTCTAAATAAATTAAATTTGATTTGCGTATTTATTGAAGTGTGCACTCTAAAATATGGATATTTTATAATCTCATGAAATTTTATTTTTGTTTCTTCGACTCTAGACTCGAAAGTCCTTGCGAAAACTGCTCATCGCCTTACAGCTTTAAGAATCACATGCCTCTAAATGACGATACCAGCTTGTTTTCGGTGAGTCAGATTTATATACAAACAAAAGTTTGCTATATACAAATAGTGTGGTTTTCAACTCAGGAATCAACTCTGTTTCAAGGAAAATAGCTATTTGAGACATATTTTGTTCTCTGGATAATATAACGTGTAGTCGTCACCCCGGAAAATTTGTTAAATTTCCCTTTACAATTAAGAGATAGATATTAATACGCACTGAAACACTTCAGGCATGTTTTAGCATAAGCCATGAGACTAATAAGTGAAGCTAATCCTTTCAAATTGTACGTTAAATCTTTTGGGTTGATTGTTGTGAATTAACGTAACTTAGGGGTGTATCCTTGTAAAAAAAAAAAAAAATATCAATTACAATGACATAAGTGAATGCAAAGGAAAAAAAAGGGCTCATGCAGGGAGGAAATAATGGACGCGATTCACGAAACAGTTAGCCAGGTTTCTAACCACGTTTAGCTTAACCACGTTTAACTATAGTGGTTTAACACGTAAAACAGGTATAGTTAAACGTGGTTAGAAACCTGGCTAACTGCTTCGTGAATCGCGCCCAATTCTACTTTTTTTAACGTCGATCCCTTTTTCTCGTTTGGCTCTTCTCCTCAATTAACTTAATACCAAAATATATACCAAAATACTTCCTGTATGGAACATCTTTCTTTATTAAGTGAGAACTGTGGTCTGCAAGGGCAGTAAGGCCAGTAAGGAAATGTAAAACTCTTATATGGGGCCTGCATGAGTATTCACATTTCTTCTTACAAGGGACCAGGGGGTATTCACAAAGATTTAATGCTACATTTAAGACCAATTTTTTAAGTCTCTATTTTATATCAGAATTTTAGGGCACAAATTTCAATACTTAAAAAATCAAGACTTAAATGTAGTCTTAATGCTTTGTAAATGCCCCCTACACTTTTTTGTGTATGTCTGCTCGTGAAAATAAAATAAGAAGCAAACACTAATAAATAATCATTTGATTATAAAAAAATAATAGTATATCTTGCGTCCGATATTGTCAGAATGAAGTAAAGCGGGCGCGTGTGTCAGGCAACATCGACTCTCCCGAAGGTGGCTTGGACGCTCTCATGCAGGCCATCACGTGCACCACGCAAATCGGTTGGCGCCCCAAGGCTCGCCACATGATCGTCTTCTCCACAGACGCGGACTTTCACATGGCAGGGGACGGCAAGGTAAGCACTATTAAGTTCAAAGCTAGATCATATTAATTGCTGCAAGGAAACGAGCACCAAATTCATTTGGTATTCCTGAAGTAGCCGCGGAAGTGCAAGCTTTGCACATGTGTGTATAAATTTTATTTATATATATTAATCTTTTGTCAGGTTGCAGTGATTTGCATTTCTTTAATAGGTAACCGATCGATACTTCCTCAATAGACCTCGTAAAAGTTATGGTAGCTTCTAGTATGATCCCTTTCTGTTTTTGTTTTGTTTTTTTAAGGCATTTTTTGTAAAGTTACAAATATACTGCATACACTGGAAAAACAACTAAATAGTATACCAAATAAATACCAAAGGCATTGAGAATCTCCACAATCACTTTTGCATCACCAAAAGTGTTTAGTTATAGTTTCTCAATGCTTTTATTGTTTAGTGTCTTCATACCTATTACCTATTGTAAAAACTGGTTACCAATCTAACTATAAATACTATTTTTTGTGTTCAAAACATTACACTAAATTGTACCATAAGTATCAAAGAAAATAAATAAATACTAATTTACTATAAAAAAAGTATATTTTATTTTCTTTGATAATTATATTATTTCGAATTAATGCATGTTTACTGTAAAATGAAGGTGAATGTCAATTTTTAGCAAAACTGAACTTTAATTGGTAAAAATATATATTATACACTTTAAGGGCATTGGGTGTAGCACCGGTAGTTGGCAACACTGACGTATCTTCACCACGTTAATTTTTGATCATTGCTCCTCGGAGTAATTTTTATGCTAGAGCTAAGCTGATTGCTGTAGTATCAAGATAATTAGTAGCCCAAGTGCACAATTGTGAAATTGTGTGGGCTTCCATTACTTGTGGAAAACATAAAATGTTAATTGCTTCTGCGTACAGAGCTCCCAGAATCACTGTTAATGATAATGCAGAGTTACTTAAGTCCCTTAATCTTGCTTCTGATTTGCAAATGAATTTTGACTCCACACTCTTGTTGGGAGATTTTAATTTAAATGTAGACTGGGGTAATAATATGCCTCGGGATAAAATTAGCTGTGACTTTCTGGGTGCTTTTTATGATCTTTTTCTCACACAGTTAGTTAAACAAGCTACTAGAATCTCTGCAACATCCAGATCCATACTTGATTTGTTATTAACATCTGATCCTAATCTTGTATCGTGTTTAAACATTCTACCTTGCTCCTCTGATCACAAGGCTATTAACTTTGTTGTTAAAGTTAACCCTATGAGAATCAAGCCTCTCAAAAGGTATGTTAGAAACTTTAAGAGAGCTAGGTGGGATGATTTGAAGCGTTGTTTCCTTAATGATTTACCTGTTAATTTTGACAAGTTTGCAAGTGTTGATGAGGCATGGAATTATTGGCAAACCAAATTAAATAGTTGCATAGATTTGCATGTTCCTAAAGCAATTGTTAAGCGTAAAAATATTCATCCGTGGATTAACAGTGAAATCATTAGGGAAATTAAAATACGTGATAGATTGTACAAAAAATGTAATGCTAAACCTACTCCTCAAAACTGGGAGAAATACAGAGTTACGAGAAATAGGATAAAAAGGATGATTCGTGCTGCATTTGAGAAATTTATGTGGTCCATTAGTAGTGCATGTAATTATAAAATATTGTGGAAATATTTACGTGCCAAGCTTGGCAGTGCTCAACCACAGTCATTCAAATATAATGGCCAAGTCTTATCTGCTGACACTGAAATTTGTGATGCCTTTAGTGATAGTTTCAGTAAAAATTTTTCAAAAAGAGTCAATTCTGATATTTGCCCTCCATTGCCAAAGTCAAATGGGGTCAAATTGTTGACATGTAATTTTACTATAGAAGCTATTGTTCATAACCTACTTTTGATTAAACCTGATGCATCCTGTGGTCCAGATGGGATACCTGCCTTGGTCCTTCGTAATTGTGCTGCAGCTTTGGCTCCATCCCTCTCTGCGTTCTTCAACTACTCTATGTCTCATGGGGTAGTACCAAAGGGGTGGAAGGAAGCAAGGGTGGTTCCAATACATAAGTCTGGGCCCAGGGATGATATCAGTAACTATAGACCTATTTCTCTTACTTGTCTTGTGTCAAAATGCATGGAGAGAATTCTATGTAAATCAATTATGAACCACTTAAAAGTAAATGGGCATCTTAAAAGCAATCAGCATGGTTTCATTCCAGGAAGATCATGCACCACGATGCTGGCACATGTTATTGATGAGTGGATGCATGGTTTGAATAAAAAAGAAGTCAAACAAGTTGATGTTATATCTCTAGATTGGGCCAAGGCTTTTGATGCTATACCACATGGTCGTCTTGGTCACAAAGTTTGGAGATACAATATCCAAGGTAATATAAAAAAATGGATTGACTCATTTCTTGCGGAGCGCACTCAAGTTGTTGTGTTTAGGGGTGTCGCATCTAATGCTGTGGATGTTACCTCTGGTGTTCCTCAGGGTTCTGTGATTGGCCCGTTACTGTTTACTATTTTCATGCTTGATCTGCCTGATTGTGTATCATCATCTCTTGCACAGTACGCTGATGACAGCACTCTAAGTAGGGAGATCAGGAGTGCTGAGGACACCGAGGCTTTGCAAAATGACTTAAATTCACTGTTTGTCTGGTGTACTGTAAATAATTTGTTTTTAAATGCTGTTAAGAGTGTGTTTATTCGTTTAACTAGGTCTGCTCATCCTATTGTCAAATGTTATTCTATTAATTCAGTTGTTATACCTGAAAGTGAGCAGCTAAAACTACTGGGCGTTACCATTACTAGTGATTTGAAGTGGAATGTCCAGACTGAAATTGTACGGAAAAAGTCAATGAGAGTTCTTGGTATGTTGACTAGAACTTTTAGTGGAGCCAAGCCCAGCGCAAAGCGACTGCTGTATATTGCTATGGTTAGAACTTTGCTTGTGTATGGTTTGCCGGCATGGCATCCTACTTCAGTTTCTAATATTCAGAAACTTGAGCGTGTGCAAAGTCGTGCTTCTCGCTTCATTCTTGGTCATAAAAAATATGATGTTTGTGATGACTCAGCCAAGAGGCTCATATCTTGCAATTTGGTGAATGTAATTGATTTGTGTAAGTCAATTGATATTAAATTTATCACTAAGTGCATATCCGGTGGATATGATTTTGTAGTGTTTGGTGAAGACAGAGTGATAGTGAAACACCGTAGGGAGGGTCTACGTGGTGGTGTGGTCACCCTAAGCACCCCCCAGTGTAATTCTGATGCCTATAAGCATTCTGTTTTCCCTAGACTGGTCTCCGTTTTTAATTCACTCTCTGAATCCACCAAGAGACCTTACTTGGATATGTTGTAATTTATAATATGTTGTAATTTATAATATGTTGTTATAATTGTTGTTGTATTTATTTTGACGAAGTAGTTGTTTTCATTTCGAAATATCTGATATATATCTTGTTTGGGTGACTGGACACTTTTGTGAATGGGATATCCTTTTTCACGTCACCCATTGGGCTTTGTGTACTGTTTTTTTTCCTGTACCAATTCTCAATAAACAACTATTATTATTATTATTATTATTATTATTATAATTTGACTAAATAAAGCCTGATTTAAAGAAAAGTATTTTTTTTATATTTTAGAAAAATGCATGTAAATTTAAAAAAATACTAAAAAATACTTTTCTTTAAACCAGGCTTTATTTAGCCAAATTGTGCACTTGGGCTACTAATTATCTTGATACTACAGCAATCAGCTTAGCTCTAGCATAAAAATTACTTCGAGGAGCAATGATAAAAAATTAACATGGTGAAGATACGTCAGTGTTGCCAACTACCGGTGCTACACCCAATGCCCTTAAAGGCATACAGGCCTCAAATTACAAATTAGACAGTCACCAAGTGGGTTTAGAGTATATAATCAACATTCGCATCATTTTTTTCCACGCGTGATGCATCCGTGCGAAGTCGCTGTTCAAAGTAAGAAATTTAGTCCTTGATGACGTCACGAAGTCCTTGATGACACACAATTCAATGCTAATCGGTGCTAGCTGTGATTTGTGACGTCAGCAAAGACTTTCTTTACAGCGCGACTTCGCACAGACGCACCGCGCGCAGGTAAAAATAATACGAATGTTGATTATAAACTTGAGCATCACTTAATGTCTATCTAATTTGTAATTTGAGGCCTGCATACATAAGTGATAAACTATATCAAGATGAGAGGTCACGTGGTCATCATAACTATTATGTCGCCTCGAAGCTAGGCAACTTGTTCGGCATCAAAACTGAGTGGATGGTTAACTCATGAACTTTTGAATAAGACTCCTGCATCCTGCATTGCTATATTGCGCTTTTGCTCATGTCTGCGTATTTTTTGCGTATTTTGTAAGCAGCTCCATTTTTACCCTACAAATTTAAATAAACAGATGGAATGCACTATATAGTATATACTCATTACAATATATTTTACAATAATTGCATTTTAAAATAAAAGTTATCATCAATATTGCAACCTGTTAGTGAAAGGCCTTAATTTAGCTGCATTATCAAAATTTGTGAATTATATATAATTAGTTATATATTATGATCCTTACATGTACACATTATAAATAATATAAATTTAAAATGACTATTGCCTGGATCGTAAAGTAAACTTCTACATTATTGGAAGATAATTTTGCATTGCTTTTTATATGACTTAAGTGCAACATGCATACTTTAAAATGATTATTTTATTCATTGTTGCAGAGACCATATGAGATATTTGGCTAGCTAACAGTCGTTAAATGCAGCGAGTGTTAACAACAGTATAACAACGTAACGTTGTGTCTGCACTCGAATGATCCGTGCATCTCGATGGTCTCTGCATTTCTCTTATCGATGAATGATGTAAAGTAACGTTAGACAACAAGGAGAAAAAAAAATTAAGAATATTGATATTTATTATTTAGGTGGAGGTAATAAAAACAGTAAAAGCGCGCACTACTTCTATATATTAAAAGACTGTATGACAACGCCTATTATACATCATATAGATCCAGGGATCAAGGCTTCGTGCTGTCTCGAAGGGTATTTTTGTAACATAACTACTTATTCGAATAACAAAGTGTTTACTTGCAGCTGGCAGGTATTGTGGAACCCAATGACGAGACGTGTCACCTTGACGAGGCCGGAGAGTACACCCACGGCCTGCTGCAGGACTACCCTTCCATATCACAGGTGCATATAGAGCCCTTTCGGCCCCTTTTCCAAAGCGATCTTGAATTTCTGGAAATTCTAGAACGCAATGCCTTTCCCCTGGCGTAAACTTTAAACACAAAATACGCATCTATGCTCCCAAATTAATTAATATTGTACGTACTTTCCAGCGAGTTCTTTAAATTAGCAGTAAAACCTAGCTCTAAAAAAATGTTGTATGTCGCTTTAGTGCGTGCCCAACTTTTGTTTGGTGCTCCTGCTTGGCATCCAACCTCTGTTACAAATATTACAACTACTACTAGATTTATACTGGGCCATAAAAAATATTCTAAGTGTGAAGACGGTGCGCACCGTCCTTTTGGTTCTCTGTTTAAAATAATTGATATGTCATTTTTCTGTAAGTGTTTATCTGGGAAGTATGACTTAAATGTGTTTGGTGCAGAGAGAATCAATCAAATCACGTAGAGAGGGTCTGCGGGGTAGTAGCAATGTCCTCTCGACACCACGTGGTTTCTCTACGTACCTGACTTCGTACTTCCCGGCCACGTGTGGTCAAAGCTTAATTAAAACTCTCTGCCTGAAGAGTTTAAATTTCCACTTCCTATTACTGTTTTGCCCACCTAATTTTAAAACAGTGATAATATATTTATGCTATACTTCTTGTATTATATATATATATATATATATATATATATATATATATATATATATATATATATATATATATATATATATATATATTATACATCGTATATATTTGTAATGACGAAGTAGCTATATTTCTGACATGTTGGTGGTTGATCACATTATGTATGGGCATTTGCCTTTTTCAATCCACCATTTGGGTTATTAATTCTTTTTTTTTCTTCTCTTTCTCTCCCATTTTATGTATTTCTTAACCCAATAAACAATTATTGTTATTATTATTATTTTTTTTTTTTCCCCTCCCCCCTTGGAGTGCCAGACTTTCAACCATGGTGTTACCCAGCCTCCACGGAATCACATCCATTCGCCCCGGATCCAATACCCCCGGGCTTAAACAAATGGAAAGTGTCACCGCAGTGACCATCAGCCCCACCATGACCGAGCTTTGCACCCTCTCCCCCGTCCCCATGACCCGTCCGCGAGCGCCGTTCACTGTGGGGTCAGGCATTAGTGCTTTACCCACCCGTTCGGTAAGCTCTCGAGAGAGACAGACAGGAGACTGAATAGTCCCCCACCCACAGCGAATACGCCAGATAGCGCTCGCGCCCACCCCCCACCCATATAAACCCATTTCCCCGCCGACACGGCCACTCCTGACTTGCGTCAAGTAAGTCACCGTTCCGTTGGCCCGGCCACCGCCGCCACCCAACGGGGATCAGGTGCACCGATGACCATCCCCCCAATGAGCGCAGCATCCTCCTTCCCTCCAAAACCACCCTGATGGTAAGGTGGCCGATCCCGCGGACCACCCCGCCACTAGGTGCAGCCGGCAAACTGATCACGCCGGCCATCCGGGGACTCCTTCACGCAACCTCCGACAATTGCGCTAGGGACCGTTGCATTTATCCTCCCAAAGTCTGCTGTTAAACTATGAGAGTCCCCAGCATTGCCGAGATTTTGCTGCCTAGGTACTCTGAGCTCCGCGGCAGCAGGGAGAGCTCAGGCTCCATAACCGGTTAGTGGCTATGGACTGAGGGCTGTAATTAAACAACCCCCAGGTGGAGCCCCAAGGGCGCGGTCCCACGCGTCGCGTACTGAACTTTCCCCACACAGTGTTTAGCATGAGTCAAGAACAGCCGGGTGCCCTCTTATTATTATTATTATTATTATTATTATTTGTTGTTTTTAACTCCCAACCAAGTTGGGGTGGTTTAGCGCCAGCATCGGGCCCAATTGGGCCAAGGTGAAGGCGCCCGCTGATCCTGTTGGTGATGTTACGATCCAGCGTCTCCTACTCAGCTGCGGGCAATGAGGGCTTCCCGGGTACACCCGCAAATAGCCCATCACATAGCCTTTCGGGCAGGTCCTCTCCTAGGCGCGGTGGGACACATTTCCGCGAGCACTCGGGGTGCTGGATGCCTTTAACCAGGGCACTTAGAGGTGGGGATGCATCTTGGGCCTCCCAAACCAAAGCCCTGGCCACCCTGTGGTTCAAGAACCACAGGCTACGGGCCAGAGGTCACACTCGCAAGGCAACCTCCAACCCGCATGTCCTTCCTGGGCGCGGGGGGACGCGTACCGCGAGCCAGGACAAGAACCAACGCTCAAGCCATGGCCGGATGCCCTTTATTATTATTATTATTATTATTATTATTTGTGTTTTTAACTCCCAACTTAGTTGGGGTGTTTAAGCGCCAGCACCGGGCCCAATTGGGCCAAGATGAAGGCGCCCGCTGATCCTGTTGGTGATGTTACGATCCAGCGTCTCCTACTCAGCTGCGGGCAATGAGGGCTTCCCGGGTACACCCGCAAATAGCCCATCACACAGCCTTTCGGGCAGGTCCTCTCCTAGGTGCGGTGGGACACATTTCCGCTAGCACTCTTGGGTGCTGGATGCCTTTAACCAGGGCACTTAGAGGTGGGGATGCATCTTGGGTTTCCCAAACCAATGCCCTGGCCGCCCTGTGGTTCAAGAACCACAGGCTACGGGCCAGAGGTCACACTCGCAAGGAAACCCCCAACCCGCATGTCCTTCCTGAGCGCGGGGGGACACGTACCGCGAGCCAGAGAAGAGCCTACGCCCTTCCCGTAGCTGGATGCCCTTTATTATTATTATTATTATTATGTCTTTTTCTTGCTTTCTTCTTCATAAACACTAACACCGGGCTCAATCAAGCCAAGGTGCAAGCGCCCGTACCAAACATTGAGAGGGGAATGCGGGTACACATGCGGGGGTGCTACAAGCTCAAAACCTTGCGCACAATGTTAGCCGTGCCAAGAATAGCAGCCTTCTGCATGACACGCATGTGGTATTCTTTGAGAGCCAACTTCTCTCTGGCAAATGACCAGTCTTTGGTCACAAGACCGTTACTAGAGATCACAACTGGAACCACATCAACACTACGGAGCTGGTACATGTCTTTGAGCTCGACAGCAAGTGGCTGGTACTTGCGCTTTTTCTCCGCAACTGTGGTCACAAGATTCTCGTCCAGCGGGACAGCAATGTCGACAATCACCGCTGTTCGAGCTTTCTTGTCGAAGAGAACAAGATCAGGTCTGTTTGCTTCAACAGCTCTATCTGTGGTGATGGCAGAATCCCACAGGATTTTTGCATCCTGATTACGGAGAACTTGTTCCGGCTTGCACTTATAGTACGGAACCTCTGTCTCAATGAGACCAACTTTCTTGGCCAAAGCTTGATGTACAACTTTGGCAACAGAATTGTGGCGCTCTAAGTACTCTTTTGGAGCAAGCACTGGACAGCCCCCAGTGACATGCTGAATGGACTCGTTAGCCTGCTTGCAAAGACGACACCGGTCACTGATGTTGACTTTGAGGATGTGTCGCTCATACGCCCTAGTCCTGATGACCTGATCCTGTATGGCACAGACAAAGCCCTCTGTCTCCGCAAACAACCCACTTGTCCGCAGCCACTCAGTGGAACTCTTGGTGTCCACCTGATCCGAAGATAACGCTGCAGCAAACCGACCATGCAATGCTTTTGTTGACCACTCCAAAACTCTGTCAGCCTGGGTTCTAATGGCAGGCTGAAACTCTTGCTCACTCAAATGTAGCGGAGTGTAGCCACGGTCCTGGTTGCAAATAGCTGCATGCAACCCATCACCACGTGACACAAAGTACTGCCGAAGTTTCAACTCCTGCTGACGACACATCATCTCCATGCTGAGCAAACCTCTTCCACCTACATGACGTGAAAGGTACAGTCTCTCGACTGAGCTCCTCGGGTGATGTATCCTGTGCTTCGTGAGGGTGGTTCTCACTTTTCTATCAAAAGCTTGCAGTGACGTCTCCGACCACCTGACGACACCAAACGTATATCCAGCCACAGGGATAGCCCACGTATTAATCGCAGTAATCTTGTTCCTCGCACTGACAAAAGACTTGCAAATCTTGTCGACTCGAGACAGCACTTTTTTCTCGACTTGTTTTCTGGCATCTACATCTTTAATGCCAATTAGCTGCTGCAGACCGAGGTACTTGTAGTTTTCCTCGACACCCAAGTCTTGAATAACGGTGCCTCCCATGAGCCGCAAGCCTTCTTGTGGATCTTGAATCTCCCCTTTTCTCACATGCACAGCAGCACACTTGTCAAGACCAAACTCCATGCAAATTGCATCACTAAAACTTTTGACAAGTTCAAACATGCTGTGCAACTGGTCTTCACCAGAAGCATATAACTTGAGGTCATCCATGTAAAACTGGTGAGAAATGCGAACTTCTGGATTCCTCTGTAGAACGTAACCATACCCAGAGGTTCGGAGCATCCTGCTCAGCGGGTTCAATGCAAGACAGAACCATAATGGGCTGAGACTATCTCCCTGAAAAATACCTCTCGAGATTCGCATCTCTCCGGTCTTGTAGCTGACCCCCCCTTGGTTTACATGAAGACAAGTCCTCCACATGCCCATGCAAGAAGTGAGAATCTGAATCTGAATAATTATTATTATTATTATTATTATTATTATTATTTATTATTATAGTAATTCCAAGCCGTGCTTCAATTTTGAAGGAATAAAATAAAATAAAATTAATCCTTAAAATTAAAATAAAAAAAAATAAAATTAAGTAATTAATCCTTATTGGAATTGAAGCTTGCATTGAACGCATACAATGAGATATTAGAATGTGAAAATTTTAGTGGCCTCTTTCTAAAGGAGTGCCGCCCGTGACGTCATCAAAATAGACTTTCAATAATTTTTTAAAAATATTTGCTAGTCTCAGAAAAATCTGAAAAAATTCACAGTACCATATTTTTACCCCTTCTTTCGATTAAGCCACTAAAATTTTCACATTCTAAT
Source organism: Siphlonurus alternatus (assembly GCA_949825025.1). NCBI lineage: Eukaryota > Metazoa > Arthropoda > Insecta > Ephemeroptera > Siphlonuridae > Siphlonurus > Siphlonurus alternatus. The sequence goes on along the minus strand of OX463788.1, from coordinate 47,012,397 downwards.
ATCTCATTATGAAAAAATTCTGATTCACGTGAACGTACGTGGGCTGGTGCTCTGAATATTTCTTATTTTACTGCAGTATTTTACGATTTATCATGTAAATATTGTACATGCACTCAAACAATCATCAAAAGTGTCTTGCAATTAACGTTCCTTATTGATATCCACAGTCTTCACATCATTACATTATGTTTATAATAATTGTTATAATTTATAATATACTGAATAACGTACATCACGCATTAACTCACACAGACATAATATATATAATATAATATAGGAGGTACCAACATTATATATAGTTTAAGTAAATAAAAAAAATTAATTCTTATATACATAATGAAAAGATCTCATTAGGGGTACACTTAACAAACAATTTAATTTGCTGATTTATTTAATTACAGCCTCATGTAGAACTAATTGCAAGACGTGGAAACTTCAAGGTTACAAAAAGAGATGACACCCAGAATTTTTATTGTTTCAGTTGTTTGTAATGACTGCATGGGTACACATTATCGTTAGCAAGTGCTCTTAATTACCTATGTGTGGGACTATGATTACAGATAAACAACAAGGCGAAAGAGCACAATATGAACATCATCTTCGCGGTGGTTAGCTCGGTTAACAAAACATACCGGATGCTCAAGGATCGTATAGAGGGCGCCCTCAGTGGCGTTCTCGCGAACGACTCGTCCAACGTGGTTAACTTCGTCAGCCAACAGTACGGGGTAAGACGTCTGCAGCTAATGCAGATCTTGTCGAGAATATTAACCTTAAGGTCTGTCGCTATGAAAATATGCAAGTGGAGTGAAAAGAGATGTCACTACCAGTCTTTAGTAAATGATGTCCGAGATTGGGTGATTTTAATTCCAACATTTCAAAGGAAATATTAAGATTAACTGTTTTTAAATGAGCAACAGTCATTATAATTATGTTTATCTATTTCCTAGTGTGATTAATTTGTGAATACAATAATTATATGTTAAGTTATTGCAGTTAAAAAAATGCCCCTATAACTCATCACTGCCCCTACACCTCTGCAACGATCCCATGAAAAATAATTATATTAAAAACAAATGTAAACTATTAACGCCAAAACGCTAAACTGCCATGCATGGTTCGCAAAAAAGAATAATAACAATAAATAAATTTTTACATTATATTATGCATAAAAATGAGTGATGTAAACAAAATTACTAGGTTTGTATGAGCTCAGCATTGACCTGAATCTAGATCTTCTTGTCAAAGACTGAAAGAGCAGCATGTGTCAGTAGAAAAAGTAAATTCCACTTTCAATTAACTTTGTTTTAACGCAGCCCCGAGTCTGATTACGTGCACCTGCATATTTAATGACTGGCTGCTGCCGTGTTGATGCATGTTAAGGAACTAGTGCAAAGCGTGATGCTGACGGACGATGCTGACGTGGACAACATCCGCGTGAAGTACTTCGCCACGTGTCCCAATAGCACGGTGCAGCGTGAGACCAACTCTTGCAAGGGACTGCGCAAGGGCACGCTTGTGAACTTCACGGCGGAGATCACGGTACGAGGAACAAAATATTGGTAGGGTAATTTATTTAGGGGGGGGGGGAAGAATAACTAGTGAGCGAATGAAGTGGGAAAATAATGTACCGGCCGCGAACAGTAGCCAATAATTAAAGGCTCGATCTCACTTGTCAGAACTCTCTCGCGAGTGAACATTCAACCAATTTGCCTTATTATTTACCCACAGTTTTTTCCAATTGAAAATTCATATTAAAAAGATCCAGGGAGATTGTGGAGCTATTATAATTATAGAGCGAAGAGAAGTGTAACAGGAAAAGCCACAAATTATATAAATCAAATATACGTTATATACGGCTGGCATATTATACTGCATAACACTAAATACATTTCAATCTCCAAAAATGTAATTTCAAAATCATGCGAGAGTATATGTCACATGCTGGCGTCCGAAAATTTACTTCACCCGCTTCCCCACGGTGATTTAATAGGGAGTTTTTATAGATAGTTTTTTTTATATACTGAAGTAGATGTTGTATTTTTAAATCGTTATCTGCAGAAAATTGCAGCAAAATGGTATGAAATAAATAATATATTATTGTTATGTAAGATATGAAAATATGATGTGATGTGAATCTGTATAGTTATGTGATTGATATCTATAGAGTATAATGTGTATGTATTTGCCGTTTTTATACTGCATGTTGTGGAACTTTGACTTGATCTATATTACAAAAATGTAATAAAAAGGTTGTAATAATTTTTTTTATTCGAATTCTTATTTACAGGTCCTTAAATGTCCCGAGAACCGACAAGAGTGGCAGCAAAGATTCGAGATCAAACCTCAAGCTTTGAATGAAAGTGTAGTGGTGGAAATCGAAATGGACTGTGACTGCAAATGCGAGCGGTCTGGCAATCAGGTATACGTTAGTGACAATATAAATATAGAACATTTATCGTGTCAGCAATTTTGCTGGGAATGTCCCAAAGAACGTGACAGATATTAGGGGAAATATTATATTATGTATGAATCGCGTGGCTTATCGCGTCTTATTTTGGCAAGATAAACAAAGGTTAAAAAAATTGTATTGTTATAGAAAAAGGTGTAAAAGAATGCAACGTATGCAGTGCGTTGATCGGTTTTCATTATATCATTGAGTCATCGCTATAGATCATCGTCGAGAGTTGTTAGTACTGAATAAGTATCTGATTCAAAGAAAAATCACGCTGCTCTCTCTAATATCACTTTTTTCTCGTCACTGCAAAATAAGCATTGCAGTATATGTATATTATCTTGTATATGCGGTGTTCCCCTGGCCTTAAACATCGAACTTTGTTCCATTAAAATTCAATTACGATGTAATAATTATAATATAATCATATATTTTATTTAACAAAGTATATAATTAATAATAATTATATCCTAAACATTTATTTAGGAAGAAGGGGAGAGGTGCGACGCGTTTAAATTATTTCGCCCCTCCTCGTATCCGCCCGTAAGGAAATGTAATGGCTCGCCTATACATTCGTGACAATTTTATTAAGCCCCCTTTCTCGGTGCTTGCAGGGTGCACCGCGCCAGTGCAGCGGCCGCGGCAGGTTGCAGTGCGGCGTGTGCGTGTGTTCACCTGGTTACGTAGGCCGCGAGTGCGAGTGCAGTGAGAGCGCCGCGGTGGGTGGCGACAGCAGTGACTCAAGCTCGTGCCGCGCCGATACTACGTCCGAACTTGTGTGCTCGGGTCGCGGAGAATGTAAATGCGGGGCTTGCCAGTGCTCTAATGATAACCTGGAGTCTGGCCAGGTAAGCCTAGTCAATCTGAACTGAAATTACCAGCAATTTCCGCGTTGTTATAATATGCGCTCATCTATTCCAATGAATGTGTAGGAGATTAATGTGTGACTTTCACAGTGTCCCACAATAATCTCCTACACAAATAATGCAGGTTAATTATGGAAAAATAATATAAATAATGACAGCAACGCTCATCATAAAAATGATCAACGATAGTTGCCGCACGATAAAAGACAATTTAGCACTGACATTGTCACATTTTATTTGCAGTTTTGATAGCTCAGAAATTTATTAGGAAAAAAAAAACAGTGTTAAAGTGCGGCAAGTTCTGTATAAGATACTCTCAAAGCGAGATAATGGTGCCATTAATTGCCCCTACTGTGTATGTAATCCATTCTACTCTGGTGCTAAACAAGTTGCCTAGCTTCAAGGTGAAATGATATAGCTAAATAGTAGTCATTGCCTCGGAAAATTTCCCGGCTTTGCAGCCTTGATAATCACATAATCACCACTGTCGTTAATATATTATATTAATCGATATCACAGGGCATAGTGATTAACAAGTCTGCAAACGGAATCTTTTCGAGGCAACGAGTGTTCTTATCTTTTCCTTCTTTCTTTTTTACTTGCCTGCTGGTTGTTGTATAGTATATACCATACTTTTTTTAAGTCACCATCCCCTCAGACTGCATTTGATTTGTCGGCAGCGCGTGTACGGCAAGTTCTGCGAATGCGACAACTTCAAGTCATGCGGCGTGTATGGCGGTCTAGTGTGCTCGGACCATGGCACGTGCGAGTGTGGCCACTGCAAGTGCAAGCCCGGCTGGGAGGGCGACAATTGCGAGTGCCCCAGTGACAAAAAAGCATGCATGCCCCAGGTTGGAAAAGACGGCTTGCAAGCAAAAGAGTGCTCGGGAAACGGCGAGTGCAAGTGCGGTAAATGCGAATGTCGACAGGTCCAGGGTCACCGCTACAATGGCAAGTTCTGCGAGGACTGCCCGGTACGTCTGTTCAGTGAATTTTCAGTCAAATCAGTTTTGAATTATCTCAAATAAAAATTAGAAAAATAAGCTAATCACATACAGTCAGCGTTTTAAGTGCTTTGCAAATCTTTCTATTCTCTTACTGCAAGAAAAAAATTTGCCCGTTTTTTTAAGAGTGTCACAACCTAATTAAAGTTAAGACAGGTTTTATCTTACAGTAATATTATATACATACATACATATATATATATATATATATATATATATATATATATATATATATATATGTTAGGAAAAGATAATTTCAAGCGAGGTATCATATGTGTGAGTAATTAATAATAAAATTACCTTGAAAGAACTGGGCTGTCACCCTCGCTGATAGTTTAAAAATTTTAACACGATACACTTAGAACACTTGCATACACAGAAACACGTGCTCAGTTAAAATATAAAATCACATTAGCACTTTCGGCAACTTTTTACACTGTTACCATCATCAGATGTTATTTTGACACTGAACTCAATAGTTCAGTGTTGAGTTCAGTGTATCGTGTTAAAAATTTTAAACTATCAGCGAGGGTGACAGCCCAGTTCTTTCAAGGTAATTTTATTATTAATTACTCACACACACACACATATATATAGGAATTTATATGAGTATATTTAACATTTTTTTTCCTCAATTTCCCCTGTGTAACGAACTTTTGACTTGCCCAAAGCTATGCGCCGGTCAGTGCAAGCAGTTGCTTCCGTGCGTTCAGCTGATGGCCTATCAGCAGCAGAACACCGGAATAACAGCCAACGAGTGCCGCCACTTCCAGTTGCACAACCTCACCACGCTTGACGGTAAGATCTGTCAACGTCTGCAGAAGGCCTGCAGGGGCAATAAATTAAATTCATTGTTAACTTCTTCCAGAAAATCACGATAACCACTCCACACCCGTCTCCTCTCTCCCCCTTGTGTCCTATACATAACATTATGGAGTCGCTACCCTCCAAGGGCGAAGTGCATGAGTTTTGGTCTGTAGCAGCCGCTAACAGGGCTGTGCAATGAAATGTAAGGATTAAATATCATAATAAATTATCACCTTGACAGATCATTTCGTATATTCTCCACACTGAAAAGTTGTGGTTCTTTTAAGGGTAAGATAACGCCACCAATGTTAAAAAAAGTCCCTCTCACAAAAATTCTGAAAAAATTTAAAATGTTCTCCTTTACACCCCCTATCAGTAGCTAAAAAATCAGGTGTACAAATACGATCTAGTTTTCGAGTTATTAATTTTTAAGGTTGACTACTTTAACATGGAGAAATGAAACTTCCATGTTAAATTAGTCAACTTTAACAATTCATAACTCAAAAACTAGATCGTATTTGTATACCTGATATTTTAGCTACTGATAGGGGGTGTAAAGGAGAACATTTTAAACCTTTTGTGTGAGGGATTTTTTTTAACATTGGTGGCGGTATCTTACCCTTAAGCATCAAAGATGATCGAGCCATAGCGTCCTATTCTTATAATAAATTACAGGATTCTATATAATAAAAGAATGAAGAGGTGTTCGTGTTACCTTGCTCCTTTTCCATAGTTATGTAATCTGCTCTATTTGGATGCTGAACAAGTTTGTTTCTAACGTAAGATGTTATGGCAAGACGGACAGTGTGGTTTAAGGGATCTTCTATGTTAGATTAGTACAGCAGTCACGACCAGCACGCTTATTTATTTTTATATATGTCATAGAGAGAACAACAACAAAATTTATTGAAAGAAACTCGCCGATCTCGCCATAAATTAGACATTGCTGACATAATATATTGGCGTCTCTCGTATGCACGGTATGCATGCGTCGTCCCTGCATTAAAATTGATAATTTAAAATAAAGTGATGAAGTTAAAAAGAGGGGGGGGGGGTCCTGTTTTAATAACATATAGTATACCAAAAACTATTCTTAAACGTTATAGCATATAATATGTGTGTGATTTTCAAATCATTCAACAATTAGCTCGTTTAACAATTTTTACAGCTGCATAAAATAATATTGATAACAAATTGGCTTGATGTTTAAAATACAAGGTATTATCTAATTTGAATATTGTTTCCCGCGTTTGCAGGTGAGTCCATTGCTGCTGCCCTGCGCACTATCACGTCTGGGGGTGCCCAGATGCTGGCGTTGCAGCGGGAGACGCGTGCAGCGGTTGTCGAGGAAGATTTCAACCTCGAGGTTCCAGGGTTAGAGCAGACGGGAGAGGGTTCGGGCGAAACCATCGAGCCCGAGCAGGCGCCCAACACTGGTGAACCTAACGCAGCCAACTGTAGTCACCCCGACTTAGCTGGTTGCACTTACAACTTCCGCTACCTGTATATTGACAACAAACTGCACGTGTTCGCGCAGACCGAGCGTGAGTGCAGCTCCGAAGGCAATATTCTAGGTAATTTACTATCAGGCTATCTGCTGATGACGTGCTGACTTGAGCGAGTGTTTCAGCCGTGGTGCTGGGTGTGATCGGGGGAATCCTGCTTGCCGGGCTGTTGCTGCTGGTGGTGTGGAAGGCGGCCACCACGGTGCACGACCGCAGAGAGTACGCAAGGTTCGAGGACGAGCGCAAGAATGCTAAGTGGGACAGGGTGAGACAACCAATCTCATCTTCCTCCTAGACTACTCCAAAATCCTCAAACTAACATAAAGTCATGGAGCGTCGGTCAAAGGAATTATAACATTGAAACCAAAAACGTGAAACTTGTATATTGTAAACTAAATTAAGCATTCACAATTAAGCAGAAGTGGTTAATCACAATAAAAAATGGAACACTCGCTGCATAAGTCGAATGCAACGACTAATGGTGACATGGTGACGGCCATTATTGCCACCTTTTAACGCGAACCACGTGCGGATCCAAATAGGAAAGCTGCGGGAGCAGCAGCAGCCCCCCCCCCCTTCTCCGTCCTAATACGCATTTTTCCTATTCCTATTTTTTTAACAAAACAAAACAAAACAAAACAAAACAAAACAAAACAAAACAAAACAAACAAAACAAAACAAAACAAAACAAAACAAAACAAAACAAAACAAAAATAATTTTAAAAAATCGAATTATTTTAATGTATAATGCGGTAATTTAAAGCAAATATTTTATGCAGTAATGCAGCGTGAATTTTTATTGTGAATAACTTAACTTATTTTCAAACTCATATCGTTTCACAATATACCCTATAGGGCGAGATTAATGATATAATTATTACCACTCCTCCACCCAGTTTTGTTTTGCTTTTTTTGTGACGAATCATATTGTGTGTGTGTGTCTGTATGTATTCTGATTTTTATTTTATTTATTTACAGGGAGACAACCCAATCTATAAGCAGGCCACGTCGACCTTCAGCAACCCAACTTTCAGCAACGACGGCAATTCGACGATCCCTCAGTAATGATATGTGTCACTTGAATCTTCATTACGCCATCACAGATATCAAAGTAATTGACTACTTGTTTAACTAGTTTAATATTTTGCCCTTTTTTTTCGGTCACTCATTTTGCTTGTAAAATTTTACGAAATTTAATGTTAACATACTTTATAATTATAGTTATGAATAACTTGAGATGAGTAGGATTTGAATACGGCACTGATATGGAATAAGCTTAATGGACAACAAACATGAAAAAATTTATTGCAGAAATGAATAGAGGGTACCAAATTATGCTACCCAGAATTTTTTCAGATTTTTTTAGACCCAGAACTATTTTTAAATAATTATTGAAAGTGCGGCCACGCCCCCTGGAGGCGTCAATAGGCGTCCAGTCTCTATCCTTTTTATTAAGGATTCAGGGGTGCCAACTGAAATCACAGGAATTTCAATTATTATTTAAAAATATCCGGGTCTCAAAAAAATCTAAAAAAATTCAGAGTAGCATAACTTGATACCTTCTATTCATTTCTGCAATAAAATTTTTTCATGTATGTTGTCCATTGTTCAAGACTTAAAATGTTGCTGTGACGTTTCGCAAAAGTCTGTAAAAAATTCAAATTCACTATGTCTTTCAAAATCCACCACACTGAAGTTAATGCTAAATTTTGTCTTTAATAATGATTTAATTGAATTGTGTATGTATTTCTGTTCTCTTGGCAGTCTTGGCGTCTTGGCGTGAAATATGTTGTAATGTTCAAAAATTAATTACTGTTATAATATAATTATAATATCTTTTAATGTAGATTAGAAACATTTATAATATAATGGACAACATACATAAAAAAAAATTATTGCAGAAATGAATAGAAGGTACCAAATTATGCTAATCTGAATTTTTTCAGATTTTTTTGAGACCCGGAACTATTTTTAATTAATGGACAACATGCATGTGAAAATTTTTTATTGCAGAAATGAATAGAGGGTACCAAATTATGCTACTCTGAATTTTTTCAGATTTTTTGAAACCCAGAACTATTTTTAAATAATTATTGAAAGTGCGGCCACGCCCCCTGGAGGCGTCAATAGGCGTCCAGTCTCTATCCTTTTTATTAAGAATTCAGAGGTGCCAACTGAAATTACAGGACTTTCAATAATTATTTAAAAATAGTTCTGGGTCTAAAAAAAATCTGAAAAAATTCAGAGTAGCATAATTTGGTGCCCTCTATTCATTTCTAAAATAAATATTTTTCATGTATGTTGTCCATAATGTCCATTATTGAAAGTCATGCGATTTCAGTTGGCACCCCTGAAGCCTTAATAAAAAGGATATAGACTGGACGCCTATTGACGCCTCCAGGGGGCGTGGCCGCACTTTCAATAATTATTTAAAAATAGTTCTGGGTCTAAAAAAAATCTGAAAAAATTCAGAGTAGCATAATTTGGTACCCTCTATTCATTTCTGCAATAAAAAAAATCATGTATGTTGTCCATTAATACTGTATTTTCATTGCTATTATCTATGGATATTACAATAATTATATATTAGAGAGCTATAATGGAGTATTGTCCTCAATTTTTTTTATTGCAGAAATGGATAGAGCGTGCAAAGTTATGCTACCCTGATTTTTTTCAGATTTTTAGAGCACGGGAAGTATTTTTAAAAAAATATTGAAAGTCCTTTTTGTGACGTCACGTGGCGACAAGTCCTATCTTTTTCTTAAGGAGCGGCGTCTCGTAACGTCACAAAAATAACTTTCAATAATTTTTTAAAAATAGTTCCCGGGCTCTAAAAAATCTGAAAAAAAAAATCAGGGTAGCATAACTTTGCACCCTCTATCCATTTCTGCAATAAAAAAAAATTAGGTCAATACTCCATTAACAATTGAGTTGCCTATAATTTCAAAACCAGCAATTTCCACTAAAGCAAACCTTATAAGAGAAGCTATTTTCTGAATTACTGAGCCTAATAATTTTTAGGGTTTGAAAACTAATGAGAAATAATATATGATACCTAACAAAAATATAGCAGCGAAAAAACAACAACATATTTTTAATAATTAGATGAAAATTAATTAGGAAATTAAAGTGCATTTTGCCGGGCTTAGAATTGAGTCCCTGTAGTATGCAACTTGTTCTACGTCCATAGGTTTCTGGTTGCTTATTTTAGGAGTTGATCAAAATTTTAATACTATAGCAAAAATTATGGACATTGATTTAAAATTATAAATTTAATTGTACTTGACTTTCACACTCGTGTCAGCTCAAAAAAGGTATTCGAGTGACAAAGAACTCAGGGGTAAATATCATATTGCCTAATTTTTGTCATAGAGTTCCATTTTTTTTTAACCATACACTATCTTCAATATTAAAAATTATTAGCAATCATCATTATAAAAAAAAAAATTCACCCTTATATTATAGGTAAAAATTAAAATGTCAATTTTTCTCACAAAAAACAAGGATACAAAAATTAATAAGGGTGCAAGAACATGCACGGTATATAGAAAATATTCACAGTCATTACATAAAAATTAGGGTGAAAATGAGCAAGCTAATTAAATCAACTCTTACATTTGAAATTTTCCCGCTAGGAATAAACTTGTCTCTCATTGGTTGAATGATTTGAAACTGACAAGTGCGTTGTCTGGGTCTAGAGCCGCCACTTTTGGAATTGAATCAAGTATTTAAAATTGGATTTTGTCAGACTTCAGACTTCAAAATTATTGATTTTTGGCTTATATACAACTGCACCTAACAAACACTTTGGCTACTTTGGGAGTTTAAAATCGACAAAAGGTGCAAATGGACGGTTTTAAAACTAGGCAACTCAATATTATAACCATAATGAAGAATTCTCTTACAACTTAAATTTTAATTTAACTACTATAATATTATGATAGGTGACATCCGTGACATGTTAACAATAAATCAATAAATTTGACTCAAGTTTCAAGTTCTTTAACTCAAATTTGGGGACTCTGCTAGTATCGGTATATAGTTTTATCCCTAATATCAGTTTACTTTACGAGTGATAATCGAAAATAGAAATTTATTGCATGAAAATTTCGCCTGCTAGGCAGTTTCTACGTCACTTTTTGGCGCTACTTTTAAAAGAAGGAAGATCTTTAAAAAATTTCTGTCTCCAATTTTGAAACTGAAACGTCTTGTTTTGGGACATTTAGTTTCAAGGCATAGAGCATCTGAAAAAAAAAAATAATAATAATGATAAATAAATAAATAAATAAATAAATAAATAAATAAATAAATAAATAAATAAATAAATAAATAAATAAATAAATAAATAAATAAATAAATAAATAAATAAATAAATAAATAAATAAATAAATAAATAAATAAATAAATTTAGGAGAATTCCCCACTTAGTACTTACAATTGTTAGAACAAAATTAAGTTAAGTTAATTTAATTTAACTTGCAAGTTAACTTGCAAGTTAACTTGCAGTAATAAAAATGACAATGAATTACTTTTTTTATTAAAGTATTCACAGCTGGTATTATGCTTGCCATGAATTATATTTAATCGAGAAAATACAGTAACAAAAGTGTATACAGTATTACAGCTAGATTACAGATCTTAGTTTATGTGTAGATTCGACTGCGCATGGCGGCCATCTTGGGAATAATGCATTGGCAGGATATAGGCTGGCAACAGTCTGCCAAGACAGGCACCGTTTATTTTACCGGTAATCTAAGATTTGTTATACTGTAAATATATTAAGTATGTAGTACTGTGCCAAAATAGCAGGTATATCCTCTATAGCTACAAGGCTTCAAAAAAGCATCCAGTGTCAAAAACATTGTTAAAAATTTTTTGTTCTAATTATTATTATATATATATATATATATATATATATATATATATATATATAAAGTTTAATTTGTATAATATAATAATATTACACGTTTCGTTGCAAAATCACTTGTTTTTATCGATCCAAATAAACAACTATATTTACAACCATAAATTCTTATAAGACATTAGATAAGCAGTAAATAAGATGAATGATATTGAGTGTACGGTGGCAGAGTTCACACAAGTTTTACAACTTATTGCACTGACTTGCAGTTCGAGGAAGGGGTCAGCTAAGGATCAAACAGGGGCGGCGGTGTGACCTTGCATATAGTGCACGCGTTGGGGCATAGCCGGGAAACCGAGATACATTGCTGAGACCCCCGCATTGCATGACCAACCAGTGAAATTGAGTGGCACGTGCAAGGGACAGTGAAGAAAACCAGTCTTATGTTAAATCAGATCGATTGTATTTTTCTTAGAAGAAAGCATTGTATAAAATCACACGTACGCTTTAAATTATCGATAGAGAGTTGAGGTAGGTGACTTCACTTTGTTATACCTGTCTTATATAGAGATTAAAAATAAGGATCGGACTGCTTGATGCCTCAAATTGTTTCCTAATAATATCATAATTTTTTATTCCTTTTTTCCTTTACTATCGACAAACATAATTATATTATTGATTCTTTATCTAGCAATATATTATGTATTTACTTCAGACCAATTTAGCTGTAAATTTCTTCAAGGTAATAACATAATTTGCTTTCCTTTCCTTCTCAAAATTTATTACAATTACAATTACATCATGGTGGTACCGTAACGCCACAGTAGGCTCACTTCACAATTTGAAATTTACAATCTTTCAAGGCACCATTTACAGTTATTTGTACAAAACAAGTGAAGGAACTCTGTGTAAAGAACAACGATTTCAATATTGCATGGCAATACGTTACTTATTTAGTTATTTTTTACCTCACTATATAAGTTTATATATATTTTTTTACACGCATGATTTTGATGTAACTGTATGTCTTTTCTTTTTTTAAAAGTTGTTCAATCGGATTCTTATTTTTTTTTAAATTTATCTTTATAGTGCATGGTTGTTGTTTTCTTAATCAATACATTTTATATATATATATTTTTTTTAAAAATAATTAATATACATTTTTGTAATTTTATTTTAATGAACTCATGGTGAAATAAATTGAAATACATATATCTTTTCAATATTACACTTGTTGCGTAGCTTTTGTTGACACGATTTTATTTACCCCATACTTTATCAGACAAAGAACTTTGCTATTCGTTGCCTCCTATATTTTGTTACCTGCATGATAATAGCTATAGTTTTACGTGAACACATAATGCACTTAATGCATAATATATGATATAGCACGATGGTTACGTTGTTTTTCTTATTTACAGAGAGCTCTCGAATGACATTAATATTTACTCACAGTCGGTTTTCTAACTTAAATTCAGTGTACACGAGAAATACGAAGGATTCGGGTGAGGAGACGGGTTACCCACATTGCAGTCGATCGCATGAGCACACGTTGAGCAGTTGAGAGTTAATGGGGTGCGATTCACGAAGAAGTTAGCCAGGTTTGTAACCACGTTTAGCTTAACCACGTTTAACTATACCTGTTTTACGTGTTAAACCACCTAGTTAAACGTGGTTAAGCTAAATGTGGTTAAGCTTAACTTAATTGGTTGGAAATCTGGCTAACTGCTTCGAGAATCGCGCCCATAGAAAGCGGTGGCAGTCGTATTGTAGTCACGTACGTACCACACCGGAGAGCGGAAAGTCTACTGCTTCGAAAACAGCTAGAGCTCGAGAGTTGGAACACCACCCTAGGGGTTACCATCCTGAGCAGCAACGTAACGCTAAGAGTACCTAATTTAGGTACTCTACTCACAGCTCTACTGAACTCCAGCTGCAACCAACATGACTGAGTCCACGACCCCAGCAAACCCAGCAATTGCAGACGTCGAGGCACAAAGAGAGGTGAGAAGTGTTTCAATGTAGAGTTAACCTAATAGTAGTTCGTCATTTTATTTGCTCATCAAATATCGATATCATATTAGAGCAGGCGCGGATCCAGGGGGGGGGGGGGCTGGCCCCCCAGAAATTTTGGATTTAACATGGGCAATATAGGAGTTTTCCCCACTTCAATTTTTTTAACATTAGGCAGCCCCCCTTCCCCAAAATTTTGCAGCCCCTCCGAATTTTTTTCTGGATGACTTAGTCCAGGCTTACAGCCTAGCCTACAGCAGTTAAGGGTAAGGTAACGCCACCAATGTTAAAAAAAATCCCTCTCACAAAAATTCTGAAAAAAATTTAAAATGTTCTCCTCTACACCCCCTATCAGTAGCTAAAATATCAGGTATACAAATACGATCTAGTTTTTGAGTTATGAATTTTTAAAGTTGACCAATTTAACATGGGAGTTTCATTTCTCCATGTTAAAGTAGTCAACTTTAAAATTTTATAACTCAAAAACTAGATCGTATTTGTATACCTGATATTTTAGCTACTGATAGGGGGTATAGAGGAGAACATTTTAAATTTTTTTCAGAATTTTTGTGAGAGGGATTTTTTTTAACATTGGTGGCGTTACCTTACCCTTAAAGAGCAGTGAGCATCATTTGGATGGAAGCCATAGAAGAGGGAGTAAATTATATTATATATGATTGAATATAAGTAAGTTTTAACAACTTACACAATCTTTGGCGGTGATTTTAATAATTATAAACCCAACCGTGTTTACCCGCCAAGGTAAGAAAAAAAATTGTCAGAGAATTTAAAAGTTTTCGCCGGGGTGGGACTCGAACCCACATCTCAAGTCATTCTCCCCGTACTTACTTATATAATAAATAAGGGTGGAACTGAAAAATCCAAATCAACATGTTAAAATCAAATTTAAAAAAATGTTTGAAATGACAGAAATTAAGTCTAACTGTAATTTTTACTACCCTCTTCTTACGGAAATGAAGATTTTTTAAATTTCTAAGAAATTTAAAAATTAAAAACGCAAGATAACTTTCAAAATCTCTAAACTGTTTTTTTTTTTTTTTTTTATGTACGTCAAGTTGAGTTGCCGTGAAGCCACTGAAGCCGGTACTATAACACGATCCAATTTTGCTAATTATATCATATAATTTTTGTTTAAAAGTAAACTTCAAGTCTACTTGTTTGTGTCATGGAGGTAAAATTTTCTTGAAAGGAAAAACTGTATGCAGCATTATACAATTTATACAATAATTTGTTATTTTAACATGTGATTCCCTATAAATCCTACTACAGTAGTTTTTCATTTCATATTTTCTAATATGAGGTGAATTAATTCTTATGTGTGATTAGGTGACTGTTTTGTTAGATATATCATTATTATATATTACAAATGTTATTAGTCTTATATTACTGTGCAACATAATGAATTAAATTTTTTAGCAGATTAAAATTGTTTAAATATAAAAATATATAAAATGCAATTAATATTAATACGTAAATTAAATATTTATATAATATTGCCACCACAAGGAATCTCGCACTTGCATGCAACAGTTTCTCAATGAAGTAGGCAAGTAGTAATATGTTATGCTAATTGTTGCAGCCAAAGGGTCACCCACAACACCCATTCATCAGAACATCGACTGCATGACAGAGAACATAAAATACTTATACGTTGGAATTATAATTGAGACCTTGACTTGCTAATTTCACTCTGTATGATGTATCGTCTTATCATCATATACTATAATATTTATAATGCTATATAGTATGCTCGATCTCTCTATATTTATCTCTCTAGTTATATAATATGCTATAAAGAATAACTTCTTTCTGTACTAAGGTTTTGTGGTCTGCAGTCTGCAAGTGAAAATAATAAGTAAATAAATAAACAGGTAGTGATGTAGAAAAACTCAATATCATTTTAATAACCTGAAGGGCCTGCTGGGTCCTGCCCACGTCTACCCCGACCCGTCGGCCAAAAACATCAAGGATGCCAAGAAGGGTCTTACTGCAGCAGACCCTGACGGCCAGAAGCTGCACTACGGCCTAGAGGACGTGCCACCATGGTACACGAGTGTCGTCCTCGCCTTCCAGGTGGGCTAGTATAGATGCAGGAAACGCCCGGGGATAGATTCGCCATAAGTAACGCATTATAACGATTATAAGCTACACAGAAAACCAGATGTACTATTATATTGTTGGGGGACTGGTAAAAATCAATCCAATAAGCAGATATTAAAAACATAATTACATAGTTTACCAGAGGAAAGAATTTGACTGCAGCTAGAGGATTTGCCGATTTGTAGCATAAACATAATACAATTCCGTGCAATACTTATTTTGGCTTATAAATTGCTATATTATCAAATCAAGGCTAGCTGTATTTTGATGTCGATATGTTTTTACTTGTGTTTTATATTTTTATTTTATATTATATTTCCCTCATGAATACATAAATAACAAGTCCGAGGCAGGAGATTTACAAACAGTCCAATAAATCGCATCCCGGAGGAAGTACAGTAAATCCCTGAAAACACAATACAAAGGAAACAACAATAAATCAGTTAATACTATATAAATAACATCAATAAATATCACTAATAAACATACAAGTTTTACATTAATTAGTATCAAGATAAATATACATGTGAAAAAACAATTAGTAAAAATTGAAGGAAATTTGTTTTTGCATATGTGACGAAATTGGAGATATAATAAATAATATAAGCTGATAGTAAATAAAATAATTAGGGAGTTGATATTTAATGCAAAATTTAAACTTAAATATTAATTTAGAATTAGTTAAATTTACATAATTAATTTTAATGATTTTTTCAGTGTCTTTTATTTGAGTATAAACAGGAAGCAGGTATTACGAGTTGATATTAAACAATAGGAAATTAATTTGCCCAGAGAAATTTAATGTCTCGTGCTTGCACCGAATCATCCTCGCACCCTTTGCACCCAAACTTCCCCTCATCACATCATCTCCCCACCGCACTGAATCCTCTGGATAGTGCCCTATACCTGATGATATAATAATACCAGAGAGCTTACATTTAATATGTAAGCTCTCAGATAATACTCAATTTTTTATTTCTTAATGTAGAAATAATTAACTTTATCAACTAAGTCATCAGTTGACTTATTTTGAATCTGTCAGGCTCGTGAATATGAATGTATACATTACATTCATAACTTATTAGAATTGTGAATTTAGAATTTATAATGAAATTATAATCATTTATTTTTCTACATGTGGTACATTAATTGTCACAATATAGCGTGTTTAGTCATGTTAATCTATAGTTGATATAGAATAATAACTATACTGTGTGTGTATATATATTATGATATGATATGATATGATATGATATGATATGATATGATATGATATGATATGATATGATATGATATGATATGATATGATATGATATGATATGATATGATATGATATGATATGATATGATATGATATGATATGATATGATATGATATGATATGATATGATATGATATGATATGATATGATATATATATATATATATATATATATACAATCATATCATATCATATCATATCATATCATATCATATCATATCATATCATATCATATCATATCATATCATATCATATCATATCATATCATATCATATCATATCATATCATATCATATCATATCATATTATTATATATATATGAAACAAAAATTCTTATTAATAAATTAATCATTCAGTCTTTTCAAGTACACAACAATTTTTTAGTAACATGGTCCCATATTAATATTTAAAATTGAATCATTATGTTAAAATATTATTATTATTATTAAATAATATTCTTTTAAATGCATGCTGCAAAACGTCTTTTTCTATAATTTCAAATTCACTCTGAAGGAATAAATTTACTTCATAATACATTTAATTGCTTCTCTCAGAATTTTCAATTTGTTATTAAAGTATTTTTAAATAATCATTTTAATGTTTTCCCTTATGTTAAACCAACGAATTCGTATTCCATCTTACAGTAAATAAATCGTTTTTTAAAACGCTGAGCAACGTGTACAATTTTTGCACCTTATGTCTAAGTATGATGGAAGGAAATAGAGTGCAGAAAGTGTACAATAGGTGATATGAGGTGCGGGTTACAGCATTACATCACGTTCGTGGTGGGAATCGTGTCGGTGCCTGTGGTGATGTGTCCCAAGCTGTGTATGCTGGAGGACGACCCGGCCCGTGGACAGCTTGTCTCCACGCTCATCTTCGTGTCCGGACTGGTCACCATTCTGCAGACAACCTTCGGCGTCAGGTACTACTAAAAATACTACTGTTGAGAACTCTGAGAAGGGCGTCAAGGGATAGGAGTAAAGATTACCTCATTACAACTTATTTTCACTGTAACATACTGCTGGCTCGCTGGCTCCAGGTATAAGTATTAAATTTTACGATAAAAATTTTTCAGCCCCCCCAGCCCCCCCCCCCCCCCTGGATCCGCGCCTGTAATGAACCAAGCATGATTCAGTCATATACATATTATTATTATTATTATTTAGAATGGTGTAAGTTGGCGTATTGCTTAATGTTCCCTTAGGCTCCTCTTTGCTTCTTCCACCTTCTAGGCTCGAATCCATTAAAATATCGGTGAAGACCAATCTGCCCCGACTAGTACTCTTGACTCGTTAATTGACGCTCGCCTTGCTCTACTGCAGGCTGCCCATCGTGCAGGGCAGCTCGTTCGGCTTCCTCGCGCCGGCGCTGGCGCTGCTGAACCTACCAAAGTGGCAGTGCCCACCACCCGAGCATGTGGCTTTGCTGGACTCTGCAGAGCGTCAAACTCTGTGGCAGGAGCGCATCAATGAAGTGTCTGGGGCCATCATCGGCGCCTCGCTCTTCCAGCTCGCAATGGGCTATTTTGGTCAGTCTTGAACATATATTGGTGCATGTATTGTGTTCAGTTGAGGTTGTACCAACACGAAGCAAAGATGCATGCAAGCAGTATAAATTTATAATAACCAATTGCATCCATCTGGATCTCTTGCGAGGTCTTTGATGTAAGAATTAAATATATACACTTCTTATATTTTGAATATATTATATCTATATTCAACATCTTATCATATATATATATATAGTTGACAATTGAAAGCATTAAAATTTAACATTTTGAAAGGAATAAAATTTGGGACTCAAATAATTTACCCATACTGTGTGCCACGTGTGTTTCAGGTTTGATTGGAGCTATTTTGAAGTACATCACTCCGTTAACAATCGCTCCAACCGTTGCGCTCATCGGCCTGTCTCTGTTTGACGCTGCTGCCAAAGAGGCCTCGGGCAACTGGTGGGTTGCCATCAGGTACGTTGCAGCCGAATTGAAAAGCTAGAGTTGACAGTGAAACGTACTTATTTATTGAATAAATGAGGAGAGCATATAATATGACAAAAATTATACGACCAAGAATTTATGTATGATTTCACGGGCGCCGTTTTTCACTGGAAGGTTTGTCTTTTTGATAAAGTGTAAAATCCGTGAGAATCATCTAATAGATTATAATTATTTATATAAAAACTTTGTGTACGTGAGGGTATTAAAACTCCTCATGTATATATTACAGAACCTCTTTGTGGAGTGTATATAAATACTCCAGTGGTTCTCATCCCCATCCTTGGGTTCCAACACGTTATTCGCTATAGTATTCGCCCCCCCCCCCCCCAGCCTACTTCGTTCCAGAGATGTAGTACGTACTGTACTTAATATGTAAGCTAGTTCTACGTGTTCGCAGCACCATCACGCTGCTCACCGTGTTCTCGCTGTACCTGCGTAACCTTCAAGTACCTCTTCCACGTTTCGGACGCTCCAGTGCTTCGACGGCTGACAACAACAACGTCAAGAAGCCTAAGCGGCCAACGTACCCCTTCTTCCAAATATTTCCTGTGAGTGCAGTACTATAATTATGTGCATTACTTAAAAATACATAATAATAATAATAATAATAATAATAATATATTACATCAGCAGCTTTAGGCCATCGATATTACTGTCATCATCATATCTTTGGCGTCCTAATATTGATTTATTTTCTCACGAAAGGTGCATGCATGGTAAATGTCACATAATAATCATAATATATATAATGAACAATTTGCATGACATTTTTTTATTGCAGAAATGGATAGAGGGTACCAAATTATGCTACTCTGAATTTTTTCAGATTTTTTTGGGAGCGGGAACTATTTTTAAAAAATTATTGAAAGTCAGTTTTATGACGTCACGGGCGTTTAGCGCCTATCCTTTTCTTAAGGACAGACTCCTCGTGACGTCATAAAATTGACTTTCAATAACTTTTAAAAATAGTTCCCGGTCTCGAAAAAATCTGAAAAAATTCAGAGTAGCATAACTTTGCACCCTCTATCCATTTTCTGCAATAAAAAAATGTTATGCAAATTGTCCATTATGTTTATCGTTTCAGCTCACATTTTCGTATTTTAATGGAGTGGGGCTACTTTCTACTTTGAATTGAAACATTTTGTAGATAGTAGGCCTCTGGCAACTTATTACTGAAATATATTTTTAGAGAATAAATTTCTTTATTAATAAAAATATTAAAAATATTCATTATTTCCTTTAAATTAATAAGTTTTTATTTTCCATTCCTCTTGGTAAGAGCTAATGACGAAAAGTTCTTAATTTTGGCGTCTGATAGGACTGAACTTTTTTTCCAATAGATAGGCTTGTATTTCTAAAAATAATTTATCTTTATTCTTTATTTCATTACTATGCATATTAAAATATTTAATTATATATAATATATAGTATATAACTCTTGTGTATTTCTTTATGAACGTAAAATTTTCAACATCTAATATTATCTATATTTATCTATTTATCTGAACTGTATCGTCTGCATCATAGACACGTAAAACTCATTTTATTGATCGATAAACCATCTCCACAACCCGCACGTAGCCTGCCTAATCTGTTCAGTGACTTTCAAACTATTTGGGCCGGGGTGACTTATTAATAAAAAAAATAATAAACGCATGCGTACGATCGAAGGGGGCTTTTGCCTATCTATAGAAACCAATATTATGGTGGAGGTGAAATCCCTATGAAATAATGATACAATAGTATATACATATAATAAAGATATTATGCCTATAAGAAGGAGTAACGATTGTAGACTGGACCAGTACACAATTGTTTTTGAAGGGTGAACGGGGAGCTGCAATATATCATGATATATAGTTACATTATCATATACTGTATATATATATACATTACATAACTATAGTTACCGATAATTCGGTCATATTTTTTTTATTTGAACATATATATATAGGTTGTACAAGACAACATTGATCACGTCAGAGAATATAACATACAGTAAAAGCATACAAAACAAAACATATAATATACACAGGCGCGGATCCAGAAAAAAAATTCGGTGGGGGCTGCCTCCATAAGGCCAATGTTAAAAAAAAAATTGGAGTGGGGGAAATGCCTATATTGCCCATGTTAAATCCAAAATTTGGGGGGGGGGGCTGCAGCCCCCCCCCCCCTGGATCCGCGCCTGAATATACATGGATATTGGTCAAAAACATAACAAAATCACTGACAAAGAGAGAAAAAAATAACAATCATAATAATAAATCAAACAGAGGAATTTGAAATTGTAAACAATTTTCTGGCAATTTATTTGCAAAAAACATCTTTAATAGAATAAAATTCCTTGTTCATTAATATTAATTTCAGTTTTGATTTAGAGTTTAGAGTCACGCTTGATGTTTTTTATACACGAAGGAAGAAAATCGTAAATTTTAGCACATTGATGGTGCATCTCTTTCGTGCTTGAGCCAAAAAGTAGCAAACATATGACTGCCCGTGCATGCACTCACTCTGGTAAAAGGCCCATTCGCACATATAATCTTAGCAAAGCAAGAAAAGCAGGAAGCAAACATGAGCCTTTACTTTCATGTGGTGCCGTCCACAGGAAAAGCAAAGCACGCGAGCAGATGAGCAAAGCTAAGCAAATATAAAATAGTTTTGACTTTCTGCTTCATTTTGCATTTCCCGTTGCAATAGATCCATGCTCATGCCCTACGTATTATGGTAAAAAGAGTAAATGTCCGATCTTCCTGTATGTGTGATATCATCAGTAGTTATCTAAGTTATCGCTGCAAAGAGCTGGGGTTCGCACAATTTAGCTGTTCACAAATACAAAAATTGTCAGTTATCAATGTAGGTATATAGTGTATGGGTCCACTTTTTCATGAATTAAGGCCAAACTAGGTGTACGAGCTCCTTTAAGTACCTTTGCAGTTAGTGTGCTGCTTTGTTCGTCATGAAGCGGTAGACAGTCAACCTAGTGAAAAATTCATGGGGCGTCAATCTTCATGCACGGCAAACCATGCATAGATACTATCGAGAGATTGCATCTGCAATTTTGTACATATCCACCTGCAGGTGCTACTGGCAATGGTGCTCATGTGGCTGACGTGCGCCGTGCTCACCGTTACCGACGTCCTGCCCGCCGACAACCTTGCTCGCACGGACATGAAGATGCGAATCCTGCAAGATGCTTCGTGGTTCCATTTCCCTTACCCAGGTAAATATATAGCTTCTTAACTGCCTGCTCCGATGTCTCTTTTAAAGGCCTTATGAACCTTTTCACAGTATTAAGTACACGGTTAGCTTTGCTTCAGTGTGATTCGGCTGCATATTTTTTTTTTGTTTCAGTAGCACAAATATCAGAGATAATAGCCGATGAAGAAGCACCTGTGACGTCACTCACGCTCATTCAGCGGCGACAATATAGGGAAATCCCTGCAAAAGATAGGTTCACTCCCGCTGCAACCACGGCCACAATTTTACTTCTAGAATTTTGAAACTTTACTAGGGCAGTCTTGATAGTATTTGTCAAATAGCCTGAAAGTTTTTTTTTTATGACATTCATACAAACCGAGTTATTACGGTAGAAAGAGGAGCAAAAATGTTGTATAGGAAAACAATGTTAAATTTTTGGCTTATCTTGCTACCGCAATAACTCGGTTTGTATGAATGTCATCAAAAAAAATCTTTCGGGCTATCTGACAAATACTATCAAGACTGCCCTGGTAAAGTTTCAAAATTCCAGAAGTAAAATTGTGGCCGTGGTTGCAGCGGGAGTGAACCTATCTTTTGCAGGGATTTCCCTATATTGTCGCCGCTGAATGAGCGTGAGTGACGTCACAGGTGCTTCTTCATCGGCTATTATCTCTGATATTTGTGCTACTGAAACAAAAAAAAAAATATGCAGCCGAATCACACTGAAGCAAAGCTAACCGTGTACTTAATACTGTGAAAAGGTTCATGAGGCCTTTAATATCTGACATCATTATAATTATCATTAATATATTTTACGAGTAAACAGGACATTGTTCTCTATACGCTTATACAAATATATCAGGAATAAAGTTCATTTTGTTCCGAGACGTACGTATTTTGACCGGTTCTCGTTAGATCACCGAAGTCAAGAAACGTCGAGCGTGGTTATAGTACTTGGATGGGTGATCGTTTCAAGTAAAAATTACGTTGCACCCTCCCTGGGGTAAATTCGTCTCGCTTTCCACCCAGTGCAGTGATGCACTTGTGTGTGGTTTCCCAGGGCTTTATAGACATCACATTTTGGTCCATATTGAAAAAATGTAGATGTGTCCGTCCTGAATGAGGTTTTCCACGGTTCCCTCAGTTTCACCTCAGCGAATGCTGGGACGCGTAACAGGCCGTGGCCACCATCCTTTAGATCCTTTCCCTATCTATACCCATTATACCCGCCGTGAGCTGTAGGCTCTTAGGGGTGTATCCTTGTAAAAAAACGAAAAAACAAACAATTGTTCATATATTAATATGTGTTATACCTGTGTTGTTAACATTTACGTTAAGAAAATTGTGCAAGCGATTTTCTTTACTAAATATTTTTGACATCAATATCCATGTATACTGTGCATGATATTTAGTATATTTATACCAATAAATTGCATCATAATTAATGTAGCACATTTTTTTTTTTTTTTTTTTTTTTTACTTACTTCATAATGGCCTTTATATTAATTATACGCACAGTATATAGTTTACAGAGTGTTTACACTGTGTGATGGAGGCATGGTTCTTGTTTCTGTTCTCCAGGCCAATGGGGCTTGCCAACTGTGAGCGTAGCGGCGGTGTTCGGCATGCTGGCCGGGGTCGTAGCTGGGGCCATCGAGTCCGTTGGTGACTACTATGCATGCGCACAGTTCTGTGGTAAGGGCCCCTGAACGTCCATTCCTTAAATTTCTTTAAAATGTCAAATCGCTCTGAAGTTTCCATGATTCTCTCAGTCACAAGTGAACATAGTGTATGCAACACAAAATGTTAATAATTGACATCAATAACTGTTGTAATTTTTTTTATAATTAACTGTAATATATTCATAGCAATAATAAAAATTTTACTATAAATCAAATAATTTTAATTAATTAATTTTAATTTCGTAGCAAGAGCAACTAACATGTCTGCTTGTGATTAATATATAAATCTGACGTGCTTATATGTTGTACTAATCGAAAAGTAATAAAATAATTACGAGTTATTATTATAATTTTTTTTCTTCTTATTAATTGCTGCATATCAAGTGTCAACTCTATATGGATACAATTTAATGCGTAAAGCACTTTTTTCTTCTATATTTGGAATTTTGGAAACTAAAACTTTTTTATTATTTTTTCATTATTTTTAGTTCATGATACAAATTTATAACAGTTGTGATAATTAATTTTTGTTATAACATATATATACATTTTTAGCAATTTTATTTATTTATTTTTTCTTTCACGGGAGATTAATATTATAATCAGTAATAATTATACATATATAATTAATTTGATGTATTAAACTCAAATTGTATCGATTATTCATATATAATGTAATACAAATACATAACTTCTTCTTTTTTCTTTTACTTTAATTTTCCAGAAGTGGAATGAGTAAAGACTAAAAATGAAAAGAGCATAAATTTCTACTGATGAATAAATGTAATCAAAGTGTGTGTTTTAATGGCCTTCCACACTTTTCCTTGGGCTTTTTTTTTTTAAGTAATATGCTTCTATTTTAAATAATAATGTTTCATGACATGTACCTCTGTAAATCCCTGTACTACAGGTATTTACAGGCCTGCATCTTCACGAAATCAATCGTAATTATAATTCAACTTCAATATTAAAAATGCTAAGAAAAACATATTCTCATGCATAATCATATAGATTAGGGCAACGCCACGAGATTGTTGGGTTGCCTACTTACAGGATAACGCTATAAAAAAGTTAGAAAAATTGACTTTGTTGCCAGGTATAATTATTTAAAGATACGACAATGTAGGTTGTGTATTCTCTATAAACTAGCAATTGATGTGAAAACGATATAAATGTAATAATTGCCGTATTTAAATTTATAATTAATTTGTTCTACATTTTCTCCCCTTACACGCTGCTGATGCAACAATATGGCGCGCCAGGCGCCAGGCTACTGCAAAAGTATGCAATGTGCGTTGCAAAGACATCACGTGGGCCTGGCCTATTAAATTTAATTATAATGGATTACTAAACTACTGACAGTAACATAACAATAAAGGGTGCAATTCACAAAGCAGTTAACCAGGTTTCTTACCACGTTTAGCTTAACCACGTTTAATTATAGGTATAATATATATTATACACCTGTTTTACGCGTTAAACCACCTAGTTAAACGTGGTTAAGCAGGTTAAGCTAAGCGTGGTTAGCAACCTGGCTAACTGCTTCATGAATCGCGCCCAGAAAGTACAGATTGTCCATTAGGTACATTAAAATGCATACTTTATTATTTACAAAGTCTAACTCCATGTCTATGCAGCCGCGCCTCCACCCCCCACCCATGCCATCAACCGGGGGATTGGAACAGAAGGCTTCGGCTGTCTGCTAGCTGGACTGTGGGGAACAGGCAACGGAACGACCAGCTTCAGCCAGAATATCGGTGCTATCGGAGTTACCAAGGTACCTTTTTATTGTACACTTAATTTGAACAAAATAAGGTATTCTGTTAATACTTAATAGTGGCTGGTCTCAGGCGCGGATCCAGGAAAAAATTTCGGAGGGGCTAAAAAATTTTGGAGGAGGCTGCCTCCACAAGGCCAATGTAAAAAAAAAATGGAGTGGGGGAAGTGCCTATATTGCCTATGTTAAATCCAAAATTTCGGGGGGGGGGGCTGCAGCCCCCCTAGCCCCCCCCCCCCTAGATTCGCGCCTGGCTGGTCTGACGACTCTTCGCAATGTGTTACAGGTGGGGAGCAGGAGAGTGGTGCAGTTCGCAGGCGTGCTGATGCTCGTGTTGGGAGCCTTCAGTAAAGTTGGGGCGTTCTTCGTAACCATTCCTTCGCCAATTATTGGAGGAGTCTTCTGCATCACATTTGGAATGGTCGCAGCAGTCGGTGAGTGGCGCCTTGATTAACAGTAGTACTTCTCTAAAGTAGCATAATTAAGATATTTTGTGTTTTAGTAGTTTTTGAAGAGTCTGCAAAAATGCTCTTCACAAAAGACGATTAAATTTGCAGGTCTATTTATTTAACACTTTATTTGCTGTTTTCTGCTTTTTTTTTAAATCTAAATTCATATATTAATAAACGATCCGAGAAGTATACTATTTATAATATATATAGCAATGGGTGATGATTAAGGAAAAATTTCAAAGCAAGCAAGCATTATTTAACTCAACTACTTGAACTACTGTACAGTTCTTGTATTTAATTAAGTATTATATAATTTAAAATATTGCATACTAACATTGTTATATTATTAATCATAGTTTTTTTTTTGTTTTTTTTTTTTTTTTGTAACACCAGAACTTTGATTTCAGGAATATCTACATTAAACTTCGTCTCGCTAAAATCATTCCGCAACATGTACATAATTGGATTTTCCATATTCTTTGCTTTGGTAAGAAAGTGTGCTGCTCTTCTTCAAATGATTCGTGTAGTTTACATTTTATAGAATAAAAAGTTAAAAATGCATGTATAGTGTTTGTTATACCGGTATATAATAATAGGTATTAAATAAGCATGCATAATTGTAGAAACTTGGCAAATCATGTAGCCATAATTTTCCTGGCTACGTGGATCATTGACTTTCATTCGTGAATTATATATAATTATAAATGTATCATGAAAAGTTTTATTACGAGATTCAAAATTTATTTAGCTCCAAACTGCATTCTTGTCAATGACTATATACCCAGTGTATAGTCATTGCATTCTTATAACCCCTCAGGTATTGCCGCGATGGATGGAGGCCCACCCGGACACCATCAAGACTGGCAGCGAGTTCGTGGACCAGCTGAGCACCGTTCTGCTCAGCACCAGCATGTTCGTGGGGGGTCTGCTGGGCTTCGTGCTGGACAATACGGTACCAGGTGAGCTCCGCGCATGCACCACGATTATGATGAATGAAGAGAAGATGATGAAAATTTATGCAGGCGAGAGAGTGGAAAATATGAGCTACTTTCCCATGGATGCGCATCAACGTTTAACGTATAACGTTTTACGTATAATATCAGTGACACATTAAGACAATAAAATAGTCGTTGCACAAGATAATTGTTAAAGAATCCCCCAATGGACATTTAACTTATTATGCATGACCTTTTTTATTGCATAAATGAATAAATGGTACCAAATTATTATGCTCCTCTGGTTTTTAAGATTTTTCCGAGTCTGATAACTACTATTAAAATAAATACTACTACTTATAGGAAGGGCGTTATAAGACCCTTAAAAGGATAATCATACAGGTCCTAAACACCTCCAGGGTGGGTTGCCAAACTTTCAATGGTTAAAAAAAAATGTTTTTCGTCTTGGAAAAAAAAAAAAAAAATGAATAGAGGTAGAGAAAACAAATAGTACTGTGATTCCATAATAATTATATGGTATATATAATTATATTTAAAATAATTGAATGGAATAATTCTTTTACTGTTGTATTGAGAAATTCAATTTTATTTTTATCATCAATTAACCATCACATATAATCTCACTAGCTAATTCTAAATATTTTTTTCCAGTATTATTTATCTGAAGATAATTTATTTTATCATGCACCATTAAGTATTGTTTAACTTCAATTTGACGTTTTATTCAAATCATAATGGGCGCGATTCACGAAGCAGTTAGCCAGGTTTCTAACCACGTTTAGCTTAACCACGTTTAACTAGGGTTGTTTAACACGTAAAACAGGTATATTTAAACGTGGTTAAGGTAAACGTGGTTAGAAACCTGGTTAACTGCTTCGTGAATCGCACCCATTATATTACTGACAATTAAATAAGTTAAAATTCTGTGGTTAAAGCTATTAATAATTTATCAGATCGTACAAAAATGATAATAATTAATTCACGTGTACTCCTTAATTCCGACGCACGCTGTATTGCGGTTACTTGTTTTTCTCGTTATAATATTCCGCGTATGAAATTATGAAATTTTGTAAAAGAGTAAAAAAATCATGCCAGCTGTGATTAATTTTCAAAAGTAATGTCGTTCTATGTAATTTTTTTTATAATGAATGTAACTAAAATAATAATAAAAAATATAACTATTTCAATTGCTCCCATGCATTATAACGATTAAATATATAAATTTGATGATTTTCTTATTTAACAGTTACTAAATTTAAATATTTTATATTATGTTTATATGCAATGTATAAACACATAAAATATAATTTTAGAAAGAAACTGTGGTGAATGTTCGCTAATGTGTATAGGCTGTTTAGTCTTTGATATTCACCAATTTGGGTAATTATGTTGTTAGCTATTTATTTTTATATTTTTCCCCACCCCCATCAATGTAATTTATCCCAAATAAACAATTATTATTATTGTTATTAACTAACTAATTAAGTAATAAGACAAATATATTTAATGTTTTGCCATCGCATAAAAGCATTAATTTATTTAATTGTTCTAATGCATTTGAACATCAATAATTTTTGTTGGGTTTTATTTTATATAGATTGACGTTCCGTTATTCTAAAATGCTGCAAAAAATTAATAACAATTTAGTAATTATAATATAATTATAAATGTAAACGTATATCTTTTACACGGTTTATGCCATTTTTTTTTTTTTTTTTTTTTTATAAATACTGCATCCTCAGCTGGCACAGCAGCGTGATATTATTATTTGAAAAATGAATTGGGCAAAAATGAATATTTGACGAAGACGTAGATTTAATGGACAAATTTTCATTATAATTTGTAACCTGAGTGAATTTTTATTTTAGTTGTATAATGAGAGAGGAAGAAAGAGCATAATTTTATTGTACACATTTTAATGAAAAGTTGTTTTGCTTATTTTTTAAATTAGCACCAATTAATTTAGAATGGTAATTTACCCCTAAAATAAAAAATTTGGTGCACTACGGTGAAAATGTTTGTATCACTTTAATTTAATATGGAAATCCCATAAGAGATATCCAATTGCTGGGTTTGATATTCCCAGAAGAGTAGAAAAAAAGTCATTGAAAATTCACCACCAGGGTCATAAGCAAATAAGGCATCTCAGCTATCAACCAGCTATCAGGGTACAAAGACTACAAAGTTTCAAAACTCCACAAACAATCCTTCATTGCAAAATTCGTGACCGAAATTGCAACACGAATTGCGACTCGCTCGGTATAACATTTACATACAATGTTTTTGTTTCTTTAACTGTTTGTTTTTGCATGTTTTAGTCAGATATATTTTTCTACATCAAAAAATTGTAGTTATAAAAACTAATTGCAGCATGAAAGTTATCTTTTGACGACCACGACTCTTATTGGCATCGTATTATGACTCGTATCCCTTTATCATGCGACTCAGATAAAACCATCGATCGCTTTATTTTCATTAATGGTTTTAAATATTTCATGCTGCACATTTATAGACTCAAAAATATATCAGAAGAAAAAAAAAATCACAATTCAATGGAGATTCACGAGGTGTACAATTAAAACTTGAAAGAAATTACAGGGTTTTTTCATCTATAACCGACGAGAAAAATGAAAAGAGTATAATCAAATTATATTATATAACAATTAATTTCATCAGCACAATTGAACTAAAGCACAAGCAGAAATTATTATTTACTAAATCCGTAGGAATTGCATACAATCTTAAGGTAGAGATAACGCCGAACAGCTGATCGACGTAATGCCCTTTGATTAACATGTAAACCTTAGCATATTGACAAAAATTCTGAAATTTTTTTGAGAGGCAGATATTAGTGCCTAAAAGCCATAGAAAAAATTTCGAAATGATTTAACGAGCCGATTTTTTTTAAATAATATTTTTAATTTTCAGCATAGGGCTTTCCCATGGAGAGCCAAACTAAAAAATTAATATAAAAAAATCGGCTCGTTAAATGTTTTTGAAACTTTTGCTATGGCTTTTAGGCACTAATATCTGCCTCTCAAAAAAAAATCAGAATTTTTGTCAATTTGCTAAGGTTTACATGTTAATCAAAGGGCATTACGTCGATCAGCTGTTCGGCGTTATCTCTACCTTAATTGAAATAACACCATTGCCCATATGTGCAAAAAATTAGTGTTAGAATGTTACCACCAAAAGCCGAATTCGGGCAAAAGCCGAAAAAAATTAGCAAAACCCGATGAAGACTTTCATTTCGACTTTTGCTCATTTCCATTTGAACAAAACTAGTTCTGCGCGTCGTGATTTGACCAAAACCCGAAATGAGATTTTTCGGCCTTTTAGCAAAATTTGAGCAAAACTAGTTCTGCGCCTTTCTCACAGATAAATTTATTTTAATTAAAATTATTAATTTGTGGTACAGCGTGCCACATGCTAAATAGTATTATGTATATGTGGTACTCAAGGTAACCATTCTATTAAAATTCATACAGTATAGATAAATTTATTAGTCAATATTGCCGTCCGATTTCTTTGGGTATATATATATAGTCCAGGAAAGTTATGAAAAAATACATAGGGAGGTTGGACAAAATTAGTTACCAGCTGATACTTGGTACACAGTTTACTGGGACCTATCTGAACACACTGTAGAAAGTTCCGAAAAGTTCCGTGTGGAATAAGGTCAGAATCCGGGTTTGTCCCGGAATTCAAAAAACATTTTTTTCCCACGCGACTAGTTGGCGTAGCGTTTTGCAAAAAATACCAATTTGAAGCTTCCACTACCAGGCAGTCGGGAAAAATACTCGATTGTGAATAAAATTATTTCATCATATGAATAATTAATTAAAACGCTAATTAGTATGGTCAAATAAATTTTAAAAATGGAATATCTCCCAAAGTCTTGCATGTATCGATTTTGAGTTTATTATCATATTGACAGATCCTTTTATTGTCAATAGAATGCTTTTTGTTTCATACTCCGAACTTTCATAGATTTTGAGTTACAGCGTGCAGAAGTGCGCAATTCAAGGTCGCGCGTAACTCTACATGGGCTATAGCAGGTATATAGCAGCCGCGCTACCTCTATAACACAATCGCATTGTATACGACATTTAAACACAATTTCTTGCTTTTTCTCTTTATAAATTTTCATTGCAAAAATTAATTTAATTTTCGGGGGTCGGGGGGGGGAGGTTGGGGTTGGATTGGGGAGGGGGGAGACAAAAATGTTAATAATGCAACGACTGTAATATAAAAGTCATCACACCACGTTTATTTTTCCACCTTCATTATTTTTCATTGTTTCAAAAATTCTGGGGGGGGGGGGGAGTTGAAGAGAGGAATTTGCAAATATTGTTCGTTGTCCTCGGTTAATCATAATCTAAATATACAATAAAAATTAACATTTAATTGTAAATCTATTATGTACAAAATTTCACCCTGATAATACATAATTATAATATAAATTATATTTAATATTAATGTTATATACATACTCTGCTTGTATTGTATTTTTTTGTCATCCAAGAGTATATTAAAATCAAGTGTTTTTTTTTCTGTTGCTATAATAATTAAAACTTGCAGTGCAAGTAATCTGACGCATCCATTAATTGCTATAGTTAATTTTTTAAATTTATTTCATTTGTTTATGGTATTGTAGCATAAATAAAAGGATTTGCTAATGGTTATACAAATTTTCATGTTGCTGTTATAAATATTGCTTATTAATTCTTATAATTGAGTGCGAAAAGTTTGAAGGTAACACGTATTCAGCTGATATAGTAACAAGCAATAAAATGGTCACGAAACAAAATCCTCCCCGTGGTCCATGTCATGAGAGCCAATGCCAGCAAATGCACAGGACCTAGCTGTATGCCATGGCAACGTTATAATCAAATATGCTCAAACAGCAAGACGATTATTGTTATTTATTTGGAAAAAAAATCATATTTTATGAACTATATAACATTAAATATACGTTGACAACGTGCTTTGCAGATATTTTATTGTTTTATATTATATTAATTTAAAATATAGCAGTCAGTTTGACGTTTTCAGCCATTTCTGTAAATGATCATCATGTCACAAGGTATTGGTTAGTGTGCACATCTGCACATTCATTGCAACTTTGATTGCAATTGAGCATTTGAGACAATATTAAATAGTTTCAGCTGTCTCAATATGTATAAAACTATTAGCAGAGATCTTATAATATACTATCAGAACCAAAAAGGTGTGCCCCTGAATAGCATACAAGTTCCATAAGAAGAGGGGCACACCTTTTTGGTTCTGATAGTAGTGCACATTTGTACAATGTAAGCTATTAGCTAGTATATTATATACAGGGGAGAGCCAACTCCGCAACAGAGGGCGCGATTCACGAAGCAGTTAGCTAAGCTATAGGTTTCTAACCACGTTTAGCTTAACCACGTTTAACTAGGTGGTTTAAAACACGTAAAACAAGTATATTTAAACGTGGTTAAGTTAAACGTGGATAGAAACCTGGCTAACTGGTGCGTGAATTGCACCCAATGTAACCTAGTTTATATAATCATATACAATAATATAGACAAATAGCAGACGTCCGTCTGTGTATTACTGAAATTTACTTTTTAATTCACTATAAACTATAAGTAAAATTAAAACATCTCAGAGGTAAATCTTTATTTACCTTGCATTATAGAAAGAATCTGGTGGACATACTATTATATTATTATGTACGATAAGGTACGTACAGTATAATAAAAATATTAAATACTACCGTATATATTATTTGTAATTAAAGTAATTTATATAATAATTAATATAATAGTCTGGATAATACATAAAAATATGTTGCACTTAATTGCAAATATTATCAATTTATAAGACCATTTGCAACCCTCTCCCCCATATATCCCTCCCCATTGACTCCCCAACTCCCCCCCCCCCCCCAGAATTTTTGAAACAATGAAAAATAATGAAGGTGGAAAAATAAACGTGGTGTGACGACTTTTATATTACAGGCGTTGCATTATTAACATTTTTTTCTCCCCCCCCCCCCCCCAATCCAACCCCAACCTCCCCCCCCCCCCCGACCAACGAAAATTAAATTAATTTTTGCAATGAAAATTTGTAAAGAGAAAAGGCAAGAAATTGTGTTTAAATGTCGTATACAATGCGATTGTGTTATAGAGGTAGCGCGGCTGCTATACCTGCTATACGGGTCTTTCACCATACGTCACAAAACAATATGACGTCATAATTGTGTAGGCAAAACATTGTCAGTGGCATAGCAAATACGTGTTAAAGTTGGTCTCGAAATTAATTTCTCCTGACGATTCGTATCATTTCTCGTAGAAATTTCTTTCATAAATGGTGACAAGAAGAACCAATGTTAGTGAAAAAAAACATTTGGTGACCAAAACTGTTATGAGAAAAGAGGTGTTGTGAGTTATGTTAACACGCACAGCATAGGATTTTAGGGTTTTCTGCCTACATCCCGAAGCTCTTCGGGCGGCTTCGGGCATCTCCGTGCTACCCAAAATGTAAACATGAAATTCCTGTATAGCCCATGTAGATTCGAGTTACGCGCGACCTTGAATTGCGCACTTCTGCACGCTGTAACTCAAAATCTATGAAAGTTCGGAGTATGAAACAAAAAGCATTCTATTGACAATAAAAGGATCTGTCAATATGATAATAAACTCAAAATCGATACATGCAAGACTTTGGGAGATATTCCATTTTTAAAATTTATTTGACGATACTAATTAGCGTTTTAATTAATTATTCATATGATGAAATAATTTTATTCACAATCGAGTATTTTTCCCGACTGCCTGGTAGTGGAAGCTTCAAATTGATATTTTTTGCAAAACGCTACGCCAACTAGTCGCGTGGGAAAAAAATGTTTTTTGAATTCCGGGACAAACCCGGATTCTGACCTTATTCCACACGGAACTTTTCGGAACTTTCTACAGTGTGTTCAGATAGGTCCCAGTAAATTGTGTACCAAGTATCAGCTGGTAACTAATTTTGTCCAACCTATTTCTTAATATTCTTGGACTAATATACCGTACGTATAGTATTATACTCGTGCAGCTAGGAGAATTAGCCCGTTTGTAAGTTTCATCAAGACTTAATTGCTATTACGTGAAAGTAAATCCCTTTAATTGTGGAGTAGCATAATTTTAATGCTCTGTTCATTTATGAAATAGAATATATATGTTACCACCAAAAACCGAATTACATATATATATAAAGATATAACGGATATGCTATTCTCCAGGTTCCAACGAAGAGCGCGGTCTCTCGAAGTGGCGCATGCAGCACGAGGCCTCGCACACTGCAGACGGAAATATTTTGACCACCCAGTGCTACGACCTGCCCATTGGCATGCAGCTCATTCGGAGGTACTGTGGTTATGTATAAATATACATATGTATAATCACCTTTTTAAGAAGTTAAAGAAAAGTGGTCCGTAAGAAATTTAACGTTGTACTGATGTACATATAATATGCCATGCAGTTTTAACTTAATAAATTTTAATGTAGCTAGAATAATATACAATTTTATTGTTTTTATATAGATTAATTTTAAATTTTAATAAATAAGATTTCAAAATTGTGGATCACGCACTAAAAGATAATTTATATGCTTGAGATGTGGGTTCGAGTCCCAGCATTGCACCTCGGCGAAAACTTTTAAATTCTCTACCAAATTTCT
Source organism: Siphlonurus alternatus (assembly GCA_949825025.1). Taxonomy (NCBI): domain Eukaryota; kingdom Metazoa; phylum Arthropoda; class Insecta; order Ephemeroptera; family Siphlonuridae; genus Siphlonurus; species Siphlonurus alternatus. The sequence continues at coordinate 46,977,743 of OX463788.1, read as the reverse complement.
TTCTTGCCTTAATTGGCGGGTAAAACACGGCAGGGTTTAAAATTATGTATATATATGATTGGCACCCAAAGCCGAATTCGGGCAAAAGCCGAAAAAAATGCGCACATCTAGTTCTGCGTATCACGAAATGAGCCAAAGCCGAAGCGAGTTCTATTTTCGGCTTTGGCGCATTTCATTTTGGGCAAAGCTAGTCCTGCTCAAATCGAAATGCGCCAAAGTCGATATGAGATTTTACTTCGGGTTTGGCGTATTTCATTTTGAGCAAAACTAGTTCTATTGTGAGCATCGCGGTTTGAGCAAAAGTCGAAATGAGATTTTATTTCATTTATTTTTTTGTTTTGCGCAAAATAAAGATGATTTTAATGACGCAAAATTCTATATACATATAGTATTATATATATAGTTATTTTATTATTATTATTATTATTTTAGTTATTGACTAAATAACGAGCTAACTAAATTTACTGGCATATATGGTTAATTTTGAATAATATTATTAAAAATTTTTCAGATGGAAATGGAGCAAACGAATTCCATTTTTACCAACATATGAAGAATGAAGATATGTACGTTTTATAACATAATTTGTACTTTAGCTAAATATAAACTGTTGTTATAGTTAAAAGATATTTCCTATTCTTATACGAAAAGGACCAATTAAATAATGCTTTCAGGGAGCATGGCTGCGCGCAATGCACGTTCAATAATTTTTTAATAATATAGTTCCCCAATACCCAGAAAAATCTGAGTATCGTATGTAATATAGATAGTATCCTATTCATATATGATGCAATATTTTTTTCCCATACATTATATGTTCTATAACTCGTGTAACTTTTTTAACCTAGCTATCACCATGGACAGGTCGTTGATGTTAAACACGTGAAAATTTGCAAAGGGGTAGCCAAGATGCCAAAGTTTTAGACCCCAAAGTTGAATGTTTTGGATTTTAAAGTTTCATTCACTTCCGAGGGCGCAGGGTGCAAAACTCATTTCTGTCTTATGGGATTTCAATGTTAATTTAATAAAAAAAAATGTTTCAAAAATCTCAAAATGCTTTGAATTTCATTCTGAAAGTTCGTACCCAGGAGTTTTGAAGGTTGAGAAAGACATCAATGGTGTAATTATTATTTTTGCGAAATGTTCACCCTCAACCCTGTGGAGGGCAGAGAGAGCAGCCCCTGCAATTGACATTTCTTTAAATTTGAAACTGATCACTTCAAATTCAAAAATAAATGTCATATATATATGTCAATCGCAGGGGCTGATCTGTGCTCCTTTCACAGGGTTGGAGGGGAAAATTTCGCACAAAATAATTTCAACATTGTCTTTTTCAACCTTTAAAACCCCGCCTTGATACGAATTTTCAGAATAAAATTCAAAATTCTAAAAAAAAAAAAAAAAAGTCAATTTTTTTTAACATTGAAAGCCCATAAACAAGAAATGAGTTTTACGCCCTGCGCTCTCGGAAGAAGATGAAACTTTAAATATATATATATATATATATATATATATATATATATATAGAGAGAGAGAGAGAGAGAGAGAGAGAGAGAGAGAGAGAGAGAGAGAGCGTTTAATTATATTAATTAATAGTCTGCTAATTATTTTTTTAAACTTTTTTATTGCAAAGCAGATTGCCTTTTTTTTTTTATTATTATTATTTTTTGCTATTTATCAACAACGTTTTTTTGCTACATATTACTGCCTGATCGACATTAGACACAGAGGGCCGTCCACTACGGCATTTATTCTTTATTGATCTTGTTCCTTCAAAATTTTGCCACCAACGTAAGATTGAGTTTTCACCAGGAGTTTCATGACAATAATTTACGCGACAAAAGTTACTATAAAATTTACATTTTACAGCAGCAGCAGATCCATAAGATTGGGATCATACTACACACTTTGATTTCTGCTGATCTGTGAACAACTTTTGTTTCCACAAAAGTTTCACGAAAAATCAAATTTTCAACGAAATTTTCGCTCTTTTGGCCATTTAGCGTGTAAAAATGAAACCCTTACCTGATTTAATTTTCATCTTGATTTTCAAAATTGTAAAATGTTAAGCATTAATTTCATATACAAAAAGTCTATGTTACGCACGTTAAACCTATATATATTTTATTAACGCCTAAACACCCTCCACTACTTTACAAACACCCAGCTGTATGTATATAATATATATATAATTATATGAGTCGCCGCGGATCAAAAGGCGTGTGTTATATATAATATCCAAGCCCAACCGGGATTGAATTGTTGAGTCTCAGCTGCATCAACAATAATTTTGTCTTATATATCACTTTTAAGCCTAGATTTGGAAAGATCTGAAATATAACGCAGTTATATTTCCAAATTCATGTTCAAAAGTGGTCTGAAATTCTGAAAAAATTATTGTTCGTGTCACCGAGACTCAAAAATTCAATCCCAGTTGGGCTTGGATATAATAATAACCCCTTTTGATCCGCAGCGACTCATACATGGAGGAAATAGACTCATATTTATCCATGGACTCGTATAATATATATATATATATATATATATATATATATGTATATGATATGTTCACTACATATTTTAATTTTTATATAATTATGTGTTATTGTTAATTAAGTATGACTTAATTTATTTTGCTGTGGACATGATCTATAATATATGTTGCATTTTTATGAAAGTTCTGTGTAACCAAATTAAAGATTGAAATAAATATATATTATTCTATTGTAATAATTATATTTATTATTGTGTGAGGATACTTGAAAAAATAAATATGGTTTACTTTTTTTAGTAATTTTGTACACTAGCTTTAAAATTTAATATATAAAATATCTGCATTCTACTTTTCCCTTCAACTTTTCAATTTAACTCGGCCATACACTACATTTTTGTTTGCTCAAGTAAACAAAGCAAACATCTATTTGTACTTATAATTATATGCAAAACTTAAGGTCCATATTACACATCATCTCCAGTCTTGGATGATGCCCATATTTTACGTCATTTCCACGCCATGTACAGTTGTTGTCTCAGAAAGTTTCCCTTTGTAGCCTTAATGTTAATCACCATGCCCCATGAGGAATTAAGACACAAAAAGCATGGTGATTATCAATTACTTTTTTTTTTAACCATATAATATGATACGCATGATTTATGATTGAAAGAACTTAAATAACATGTTGAAATAAAAGTTGCGGCAGTATTTTCATCTGATGAGCCTTTATTGAAAAGATAATTAAGGCCTTTGGCAGTATAATATGTTATTTAGTTACATTGCACTGTGAAATAATTTAGAGCAAATATCCATTTCAGTATTAATTTATATCAAATACATAATATATACCTATATACATAATATATGTATAAGGTATAATTTATATAGCACTTGAATAAAAAATTGATGATAAAGGAAGAAAACATTTATAGGAAACATTTAAGTGTTGATCCATGATCAAACAAGGTCTTATTTTACCATGTGGTGTCGTCAACAGAAAGTTTTCCTTAAATGTTGTTCTAGGATATCAGTACATAATATGATGTAAGCAATCACAGAATCAATCAGTCAGTCTTTCCTAACATAAAAATAAATACCCTTGACGCCATTTTACCCTTTCGAATGTGGCCAGGTCGATATTTAGCCTTTCCAGTTAAGAGTTATCTTGCGACCATGTGCTTACTAGGCTCCCAGAACCCTTTCTTGCACTCTTCTGGGCTCCTACTACCAGATCTGTGCAGCCTGAAGTGGCAGTGCAAGTCTGCAGGGCAGCTGAGTATAGACAGCCGTAAGCTGCCTTCCTCCTACCACTCCATCATCTAGTAATCAGTCACACCCATCCCAAGTCACGAAAAGTCTGCAGTGTTTGAGTATTGAACCGGGATCTCTCGGACCAAAGCCAGAGGCACTAACCACTACACTACAGAGTGGATAACTAACATATCATATATAATATTCATTCATTCATTCATAACATGACCCCACATCCCTTGCAAGTTAAGCCAGCAGCATTATTACCTGGGTCGTTGATGTCTGAGGCAATTTTTCTCTGCTTTTTAGTAAGATGTTATTTTAAGTAGTGAGGCTTACTGGACCCCACGTAACAAGGACATGTTGCTAACGGCTGCCCTGCCGACCAGACTTTGGGACTAATTTAGCCGCTGACCCACAGAGACAATGTACTCATTCCCTTGAGCCAGGATTCCTGCCTGCAGGAACTGCCTCAAGAGCCGGGTCAATGTTGCCCATGTTCACCACTAGAAGGTATATATATATATATATATATATATATATATATATATATATATATATATATATATATATATATATATATATATATATATATTATACATATATACATACATCCATAACATGATGCCATATTCCTTGCGGGGTAAGCCAGCAGCATTATTACCGCGGTCGTCGATGTCCAAGGCAATATTTCGCTGCTATACATATATGAAAACTTTGACTGTAGGAGAAATAAAAAGAATAAATTAAAATTATGAGGCATGTTATTACTAGATCTAACATACATTGTCATTAATATGTTCAATGCAGTGTACAACATGTCCATTTATATACATTTTTCTCCCCAATTTACTGTACTAGTGTAACTTTGGGACTGATATAAAAAAAAAATTAAAAAAAAAAAAATTGTTTGTTTGTTTGAAGCAAACTTCTACACAAGTATTTTAGGATGATAATTGCATTTGCATTGTTATATGACTGGTTAGCTTAATTTTTTACAATAGAAAAACAATATAACATTGACAATTGCTAATAAATTGCACTAGCAATTTATTACCGTTTGATCTGCAAAGTCAAGAGTCAAGTGCATTACAAACACAATATTCTCTTCAGGAACCTTCCATGTAAATTTTACACTAATTAAGTGTTTCTTGCTAATGGCATCCTCATGTTGCTTAAGTTCCTTTGAGTGCTAGCTTCTCTTCGGCCTCAAGCAAGGCGTGGTCATCAAGTATTTGCCGGATGGTGTCCTTGAGCTGGTTTGCAGCGAGGCCCCCCTCTGCTGCGGATAGTCCCACCACTCCCTCAAGCTGTAGCGCTCTTTCCGGCCTCATCTCTGCTGGCAAGCATGCCGCTGCACCTGTCACACAAGTAATATTAGCCGGGAAATTTACCAAACAATGTGGAGACAGAAAAATTCAATGCCATCTTATCTGGCTCACGAATAAACATTAGCCTTATGATACAGTAGGCAAGAATGACAGATAATAGCTGACACTATTGACAAATAGAAACAAGACAGTTATAGTAGTAGCCTTAAAACAGACTGTCACATCTATAGCCTATATATTATAATGTCACATATTTGATACATGTACAGTACATGGTAAATTTGATTTTCATGCAAACAAAAGTCTTTGTTTCCAATCTTTACTCAGGTTACCAATTATACGGAAGTCCGTCCATCTCATAATTTTGTTTAAGTCACTGTCATTTAATTTGCCATGTGATATAAAAAGACTTTGGGCAAATCTATAAATTAATGAAATCACTGAATGTCAAAACTATAAGACACGCAGTCAACTGCAAAGAGATGCAACCTTCATAAGTTATATTTAAGGATTGACCTCAGTTGATTTGGATCTCGGAAACGGCCCCCTTGATTTTAATGAGACTTGCAGGAGTCTTAAAGCTTGCCACAATAAGGTTGCTTAATTTTTTTGAAGTGGATCTGTTCGACCAGTTTTGAGAAAATTGAGGCAGAAGTTTAACATTGGTCTTATATATGGACGGAAACCGGAAATGGAGCTATTGTGAGAAAACCGCCCCCTTAAATTTGCTCAAACCTTCAGCGATTAAGTTTTAGAGCATCCTCGATTTTTTAAAATTTATTTCATTTGATTCCGTTCGACGGAAGTTTTCCTACTTCCGGTTTCAACTGAGGTCAGTCGTTAAGTACCAATTAAATGCAAATGTTAATATATAATATATGCCTGAAGCTGCAATGTTTTAATGCACCCATAAAGCATTGCAGCTTCGAGCTTAGCTAAGAAATAATAGACTTAATTTATTTATTTAAAGTAGAGTGAGCGAGTTCATTTTTTTTAATATTTTATTTTTTAAAAATAGTTTAAGCTGCCCTCTATTGAGAAATGAAAACCAAAAAATTCCATCTCAAATAGTTTCACCACAAAAAATTCCCAAAGTTTATGTTTCGGAGGCCTTTAACGTGCAGCCTTATGGAATATAAAACCGCGTTTTACTCCAACTTTTTCTGAACTATGGTACCATTTAAAAAATACTTACGTAATCTATGATGAATTCTTTAATGAATTTTCAAATAAAAAATTTTTTTTACGGGGTCGTTTTCTTGGAAAAAAATCATGAAAATCCTTATGGGAATTAACCCGCAAAAACTTAAAGATTTTTTTCCGAAAAAACGGATCCGTAAAAAAAAAATTTTATTTAAAAATCCATTAAAGAATTCATCATAGATTACGTAGGTATATTTTAAATGGTAGCATAGTTCAGAAAATGTTGGAGTAAAACGCGGTTTTATGTTCCATAAGGCTGCACGTTAAAGGCCTCCGAAACACCAACTTTGGGAATTTTTTGTGGTGAAACTATTTGAGATGGAATTTTTTGGTTTTCATTTCTCAATAGAGGGCAGCTTAAACTATTTTTAGAAAATAAAATATTAAAAAAAATGCAATCGCTCACTCTACTTTAATTGGTGTCCATCTTTTGGTAGTTGACTGTTGAGTTTTTAAAATACGATTTACATGCACAACATTCTTAAATACCAACCTGCGAGATCTGTCACTTTCTCCTTCAGTTCCTCAAAAACTTCCTGTGCCCCTGGAAGGTCCAGTTTGTTGATAACAAGCAGTGCTGGCTTGTCCAGAAGCTCCTCCTTGTACAGCTCCAGCTCCTGCACAGATAGGTGTCACTACAATGTACATCATTTCTGTTCCTATAATCAAGGCCATCCAGAGGTATACAACTTTCGAGCAACATGAGCATTTACTTTTGCAATACCAAAATAATGTAGAGTAAGTAACTCAGTCACCATCCTACGTACCATATACAATGCCTACAAATAGTAGTAATGTTTGAGATGTTCTAAGGTGTATCAAAGATAGTGAGAAGATGTCAAACTCATATATGTTTTACAATATGGAGCTGAACCTGTTATCACTGCAACAAAATCAACAACAGCAGTAGTAGATAAAGTGCAAAATCAAGCTCTCAGGATAATTAATGGAGCAGTAAGATCAACTCCAATTACAGCTATGGAAATTAATGCCAATATAGAACCACTGCAAGCAAGAAGAGATAAATCAGCAATCAGCATGAAAAATTAGTAAGATTAGAAGATCAAGACTGGAACCAGTATAAATTAAGTTTATTGAAGACTCATGAAACCTATATAAAAAAGACAATGAACTTGAGAAAAGAATATCTCAGTCCGGCTATCTTTTACAAAGAAAAAGAGTAACAATATCAGAAAATAATTTTAGTGTGACGACGGTGAACGTCCAGCTTTGTATACCTATGCATTGAAATGCATAAGCATGCTTTTGCTGAATTGCTGATAGTGACCCTCGTGCCATGTATGCGTCAAAAGAAAGAACGAAGCAATTTCCTGAGTTTATTAAAAGATTTTTTAGTTAAGAAATGTTACTACAGTGTTAAGGATTATCTGAAAGGGAAATTTATTAATATTTAGGTTTCTTATAGATTGTTTTATTATCAATGACTAATACTATTATTTTTCAGGTAGTTGATATCTCCATCTGGTTCCCGACCAGTGCTTGTTTGTTTGTTTTTCAGCAATTTTTTGTTGTCTTTATTGTGATTTATTTTTGGAATAAACTGTTTATATAATTATTGTATTGATGTCTTAGGTTTGAATACATGAAATCATTGTTTTCAGTTATTATATGTTATTGATGATTTATTGCTTTTAATTTTACATATAATAAATACTTGCTATATTATTGTCTAATGTCTCAATCTGTTCACCATGATTTTGATTATCTATTTGAATTTTATAATCCATTTTTTTTTTATTGTGTTCATTGGCCAGTTCTGGATTGATATTTTGAGAGGCATTGTCGTTGTTAAATTTTTTATTTAATTGTATTTTTTTTTTTTTTTTTTTTTACTTGTTGTTATGTTAAAAATAGTTGACAATTACCATGAGGTTGCTAATCACACTGTTTGTACAATCGAAAAGCAATAAAAAAATGAATATGAATAACAATAGAAGGTATAAGTAATAAAAAATCCATCCTAGAAGAAGATCAAACTCAGGCAACTTGTGAATAAGGAAATACACCGGAAGTACCCTCTCCCAGACTGGTTACACATCTACACGGATGGTTCTGCAACTCGCGGGGTGGGCAACGCAGGGGCCGGTGTTTATTGCAAGTTGTTTCAAGAGTCTGCCCCAACAAGCAAGCATGGCAGCAACTTTGACAAAGAAGTACATGCAATAAAAATAACCCTAATGAAAATCAATAGTCAAAATAAATATAATAAAATAGACATACTCTCAGACTCAACTGCTGCAATACAAGCAATAGCCTCCCCTGATTCTCAACACAAAAGAGTAATTGAATGTAAAAAAACAATCCAGGGTAATGACATAAAAATAGTCCTACAGTGGATACCAGCTCATTGTAATATCCATGGCAATGAGCAAGCAGACTGATACCTAGCCAAGATGGGCAGCAATATAACACAGCCAGTAACAAACATATCCATCCACTCAATTAAAACTCATATTAATAGTGCAGTAAAAAAAAAAGTTAACTTGACCTGGAAAGAACAAGCAAGAACTAAAGCATGGGGAGATCTCATATTTAAATCAGCCAGAACTCATAGTTTTAATAGACTCATGGACACTGCTAAATTCAGACTAGACACAGGCTATGGCTATCTTGGATGCTATCAGAAGAAATTTAAAATCCAAGATAGTGACATTTGTAAATTATGTAAAAATGAACCTCAAGACAGAGGGCATCTGTTTAGATGCTCTGCATTAACTACAGAACTTGACTTGTTGCCTGGCAACATGAAGAGGGAAGAGAAAGTCTCTTCTCTATTGGTTTGCTAGAAGTAAAATGGTTTAATAGCCAATACGTGGGCATAAGAAAAAAAGAAGAAGAAACTCATACAAATCATGAATTATGAAAGTTCACTGATGGTTCTTATCTCACAGTTAATGAGGTACTGACTGGTATTTGAGTTAGCAATACTAGTAAATTAAAAGTGCTATGAATTCTATGAAGAACGAGCCCTATTGGAGCATTCTACGACAATTTGTTGATTTTATATCAATTTTTAAAGCTTATTTTGATGACGTCACAGCTTTGCTTCTTAAATAGGAAAACACATCAGTTAACATTGCTAAAATGAAAAGTTATTGAGGTACGAATTTGAAACCTTCATTATCGCGATTCTAGCACCTAAAAACCTTGCAAATGAAGTTTTGGTTACATTTCAATATTAAGTGGAATTTGGCAATGTTAACTGATCTATTTTCCCATTTAAGATGCAAAGTTGTGACATCATTTTTGAGAAGTTTTAAAAATTTATATAAAATCAGGAAATTGTCGTAGGGCTCGTTCTTCTTTTTGAAATGTTGACAAAAACTTGAAACTTTTTTTTTTTCAGTACCCCATTAAATGAGGGACATGAGTTCTATTGGCAGGCATACTTTACAATTTGAACTACGGCTGCCTCGAGTTTTAAATCTCCCTATTGTCTCTAATAGTATAATATGTAGAGTATGACACAAATGCACATTATTACATATTAAAACACCAGAAAATAATAATAGTAAATATATTACATATTAAATATTTTATATATATATATATATGCATAAACTACCCAAAAAAGCAAACAATACAGTAAGATTAAACTTATTTTAACTTAAAGCAGAAATACAAAATGTTTCTGTTTTATTCCCTGATAAATAAATATTCATTTTATAGGCAATTTTAGCTTATGTCTAACTGAAAAAGAAAATTGTGAGAGACACTTAGACCAATATTCCGCCTGCATTTACATGCTACTTGAGAAATCACACCTTGTTGAGCAGCAGCACTGTCTCGAGGCAAGTTCGATGCTCGTGCTGGGGGCTCAGCTGGAAGCCACTTGCGTCTGCCACAATCAGCAGCAGTCGAGTACGCTCCACATGCCGCAGGAAACTGTGGCCCATACCACGGTTTGCATGTGCCCCTTCCAGCAGTCCAGGCAGGTCTGCCACCGAAATCTGCCGCAGGTCTCGAAACTGCACCATGCCAACCTCAGGACGCACCGTCGTGACTGACACACACAGCCAACAAATTGTAACTTCTCATATAGATGCACCCTATAAGAGGCTATAACGGTGCATCTATAATTAAGAGAAGGGGGATGGCACTAAAGATAAGTCCCCTATCTTTCCCAACCTATTTTACCACAATATTAATTTATATTACAGAATGTGATGTCTCTTTAGTCCTTCTCCTTTCAATATTATCCAAGTTGTGGATTCACTCTTGCCACAAAATGAAGTGTTCTTACTTATTTAAACATTAAAACATTCAAGAATAACTTCAGTATTAATCACAATATAATATATCACATTTCGATGTTATTAATGTTATTTATGGAGTACCGACCTCAAATTTTTTTTATTGCAGAAATGGATAGAGGGTGCAAAGTTATGCTACTCTGATTTTTTTCAGATTTTTTAGAGCCCGGCAACTATTTTTTAAAAATTATTGAAAGTGCAGAAAAAGTGCCGCCTCTTGCCGCCTGTCTTAATAAAAGATAGGACCCAAAAGGGACGTGGATTCGAACCCGACTTCGCCAAAACTTTTTAGCAATACTTCACGGTCCCTAAAAAATCTGAAAAAAATCAGAGTAACATAACTTTTTATCCTCTATCCATTTCTGCTATAAAAAATTTTGAGGTCCTCCATTGCAGAGCTTGCATTGATAATACATAATATGAAGAAATCATTATATAAGTTTCTAACATTTCATATGATGTACTGTATATGAAAAGTTATGATTGAATATTGAAAGAGAAAGGAAATATTTGTAGTGTATTAGATACAAGAACTTATTTCTCCCGACATCAATGTTCTACTGCACGGATTACTGCATATTATTATGTTACATTTAATTTAAAAAAAAAAAATGCAGCATTTTGAACCATTAGTTGCCGTAATTATTTGAGAGAATGTCAAGAATATACTGTATTGTTTTCAAAACTTACTATTAAAAGCCAATCTTGAGAAATGGGGGTATAGAATTCAGTCAATTCAGTATAATAATCTAGAATCAAATAGGTTAATATCGTTTTTTAGTTTAAGTTACCTTAGTAGTCTCATTACACTACAGATAAAAACCTCATAACTGAATGGATTACAACTTTGTAGACTTTGGTTTTGATCCCTGTTGCGCCTTTTGAACTTTACAGAACTGTACTTCAAATCTCACCAGTTCATACTTAAACAATTTAAACTGGTATTTCTGGCCTGCTAGTGTGATCATAGCAAATACTAAAGAAGAATTTACACCATCAATGCTGGTGAGTGTAAAATATGAAAGTTTTAATTTGCTTACAGGGATATGACGCCACCTTGGGTGTTGCTCGTGAGATTGCTCTCAACAGTGTTGATTTGCCGGCGTTGGGGAAGCCGACAAGACCGACATCAGCAATGAGTTTAAGGTCAAGCCGCACGGTGTGTGCTTGGCCGGCCGTCGCTAAGAAGTTTGTGTCAGGTGAGCCGCCAGAGCCTCCTCGAGCCACCAGCACCTCGGAGCCAGCCGAGTTCAGATCTCCTGCAGAGCAAGCAGTTTAGATCCCATCACACACAAAAAGTTCTTCATTTCGATTAATCTAAAAATTCTTACTTTATTCATTATTATTTTTTTATTTATTTACTTTTTTTTTTTTTTTTTACAAATTAAATTAAATGATTTCATGCACTGTAATCAAAATTTTAGGAGAGAATGAAGGTGTATTCTCACATTGAACACATCAGACAAAAAAAACAACATGTATTTGAAATTTTTTCCCCAAATATGGATCACAAATAAAGTGCTATAAACATGGAAGAGTACTAAAAAATTACTATATAATTATGTTGAATTTGTGTTTGAACTACTTTAACACAGATTTAATAGCCTATTATAGCTCTTTATTGTACTCAATTTAGCCCAGAATATGCTTCTCATTATGAATTAGGTTATCCCCTCTATATGATGGAGAAAGGAGGTACATAGAACATACCGTAAAAATTAAGTGTTTATCATCTGCCAACTAACTGTATGCACTGAATATAAAAATAATTCCACACAACAATAAATTTTGTCAACAATCCTCACCCAATATATGTCCATGCTCATCAACAACGCTGCAGCCCGTCGGGACTTCAACAACTTTGTCCTCTCCCGGCTCGCCCATCAACTTGCGAGCGTTGCTGTTCCCCCCTGTACCTGCACGCACTTGCTTGTTAGGCCATTTCTGCAGCACTGTGATCAGCGTCTCACCTATAGGGTAACAAAAGTATGTATCATACAGTATACATGTAATTATATAATTCAGATACAATTGAAATGAGATCTCCATGTTCCACATCATGGAACCATAGGTCAATCTCCGTGTCTTAAATTTTATTACAGTACTTAAACAAAACAAAATAACTCACCTTCTTTAGCTATAAAGGAAACATCACCTCCCTTGCCTCCCAAGCCTCCATATTTTGCAAGTCCCATTCCACCCCCTCCACCTCGGACATATATTCTAAGTGAATCAATGAATTTTCCTCGTAAATATTTTCGCATTGGTTTATATGCCTGTAACATAAAAGTAGAAACATTTAATATGAAACATTTCTCGCTCATTTTAAAAATTATATGGTAAAGAATTAAAATTGTGACATACATTCCTACATTACAAGACGTTGTAAAAATTATTTCAAATTTATGTTAAGACACAATGTTCTGATACTGTAAATCAATTTGAAACCGTGGTGCAAGTCTCTTAATGAGTTGCCCGATTATACATATAAAAAAAAAAAAAAAAAAATAAGAAAAATATCTAAAGATTTTGTACACAATTTTTTAAGGAAAAGTTTCCATAATATAACAAATTAAAGGAAGTTTCCGTGGGTTTAAAAACATATTTTCTATTTAAACTAATTGTTAAATTAAATAATTGTAGGGAAATTAAAATAGTGATAAGTTTTCCGTAGCCTAGAAAAAAAAGTTAGCCTTGATATAATAGTATTACATTCGATATAGTTATAGTGATTGCAGTTAAATTTTCATATTAAAATCTTATCTTTAACTGATAAAAATATAAATATAATTTTCATAATAATTCATACAAGAAGAGTAAGTACATCAAGAAACTTATTGTACTGTGAAAAGGAGAAATAAATTATGTGAATATATGACAATTTATGCAAAAGTGCTTTTTAAATAACTAATTTACTACTATAGTAAAGTGTTAAAATAACCAATTAACGTGTCATGATGTATAGACATTGAATTTTAAAGTTGTGTGTTAAATATATTATGGTGCTAATGTGATGTTTAAAAGGACACAATTTTAATTATTGTATTCATTTTATAGATCATATATATTTTAAATATTATTTGGGTATATGTGTTTAAATTTACTGTATTAAATTTAGGCTAATTTTAATTAGAATTAAGTATGTTACATATTGTATTTAATATTTAATGCAATAATTGACGTGATCCATGCTGTACAGCCTATGATCGAAATAAAAATTTGGATTTGAAAGTAACTATATTTTTTATCTAGGCTATGAAAAATTTACTAACTTTTTTATTTCCCTATAATTATTCAGTTTCACAATTATTTTAAGTAGAAAATATGTTGTTGGACCCTCCTTTTAAGTAGCTTTTGAAACTTATTACTGAAATTACGTAGTGATTTATTTTTATAATATGTAATACTGTATATATTATATTAAATATATAATATATATATTTAATATATATATATATATATGTTGTATGCGGATGATGCATTGGTGTTAGCTGATAGCGAAGATGACTTGCAAAGAAGGTTAAACCGTTTGGAAGTGAGTACTAGTCGTATGGATTTGAAAATCAATGTGAGCAAGACAAAAGTAATGGTGTTTGGTAGTACAGATAGAAACGAGGCAAAAGGAATTAACCTAAAAGGAGAACAGCTGGAACGAGTGAAAGAATTTGTATATTTGGGAAGATTGTTTCGAGAGGACAGAAGTGTAGATGGAGAGATAGATAGGAGAGTAAGTGCTGGCAGGAGGATTGTGGGTAGTATGGCAGGGTTGTGTCGCACTGGGCTGTTGTCTAATACGGCTAAGCTAGCTGTGTATAACTCTGTCCTAATACCAACTTTGATGTATGGATCTGAAGTATGGGTGTGTCAAACAAAGCATAGAAGTAAGTTGAATGCTGTTGGTATGAGTTTTTTAAGGAATATGTGTGGTAAAACTAGGATGGATAGAGTGAGAAACACATGGGTGATGAATGAGTGTGGAGTGAAAGAAAGCGTAGCGTAATTGACAAGTATGAACGAAGTACACTACGTTGGTTTGGACATGTTGAGAGAATGGGTGATGAACGAATTGCAAAACAGGTGTTTAAAGGTAGTGTACAAGGCATGAAAGGATTAGGTAGACCTAAAAAGGTTTGGTTGGATGTGATTGCAGAATGTTTGAAGAACAGAAGTGTTAAAAGTACACAGTGTAATAGAGAGTGCAGAAGGCAAAAGAGTGTTATGAGTATTTCTGAAGCAAGTGGAGTATGCAAGAATCGAGTGCTTTGGAGGGCAATTTGTAGACGGCTGAGGTAATAATGCTGCTGGCTTACCCCGTAAAGGGATATGGCGTCATGTTATATTAAATTTTCGTTTAAAAAATGCTGTTTGTTTGATATACTGTACGCAAGACAAGCAGTGTCTAGACTTGACGAGGGCTGACTCAAGTAAGCAGCAAAAGTGTGGAGAGAAAGAGAGAGAGAGAGTCTCGGTGGTGTAAATAAGCAGGTTATAATGTCAAGCGGAATTAAGATGCTGGTTCGAGTTCTGCTCGAGCCGATCTCCCTTTCGACACATTTGAGCTGCTTACAACCTGCAGTCAAAAGTCATAAAAACCATCCTTTTATATGTGAAATATATTGTGGCTACTATATATCGTGGTTAGTTATATATAATTGTCTCGGATTATCTTTGGTTTGACATCACTCGACACTCCCATTATATAGTAACGGCATTATGCATTAATTAATATTGGAGGGCAAAAGAAAAGGTTTGTGACATTAAACCAAATATAAGTTGAGAAAACTATATACTACTCTGGTTATTACTTCCCCTCCATGGCTATTCCATTAGCGTCTCTGCACATGTACCTTAGATATAAGAATTAAATTCTGTACTCCCCAATGTTGTCAGATATCTGGAGAGGTGCCTTATATAAGAATTAAAAAAAAAAAAAATGTAGCGCCTATATAATGTGTTGATTATAATATTAATTACGTATTAAACTGTATGCATATGCCTGTAATTTATACAGTACAGTATGCATACATAATATATTTATAATTTTATAATTAAATACTTTATGTGCCGGCCGGGCAGAGCCTTACCTTTTTACCAGCAGCAAATGCTAATACATTGGTCATTAGCACCATATTTTTCTATGATCAATAAACCTAAGAAATAATGTTTCAAGTTCCTCTTTAGCTTAAAATTAAGAAAAGGCTGAGAATTTCATCTTTCATAATTATGTACTATAACGTCAACATATTTCGAGCGCTTCGAGCTTCGAGTCCTGAACAGCTGTCCCGCGGGTCCCGCGCGCCGTCGCCCGCCGATGACGTAATTCGCGGAACTCTCACATTTCAATCCATGGCAGCACTTCCAAGAGCAATGAAAAACACTTTCGCTCCTATAGACCCTCGCCCTCCACGCAACTCAAGGTCAAACGTAGGACGACCAAGAAATTTCGTCTGCTAGGATCCCGCCGCTAATTTCAAGACAATTTAAAAAATGGGAGGACGCAAATTTTTCGTTGGTGGTAACTGGAAAATGAATGGAAACAAAAAGTCCATAGATTCTATAATTGCTTTCCTAAAAACTGGTCCTCTCGATCCGAATGTTGGTAAGTACTGCACTTCTAAACTTCATTATCTATCGAACATTTCTGCACGCTAAGCGGTCGTACATATATACTGTATAGGAGAATATGATGATGATCGAAGCTCGGCGATCACACCGATCACACGCAGGGTCAAAAAGTCTTTCGAGCTTAATTCTAACAAGTCTCTTATTCCAACTTAATTAAATTCATAATAATATAATACTGCATATATGCATGTGTTCACCGGAAAAAAGTATACATATATTTTTTATTTATATATTATAATAATATATATTATAATAATATATATTATAAAATATGATATATTTTATTATTATTTTTTTTAGATTAATTTTTTACTGTTTATAATATATTTTATATATTATTTTTTTTTAAAATAATAATAATATATTATTTAATTATATATAAACCGCGCGGCCTTAATTTATCGAGGCAAGATAAACTAAATATTCTAAAAATTGCGATTAATTGTTAATTACAGCAACTTTTCTACAGGTGTATATAATTAAAAATTAGTATTGAAGTAGAGTGAGCGATTGCATTTTTAAATATTTTATTTTCTAAAAATAGTTTAACCTCTGCCCTCTATTGATAAATGAAAACCAAAAAATTCCATCTCGAATAGCTTCACCACAATTTTTTTTCCACATTTGGTTCTTCGATCAGAGGCCTCTGCATGGCCGGCCTTATGGTACGTACAGATCGAAAACAGCTTTTTACTCTCCAACTTTGTCTGAACTATATGGTATGAATTAAAAAATACCTATATATATATATACTGTATATATATGATGAATTATTTAAAGATTTTCAAATAAAATAATTTTTTCCGGGAAAAAATCTTGACATTTTCGTGAGTTATTTAATTCAACTTCATTCATCCAATAAGGATTTTCAAGATTGGTTTCCGGAAAAACGGCCACATACAAAAATACTTTATTTGAAAATCTATTAATTAAAGAATTCATCATATAGATTATACATTATACGTATATATAGGTGTTTTTTAATTCATACCACAGTTCAGACGAAGTTGGAGTAAAAATAAGCTGTTTCCTGTACCATATATAAGGCTGCATGTTAAAGAGGCCTCCGAAACTTCTAACTCTGGGATTTTTTTTGTGGTGAAGCTATTTAAGTTGAATATTTTTAGTTTTTGTTTTTCAATATAGGGAAGATTGAACTATTTTAGAAAATTAAATAGTTAAAAAAAATGCAATCCGCGCTCACTCTACTTAACCATTTTTATTACATTTTTTTTTATTATTATTATTATAGTATAATAAATTAAAAAGTATCTTTAAATTTTAACTTAATTGCGGAATCGGATTGATTTATTAATTAATTTATAATCGGATTACCTAACCTGTAATCTGTTTTCTGAATAAATATAATAAATAAATAAATGAATGATCGATCGAATTGAATAATATATATTCCTGAAGTAAATTTAAAGCAAAAAATTTAATAAATATATTTTAAAAAATTGCATTTTTAAATTATAGTATAAAAAATCATAATTATATTGCATATTTAATTAATAATATTATAAAATATATAATTAAACTGTTAAACTGTAACGACTGTTTTTAATAATACCAGAAAATCAGACTATCACGTTTGGAAATTTTAAGTGGAATATTGTGTGGCAAATATAATTATAATACGCAATTTCTTTTAAATTGCATATTTCGCGGACGGGATAAAAACAACAAAAACAATAATCTTAATTGCTGCAGATTCTTTCGGAATCAGGACACTCGCAACTTGAATAGAGGAAAATTTAATGGAAAAATAAGCAGTTGGATTATTCATATTAAACCGATCAAATATATACAAAAAATATTGGCACCGGAGTTTGGTGGATGTATTTTCAGAGTAAATTTGCATTTATTGTACTCTTGGAAGTACAAACACCAATTTTTCAAAGCTGAAGATGTCATAATTAATATATATATATATATATATATATATATATATATATATATATATATGTATATGTATATATATATATATATATATATATATATATAGACAATATCCGAGGATCCAGAGATCAGGACCACCTTACCATCTTTATTTTAAAATTTTAAAGGTGGTCCTACAGAGATCCAGGGGGGAGGGAGAGGTTCCAACCAAAAAAAAATGACCCCCCTCCCCCTTAACCTCCCTAGCCCCCAGAGCAGCGAGCGCTGGATCCTCCCTTGACATGCAGCTGGTTAAATAAATCACATTGGTTCAGTAAGGAAATGGAGGGGTTCAGTAAAGTTTGATGAATTTAACATTATATTGGTATAATGTTTATACTGAGACACAGACACCTCGTATGGTGACTGGTGCGTTTGTATATTCAGACTTGTGTTCTGATTTTAAATTGCTCTTTTTTTGTTCTGTCTGCAGACGTAGTAGTCGGCTGCCCGACTATCTACCTGGACTACGCTAAGCAGCAAGCGCCTAGCAACGTCCACGTAGCTGCCCAAAATGCCTTCAAAGTCCCCAGTGGTGCATTTACAGGTAAACTGTGTGGAATATTATGTCACTTACTTGAGCGCGTTCTGACGGGGGCATAAGGAAGTTCTAAATTATAACTTTTATTTACAGATATTATGTTGCAATTAATGTTTCTATATATGAGTTTCTAACCTGACCTGCGATTCGCCTCGCCGACCTGACCGGCTCTTATCTCTCTCGGACACAATAGTTAGCGCTGCTGCCGATGTGATATTCTTCCAAACATATAACATAATATATGTGTTTAGAATATATAGAAATATAGAATAAGTTCCTTATGCCTCCGTCGGTACATGCTACAATTTTGCGTATTCTTTCTGATCTGAAAGGAATTTAAATTTTCGACTCATATACCATGTGTAACACGACAGAAGTAATTTGAATTGAGGGTTAAAAAAAATTCTACCTAAAAAAAAAAAAAAAAATGCGTACGAGAAAAATTTTTTACTTAAAAAAATAAAAGTGCCTAGCATGCTCTCAATCAGTGTCTTTATATAGCCTTAATAATTAATAATAGGATAGGACCCTGGTAGATTGTTTTTGACTGGCATACACTCAAACAATCGAACTTTCAAAAATTATTAAAAAAAAAAATGCCGGACTATAAAAGATCTGAAAATAAATCAGAAACATAACTTTGCATGCAGCTTATGCATTATATTTTTATGTATGTTGTTTATTAAAACTAATTGAACATGATTTATTGTTTGCAGGAGAAATAAGTCCCGCTATGATTGCGGACGTTGGTTTGAATTGGGTCATTCTTGGACACTCCGAACGAAGAAGTATTTTCGGTGAATCAGACGAGGTAATTTACAGAGGTTACAGAGATTACTTCAGTGAGAATTTGAGATGAAAAATTATGAAAAAAGTTATGCATTATGTTATAACGACGCTCTCGTCATATATAGTTGTAGCTACTTGGGTGCGTTTTAGGTTAAATTACACGATGAATATTAACCTAAGAATCACAGTTTATTCTTTACGACGATACAACTCGCGCCTTTCCGCGGCAGACGCACGAGACGCTCGCGCGCTCGTATGGCTATATGTAAGAATCCTTACTCTGCAGTGCACTGCCAGGTTGGCTGAATGCAGAGTCTGCACATTTATATGCAGAGAGTCACCGACTGCACTTTGAACATTTTAGTAATATAGGAGGTTACAGTATACTGTTAAAAGATGCGTGTAGTAAATAAAAAATTTGCATTTTGCAGAATGTTTTATTAAATAATAAAAGTTAAAAAAAAAATGCGTGTTTCTTTTTTTCTCTTATTAATATTATACTCTTATACGTTAATTATAAGTTATTATTCTAAAATGCAATTTGATCAAACTACTGTATCGCAAGAATACCATCAGATCATCACAGTGATCACTCACTCTTTCACTTCTAACTTCAAATCAATCCCAGTAGGGTCCATGACACGATTCCACGATTTGAGGTTATTAAATTAGGACATTATTGCTTGCAGCTCATCGCAGATAAGGTGGCACACGCGCTGGAAAGCGGCCTGCAGGTGATCGCGTGCATCGGTGAGACGCTATCTGAGCGAGAGGCTGGCCAGACTGAGGCCGTGGTGTTCCGTCAGACTGCAGCCATAGCCGCTAAGGTATCCAACTGGAGCAACGTGGTGCTCGCATACGAACCCGTGTGGGCCATCGGGACCGGAAAGACAGCCTCGCCACAGCAGGTCCGTGATTTCTAGGGAATTAACCCAAGTAAATGTTCTCGAGAAGAGAGTCCACATTTTTTTTATTACATTAATATATATTGGGGGCGATTCACGAAAGAGTTATCCAGGTTTTTATCCGCGTTTAGCTTAACCACGTTTTAGCAAGGTGATTTAACATGTAAAACAGATATAGTTTAAACGTGGTTAAGCTAAACGTGGTTAAAGCCTGGCTAACTGCTTCGTGAATCGCGCCCATTATATTTACGAAAGAACATTATAAAATGTTCACTTGTTCTAATTTTCTACTTTTCATTTTTATTTTTTCCCATATTTTTTCAAGTCTGTAAATAAAAAAGTGTATGCATGTTGCAGTGAATTATCACGTAACATGAGCTCGTGCATTAATTGTGCCTTGATATATATTTTATTTTTATTTTTTTAATACGAATTAGTTTATGATACCATTATTCCTTTATGCAATAAAAAATTATATTTATGTAATATGTCCATTCTCTTGTGTATATTTAGCATGTATTACATATATAACTTGTGCGCATGCAATGGCAAGTTACAATTTGGCAATTTTAGTATGCACGTGTATGATACAAAAGGGAGGGTTTTAGGTAACAATTCATGAGATGATGCTAGCTGGCACGTGTGACGATTTTGTTGAAAAAATCTTGATCGTGAGAACTAAGTAATCGATAAGTCACCAACCAGCAATACCAGAAGGTTGATTGGCACGTGTTAAGGTGCTTTTCCATGGAGAGATGTCGAGTGGGGGGATGAGAAAGGCGCACTTGCTTCAATATTATATGGTGGCCATGTTGGCGTGGAAAAATCCCTGCTGGCAAGGATGATGTAAATATGTATATCCTCCTTTGCTGCTGGAGAACGATTTTTCCACGCCAACATAGCCACCATATAATATTGAAGCAAGTGTTCCATGTAAAAACACCTTTACGATACAATTAAGGGATAGGTGTGACCGTGCGAGGTGACCTCGAGCACCCGATGTGACACTTCAGTGTGTTGCAGGCCCAGGAGGTGCACGCCAAGCTGCGCGAGTGGCTCAAGGAGAAGGTATCTCCCGAGGTTTCGGACTCGCTGCGCATCATCTACGGTGGTTCCGTGACGGCCGCTAACTGCCGTGAGCTGGCTCAGGAAGCAGATATTGACGGCTTCTTAGTTGGTGGGGCCTCGCTCAAGCCTGAGTTCGTCCAGATCATCAACGCCAAGCAATAAAGCAACCTCGCACCCACAGTAAAACTAGTCTCGTGTTCTCACCTCAAATAACTAAAACTGCATGGGGTAAAAATCTGCAAATAACCACACTGGGGCCGACTAGGCTATAGTCACAAAGATTTTTGCTTATGATTTAGCTTAGAAATTTTTAGTACCAAAAGTTGATAAAGTTGAAATTCTTGTAGCAAGTCGAGTGCTTATATAAAGCTGGTACCATAAGTTTCTTGGCCTTAATTGTCTATAAATTTAATCTATGCCAAGTTCTTTGTGAATAGCCCCCATATATAATGCTACGAATGCTATGAATTCTTTTTTTAATTTAAATTATTATAGAATACAGAAAATATGCTCTCCATTTGCTAATTTATTTTGAGATTCAATCGTTAAGGGTAAGGTAACGCCACCAATGTTAAAAAAAAATCCCTCACACAAAAATTCTGAAAAAAATTTGAAATGTTCTCCTCTACACCCCCTATCAGTAGCTAAAATATCAGGTATACAAATTCGATCTAGTTTTTGAGTTATGAATTTTTAAAGTTGACTACTTTAACATGGAGAAATGGAAATCCCATGTTAAATTAGTCTACTTTAAAAATTCATAACTCAAAAACTAGATCGAATTTGTATACCTGATATTTTAGCTACTGATAGGGGGTGTAGAGGAGAACATTTTAAATTTTTTCAGAATTTTTGTGTCAGGGATTTTTTTAACATTGGTGGCGTTACCTTACCCTTAAGGTGAAAAAAAAAGTCCGAAAAAGATCTACATAAAATGGTGCGAACATAAAATTAGTTTCACTTCATAGTCTGATAGAATTCCTCTCAATTATACATCACATAAATTGACGTACCTTTGATGAAACTGTAATGACGTAAAAATTCTCCTTTCAAAGTATATAATTAATATCGTGCAATAGCTATACTGATGGGCGTAAAAAAATATAAGTTACAGTTACTTTTACAACATGTTGCTTATATAATATTTAATGAAAATTTGTTGTTGTTTTTTCGTTTTTTTTTTATGGTTTATATTTACATCATATAATTAAATTAATATTAATTTTATTATATGCATGAAAAATTAGCTTTATAAAATTATCCATTATGATTTGTTAATCTGTTTTTGTTGAAAATAAAATTATTGCTGTACGAATAACAATAACTTTTATTACAATTATTATTAATTTATAATTGTATTTTAGCACCCAAACCAGTGTGACCAAAATTAGCTTCGGTCTATGCATTTTGACCAAAACTAGAAATGAAAAAAATGAATAAATTCAATATTTATATTTTTGTTTAAATATCATGTTATTAACATTTGGTAAAAAAAAAATAAATAATAATAATAAACAATCGGGAAAGTAAAAGAGACCTAAACGGATTTTGGTAAAACAAAATGACCAAAACTAGGTTTTTTAAAAATTATAGAATAGAGACAAAAAATGTTCTTCCTAGTATTTCAGCTTTTGTCCACTTTTTTCCGTGTTTATCTAAAACTAGCTTTGGTCCTTTCATAAACCCGCAGCTATAATGCAGCTTAAAATTAAGTTAAAATATCCGCGTCCGCGCGTTATTTTTTTACTTTAATTTTTATTTTATTATCTCTTTCATGGACACAAAAAATATACATATATCACAATGTACAAGTCAAATAATAAAAAAAACACAACCCATGGGGCAAATAAAAAAGATTATATGCATAATATATTTATATAAAATTAATTTACTGTAATATACTTGTAGTAAAGGGATTTGAGTTAAAAATTATGTAACATTTAATAAAAAAAAAAGTGTTGCATATATGCTATGAAATATGAATTAATCAAATTATATCGTATCAGAGTACTTGATAAAATAATATAATATACGTAATACATGACAGACAAAAATACATATTCATATTATAAGTTATGCATTAAATAATTGCAACTTGTTCATTTCGGATTTTCACCTTTTTTAGACTTTGCTCGAAATATTGGTTGATAAGAAGAGAGTGTAATACTTTTATTATTATATAGTATTCGGAATACTTATATATAATAATAAAAAAGGTAAAAACATAATACAATGTTTATATATATATATATATATATAATTATATATATATATATATATATATATATATATATATATTTACACACACACACAGATTGCAAAGTATTGTGAGTATTCGTATCAAATAGCTCATATTTTATATCATCCGAGAACCTGCAACCTGTATCAATAAATATTCTTTTATAATGGAGTATCGACCTCTTTTTTTTTTATTATTGCAGAAATGGATAGAGGGTGCAAAGATATGCTACCCTGATTCTGATTTTTTTCAGATTTTTTTGCAGACTGGGAACTATTTTTAAAAAATTATTGAAAGCCCTCTTCGTGACTTAACGAGGTGGCAAGTCCTATATATCCTTTTCTTAAGGAGCGGCGTCTCGTGACGTCACAAAAAGGACTTTCAATAATTTTTTAAAAATAGTTCACGGTATGTAAAAAAATCAGGGTAGCATAAATTTGCACGCTCTATCCATTTCTGCAATAAAAAAAATTAAAAGGTCGATACTCCATTTATAATTATGATATAATTTGAATTTAAAGGGCGGATCCAGACATTGGTTTCGGGGAGGGGGGGGGGAAGGGGGAGAGAATGGGGAATGCTATTTCTCAGACTTAAAGGAGGGATCTGGGGTGGGTTACATCATATCTGCCTGCATTACTGTATTATAGATCAAAATGAAGAGTACGTAGCACACAGGTATAATCCCCCAATGTGTGTGTGTATATAATTATATATGTATATTAATTATTGTACAGTGCCTATAAAGGAGATAATAAAAATAATATATTATAATAATATTAATTTTATTTCGATTCTGTTTGTTCAAGTCAACATGAATCACGTCACAAATAAATAAATAAATGAATAAATAAATAAATAAATAAATAAATAAATAAATAAATAAATAAATAAATAAATAAATAAATAAATAAATAAATAAATAAATAAATAAATAAATAAATAAATAAATAAATAAATAAATAAATCGAATCACGATGATTATATTATTACATACATCAAATTGCATACATTTCATACATCCTTGAGACATTGTTCTGAGAGTTTTATTATTTGAAAAAAAAAAAAAAAAAACATTTCCACTGAATATAACTTTTTCTTTATGAGTATACATCGATCTCTGAGCTTGCTTTTAAAAAACTTGTCGCTCTCAATATATATACAAGCTGGCATAAAATGTTAAATTTTTGCACTCTGATACAGTGGACCTTTTTCCAATAGAGCAATAGGCTTATTATTACACTTTTCTGCTTATTTCTAGTTTTATATACATGATTATGACTCTCTGACATAATATTCAGGGCGTTTTCTTTTAAATAAAGCACTATACTTAAAATATACGTTGCCTACAAAGAAGGTAAAGTAAGTATGTTATTTTTTTTAAATGTGACACACAAGAGTCTCTCTTTTTAAATCTCAATATTGTTCTTCTGAGCCACAAATAATATATTCATAAATATTGCTCATATTATACGGTCAAACGCACCATAAAAAATAAAACCATATGACAAATGTGAGTATAAAACACATATGCATAGTAAATATTAATATATAATATCTTCATATACATTAATTACATAATATAACTTGAATAGGCCAGAAATTTAATGACAAAATTAAAAAAGGCATTGTGTAGGAGAATTTGGAAATCATTATTGGATGTGTTGAATAATAACCAACTGCTTGGAGCTGGGACCAGTTGTGTTGTTAAGGGGCTCCTGAGTGAATCCTGAATCCCTGAATCGGTCGCGGAATAGGGTAAAAAAAAAAAAAAAATCTGGAACCCCCTCCGTTATTTTTTTTATTTTCTTTTCCTTCGTTCACTACGCCATTGGCTCAGGCTCAATTTGGCTGTCATGTGCATGGTGTCATGTGTTTAAAGGGACATGGGATAATGAAGATATTTGGACATAACAAGTTCTGTAACATAATTATTTTAATAGTAGAAATGAGTGATTTTCGGTCTTCAGACCATCCCCCGAATTCATATAAATTAAATTTAATATATATAGAGATCCGTAGGACAATTGCGCAGGCAATATCGGGAGGTGAGAGAGGGAGGGAAGATGTGCCATAAAGAACTGAGAACGACCGGAGAGGCACCTGTGTTGCCAGCTTATGATCATGACGTCACGATCCTGGGCTCTCGCTGCCCGCGGCGCCCTTACCCTGGTGCACTCGCCCCCATGCAGCATGTAGTCATACTCAGTTAGTGGGTAACGTTTGATTAAAAATAACTTATTTTTAGGGTGCCATTTCCCTTAAAGGTTTCTCTTCTGCTGAACGCCGATTGCTTCTCGTGAACTTGGTCTGACCGGACATATACGGTCCGGTCGGACGGCAGTCAACTGATATGACGATGTAAAATTACCCTGAGGCTACAAAATAATAAATAGAAAATAATAGGGTCAAAACATGCGGGAGATCACTATAACAGCTGAAAAGCTTAGAGAGAGAGAGAGAGAGAGAGAGAGAGAGAGAGAGAGAGAGAGAGAGAGAGAGAGAGAGAGAGAGAGAGAGAGAGAGAGAGAGAGAGAGAGAGAGAGAGAGAGAGAGAAATATGATGGAATATGGATGGAAGGAAGAAGCCTCACAGACAAGAGTTAAAGAATTTGTTGCAATTGTTTATAGTGCTATAGAGGCAAGCGAGTGCAAAAGAGTTTCATTTTTTGTTTTACAGTAGATATTATATACATAAATATTAAATATATTATGTCCATGGTTGAAATTATGGCAATCATCATGATGGAGCGCTTGCAGTTTGGCCAGTTGAAGACCTTCACTGGAGCACTATCGCTTACTTGTTTACGTCAGTGCATGACCGGGTGGCGGCGGACGGAGATGCATGCTGTATAATATATAACTATAATAAGGGCATGTTGTACCCGCTGACCAGCCCCACCGTGAAACACGTTGCTGAGCAGCGGTCATCTAGTCGTCATACACGACCATTGTTGTTTGAAAAGCAATAAGAAACGTCGAGCCAGCCGGACGGAGTAGCTCCCCCTGGATCCAGGCCGAGTGGATTTAGTTGTAACACCACGAGGCGTTCCATTAAACTTTCTTGTTTATCGGCAAACAAAAGGGAGGGAATAAGAAATAATATTATAACCCCACCATTTGATATGAGGGTAGGGATGAAAATGTATATTTCAAAATAGCGAGAGGGGAGTATAATACATAAGTGGCAAATTTCTCGAGTTGAACATCAGAATTTTGCTTACATCTGACCAGGCAAGAGAGGCAGTAGCAGCACTTTCTGTACGTGGGGTCAGATCCAGCGATTGTGTGCTGATAAAGAAGTCTGCTCTTAATTCAGCTCTGTTGTAGTAGCAACAACATGCGAGCCACGACCTCTTCGTCTGCCGCCCCCTCGATGGTCCGACCGCTGTTTACGCCAATGTTTGCGCTACTTCTGGCACTTGCTGTGCACGCCGCCACCGCCGCTCAGTCATCTGAGGAGGCGTGCGAGAGTCTCCCCTCCGAGATTCACCTCATCAAAGGTACTCACAAAAATATTTTTAGCTGAAATATCTTACTACGTATTGTAGAATACAACAATAAAGTTCTATATTTTGTGTCAACAATTATTAAATCTGGTTATTATTTTTAATATTTTTAAACTGGCTTAGTTGAATAAATAATGTAATGTACTTTTTATACATTTTAACATATTGCTATAAATATTTCCAACTGTAATATATAACACGTTTGCTATAAGCCCTTTTGTCATCGTCAGTTTTGTATTGTTGCATGCGCAAAAATTTGTGTAATAATAGAACTAGTAGAACATTTGAGTTTTAAATAATTAAGCAATAAGAATTTAAGACACGTACACTACATACATCGTTTTTGTAAATGACGTGTCATGCACATGCAGAGGAGTTTGACGAGCTGGGCCGGCTACAACGCACGTGTAATGGCGACGTGGCGGTAAACAAGTGCGAAGGCCAATGCACATCCCAGGTGCAGCCCAGCGTCATCACGCCTACGGGATTCCTCAAGGTACCTCTCCCGATTCTTTTTTAATTAATAATCATGGCCTTGGAAAAAAATGAGTCCGTGAACCACCAAGTATAGTGGTCTACGAGAAAATTATATTAGGCCTTGAAGATTTAACTTTTCTCAAATCTCAATATACTCCTAGAATGAAAATTATATTACAAACAATATATTGATTTCATAAACTATAAAATTACCAACAGCTAGCGCAGAGAATGGCATAATTTTAATTAATCTACATATTTATATAAATTCAAGGAAATTCATTTATAATACAGTTCTCTTTAATTTTAAATGTCAACAGCCTATAGTACGTACTCACATGTTTTTTTTTTTAAATATAAATAAAATAAAAATTGGAAAATTGTAAAACATAATAACTGTAAAATATATTACGGGATAATAGCGTCTCAAAGTCTTATATATACTGTATATATTATATGCTGATTGTAAAACATTTTTGTTTTGCATGGCTGAAGCTGAAGTCACATGAGTCAACGTGGTTTAGCAAATGATACAAAGGCGATTCAGATTTACTATTTGAATTTATAACTGACAATTATGGGCTTTAGACAATGAGGTTTTATACTATTATATCAAGTTAATTTTTAAGTGATGTATGTATAAATGTTGTTTGATGAACCGCTTCTTGTGTTGTCCGTCAGGAGTGCTACTGCTGTCGTGAGAGCTTCCTTCGCGAACGCACACTCACGCTGACCCACTGCTATGATCCCGACGGCACGCGTCTGCATGGTGACCAGGAGAGCATGGACATTAAGCTCAAGGAGCCGGCCGAGTGCAAGTGCTACAAGTGCGGCGAGTTCTCGCGTTGAGCTGCCACGTCCTTCGTGTTGTAATGCGCCCGCCGCCTCTCCCGGCTGTATAATATGTATAACTTGTTTTAATTTGTAGAACAATAAACACGTGTTATATATGTGTGTAATTTTAACTGTTTATTTAACTAGCTATATAAAAAATATTGACAGACTGTGATGAAAATATATCAGCTATAGTCAATTTATTTTGTCACAATTTATTATATATTGTTATATTGCACCCAAAGCCGAATTCGGGCCAAGACCGAAAAATATAAGCAGAACTAGTTCTGCGCATTGCGAAATGGGCCAAAGTCGAAATGAGATTTTAGTTCGCGCGGCTTTGGATCAAAATTTGAGCACATCTAGTTCTGCGCATTTTGTAAAGTGCTATGTTTCTTATAGTCTATATGATGAACGAAGTTTGAAGTACTTCGTGTTAAAAAGCTAGGAACACATATTTGCTCATAAGATAGATCCGAGCGCATGACTGCATATATATAATATTTAGTCTAGCTAGGTAGTTAATTGGCATACAAATTTCAAATTGTACAACACTATTTATTCTTACATGAGCTACTTGAATAGCATTTAAGAGTTACATTTCAATTATTTGCTTTTAGCAATTGCAAAATGTGAACCCTTATTTGGAATTGGAAAACAATTAATATATGCTAGCTGCTTCTGAGTGCAGAACTGTTTGCCTAGCTATTACTCCTATTAGAGTAACCACCCAGGTCTATGAATTTTTCTCTGCAGCTGGAAATTTATTTCTATGAGAGATTTCTACTATTTATATACTGCTTGTTGACGGATTTAACCACGATCATGACATTTCTTGATGCATCCCTCCATCTATCAACGTCAGGTATAATATGCGTATCAAAACAATTTGCTTAAATCAATTAATTGCCTTAAATTTCTTGATAGACGTGGTCAACATTTTATGGAGCAGTATTTATTAGAATAAAAAACGAAATGAAGAAAGCATGGCTGATTGGCTGCATGCTGACAACTCATTACATTAAACGCTAATAATTAATTATAAAAATTATATTGTCTCTCATTTCGTATCTTTCAATTTTAGTAAATAATTTGATGCAGTCATGCGCTCTATGAGTAAATGTGTACCTACCTTTGAGTCGAAGTACTTAAAACTGATCATAGACTATAAGAAACATAGTAATTTCAAGTACTTTGCAAAATGCGCAGAACTATAATAGATGTGCTTAAATTTTGATCCAAAGCCGAAATAAAATCTCATTTCGTTTTTGGCTTAAACCGCGATGCGCAGAACTAGTTTTGCCCAACACGAAATATGTCAAAGCAGAAATTAAATCCTATTTCAACCTTGAAGCATTTCGATTTGAGCAAAACTAAATTGGTGAGCATTGCGGAATGAGCCAATTAAAGTCGAAATAAAATCTCATTTGGGCTTTGGCTCATTTCGCATAACTAGTTATACGCATTTTTTTCGGCCTTGGCCCGAATTCGGCTTTGGGTGCCAACATAATTATGTACATGTAACTCATATGTAACATGTGTTTGTACTCACACGAATCAAAGCTGTATATTTTCGAACTAGTCTTTCGATTTATTTTGTCATTTACTTTATTATTAATAACATGATGTGCGTATATATATTATGCATGTGTAAGGAAAAAAAAGCATGTGTTAATTTCTGAGAGTATAAAAGCAAAATCAAAAGAACAAAGAGATAAAAATAAATAAATAAAACAAGCAGAAAAACATGATCGTCGGTGTATACATTATATATAGTTACATAAATTAATCGATAATAGAGTATTGTCCTCAATTTTTTTTATTGCAGAAATGGATAGAGGGTGCAAAGTTATGCTACCCTGATTTTTTTCAGATTTTTTAGAGCCCGGGAACTATTTTTAAAAAATTATTGAAAGTCCTTTTTGTGACGTCACGAGACGCCGCTCCTTAAGAAAAAGATAGGACTTGCCGCCGCGTGACGTCACAAAAAGGACTTTCAATAATTTTTTAAAAATAGTTCCCGGGCTCTAAAAAATCTGAAAAAAATCAGGATGGCATAACTTTGCACCCTCTATCCATTTCTGCAATAAAAAAAATTGAGGACAATACTCCATTAAAAAATAAACATTAATAATTTTTAAATAATAATTAAAGTAAAGAAAATATGGACCTTTGAAAAGGCAAAATTATTTTGAGAATTTCAAGGAGTTCAATCAATATAAATATTATGAATTTATCACGAAGTGGTTATGCTAGAATTTCCGCACAGGAAAAAGGGGGACAGAGATTGGTAAAGAGAGTCCGAATTATTGTGTATAGTTATATATTATATTATATACCCACACCACAAGGGCCAAATTTGATTTTTTTTATGCCCTATTTGGCAGGCAGTTCTTGTTCTGCTTTTTTACCGGATAATGGAGTATTGTCCTCAAATTTTTTTATTGCAGAAATGGATAGAGCGTACAAAGTTATGTTATCCTGATTTTTTTCAGATTTTTTACAGACTAGGAAGTATTTTTAAAAAATTATTGAAAGTCCTTTTTGTGATGTCACGCGGCGGCAAGTCCTATCTTTTTCTGAAGGAGCGGCGTCTCGTGACGTCACAAAAAGAACTTTCAATAATTTTTTAAAAATAGTTCCCGGGCTCTAAAAAATCTGAAAAAAATCAGGGTAGCATAACTTTGCACCCTCTATCCATTTCTGCAATAAAAAAATTGAGGTCAATACTCTATTACGGTTTTGTTCCAAAATGTCAACTCAAGATCAACAAATAAAAGCTCTAAAAATTATTATTTCTGTCCTCTTTCTGGACAGCTGCAATTTTCCTAAAAAAAAAAAAAAAAAAAAAAAAAAAAAGAGTTAAAATATTAAATATATTTTTTTAACTTTTGTTAAATATTTAAATTTACTTGCAATGAATTTGAAAACAATTAAGATAATTTTGATTTCAACATTTAATTTGTTAATGTATTGTCATCAAGTGCAATTTACAAGATTAACTATAACTTAAAATACTTTAATATAGTTTCATAATTATTATTATTTTTGAAAGTCCTTTTAAAAGTTCAAAGTTCATATAATTTATACATGCTGTGTTTTGATTATATTTTATTTATGGCACATGTTTCGATAAAAATATTATATGCCATGGAAAATTACGAAAATTACTTATATGATTTAGGCATTTATATCGAGAACATGTCCTATTTTTCTCGTACAAGCTATTTCTAGCAGCTTTCGAGAATCACAACATGGTGCCTGGAAAACAACATTAAAGTTAAAAACTTTGATCTACAATTAAGAAGCTTGGGATATCGCAACGCACTCGGCCTACTTTGCAGGGTATGAGTGCAATTGTGATCGCCACCGCCAATACCGCCTACTGCATGTTAGTTTTAAATTTGCCAACTTCTGCTAACCTCAAAATAGTTAATTATTTCTTCTTTGACTAATAATTATTTTAGTATCAATACTACAGCAGCAGAGTTGCATTTCACCAACAATTGTCTAACATATATATAGAACTGTTAGTGTCGTTCAAAAGTCTGGATCTGGCGCGCGCGTAAAAAAGCGGAGGGATAAGAAAGGAAACCTTTTGCTAGTTCATGCCATGCGTTACTTCATTCATTATGACATTTTATTTATTTTAAGCAAATGTATAATTATTTATTATACTGTTTTATAACCTAAACAAACAATAATTAATATCAGAACTTTATTAATTAATATATATTTGTTAAATTTTCAATAAATTTTCAATCATTATACATTAATTAATAGTAATTATACAAAATTAATTAATTCATTGATTGCTTATAATAAAATGTTGCATGGTAATACACATAATTATCTTTAAGTTTTATTAAAACACACAACTTCTTACTAATTACTAAGTTAATTAAATCATACCATATGAATATAGAACAGTTTTTTTAAAGTTATACAGGGTGTCCACATATAATCTTTATTAAAATTTTCCAACCAAATATAACAACTCTTTGATATTTTTTAATGTTCCCTTTATACGTACATCAAATTAAAGCTCTGAATTTAACATTTTCAAAAATGTAAAAAAAAAAAAAAAAATCGAAGGTGATATTCCTCTTTTACCCGATAGAAAGCAAAATGCGCACTCCAAAGTGTGGGGCCTGAAAGGTCGATCCAGATGTCTGGGAACATTTCGTCCAAAAAAGCGACGCAAGAAAAAGTTCATAAAGCAAGCTCCCATTTAGCCTGGTCAAAAAAAAAAAAAAAAAAAAAAAATACCTTTCAATTTTTTTTTTCTTTTCACAATTTTAAAAATGATAAAATTTAGAGCTTTAATTTGCTTTATTAAAGTAAATATAAAAAAATAACAAACAGTTTTTATTTGGGTTTGAAAAATCTAAAGATTATGTGGACACCATGCATGTATATTTATTGATGAATAATAGGTTTGTACATATAAATAGTATAAATGCGCAATTAATTCAGAACTATTATTTCAGATGAAATTTTTCTATATTATAATTCCGTGTGTATATCATACAAATATTTTGAGTTTCTCATGAATTGATTCTTTCTGATTTATTTTATTTATTTATTTTTTCAATTAAAAACCAGTTGGTACATTGTGACTACGTTTAAATATTACATAAATAAAAAGACAAAAATTTAGAATTACAAATAAGAATTGACAAATTCATTGTTATTATAATCATCTTTTTGTTAATAGAATAATATTTTTTTTAGAAGATAATTAAAGTAGAGTGAGCGATTTAATTTTTGGAATATTTTATTTTCTAAAAATAGTTTAACCTGCCTTCTGTTGAGAAATGAAAACCACAAAATTCCATCTCAAATAGCTTCACCACAAAAATTTCCAAATTTGGTGTTTCGGAGGCCTTTAACATGCATCCTTATGGAACAGAAAACAACTTTTTACTCCAACTTCGTCTGAACTATGGTACCAATTAAAAAATACGTACGTAATCTATGATGAATTCTTTAATGGATTTTCAAATAATTTTTGTTTTTTACGGAGCCGTTTTCCGAAAAAAAATATTGAAATATTTGCGGGTTAATTCCCATAAGGATTTTCAATATTTTTTTTCCGGAAACGGCTCGTTTTTTTTTTTTTTTTTTTTTTTTTTTGAAAATCCATTCATCATAGATTATACGCACGTATTTTTTAATTGGTACACTATAGTTCAGACAAAGTTGGAGTAAAAAGCTGTTTTCTGTTACTTAAGGATGCTATTGGTGGTGAGTTCTAAGTTCTCTGCAAATCTTGTAACATTTAATTAAGGGGGCCGATTCTGAGATCTCAGTCAACTGAGGTCAACTTAAACATATCTTCAGAAATCTTACCATAGAAAACAGATAACCAGTCTATTGTGGACAAATAAAATTTAATATTTTGCATATTATTTTGAGTAAAATATATTTTTTCTGATATAATAAAATTTGCTGGGGGAATAATATGTTTAATTACTATCTTTTGAGAATAATGACCAGAAAAATGAGTCTTTAGTACTGTGACCTCAACTTCTCCTTGGCTGAGACTAGAAAATACATGATCAATAATAGTCTCCCCTTATTAGAATATGAATACGAATATGCATTGAATATTTTAATATAGGATAATAATTATACTATACATACATTATGTGATTTTAATATTAGATACAACGTGTTAATTTATATCCAGAGATATTTATAAAATTATAATCATGACTTTTCGATTGGCTGCCTTAACTAAGAAATTACGTTTTTATACTAATGATGGCCTGAATTCTACATTAAATTATGTAGGCATGAGTGCGAAGCCCGTCGATCCTAGAAAAGCTGCAGGCTCCCATTGCAGGGTGACTCGGCGACAAGAAGTAGCGCACTCTTGTGGCGCCATCAGCCACCCCCTCCCGCATCTCAAATGCAAGATTGGGGTCCTGCACTCGTAAGCGGCGTGTTTCCTCTGTGGGGCGTCGCGGCGGAGTCTCGCACAGTGAGGCGTCGATCCCAACAACAACCACCAGCAGCAGTCAATTCCACACGCGCTTGAGCACCGCCACAGGCACCGAACCTCTCAGATCCTGACCTCGCAGTCAAGAAATGACCTACATTGTGCTCGAGGACTTTTTTTTTTTCTTACATGCATGAACTTAAAAAATGTCTATTAACATGCAATATTAACATAAGGAATTCGTGAAAAAGACCAAGGGTGGGCAAGGTCAATGAAAAATTCTGATTTTCATATATGTTGTAGTCCTTACCCAAGTAATAAAGGTTTGAATATTTATTTGGCTCAAAATAAAAAAACCCGGATTTCGAAATTTTTAAAATTTTCATGATCCTGTCGGACAAATTATTTTTTTGTGCCATCACTATTACAGATAGCGACAAAACTCAAACAAGGATACATTCACAGATAAATTACCCAAACTTTGATATATGTGACCATAACCTTGAACAATTTTCAAGGTCAACGGTCAAAAACTTCAAAATCGAATAAAAAACAAAGGGGCGCGACAAAAATTACAAAAAAAATTGATAATATAGCACTTGTATAGTTCTAACAGAAACTGCAATCAAAAGTTTGGAGGAATTTTTGGTTCACGAGCTATAATTTTTTTCGTCGTCACGGCCGGTAACGTCGATGGAAAAACAATGCCTTCCGACGAAAAAAAAATCTAGCTCGTGAACCAAAAATTCCTCCAAACTTTTGATTGCAGTTTCTGTTAGACCTATATAGGTGCTATATTATCAATTCTTTTCGTAATTTTTGTCGTGTCCCTTTGTTTTTTTATTTGATTTTGAAGTTTTTGACCTTTGGCCTTGAAAATTGTTCAAGGTTATGGTCACATAAATCAAAAGTTTTGTAATTTATCTGTGAATGTATCCTTGTTTGACTTTTGTCGCTATATCTATTATAGTTTTGGCACAAAAAAATAATTTGTCCGACAGGATCATGAAAATTTTCAAAATTTCGAAATCCGTTTTTTTTTTATTTTGAGCCAAATAAAATAATATTCAAACCTTTATTACTTCGGTAAGAACTACAACATACATGAAAATCAGAATTTTTCATTGACCTTGCCCACCCTTGGTCTTTTTCACGAATTCCTTACCATATGTCAACCAAAAATTAAAATGAAAAAATGAATGAATTAACATTTTAACTAAAGGATGCATAAAAGAAAGATAGATATGTGATAACTGTGAAAACATTGCTAAAAACTGTACCAGATAATTACGATGGTGAAAGTCCTTTACATGCTCCTAGCTCCATCAACTTCTTGTTTCTTAAATTCACATTTTTTTTTTTTTTATATCAAACCCTATTGGTTACTCTTCTACTTCTACTTACTAATTATATACACACTACTTTGAAATCCCGAACCTTCCGAAACCCTAATTGAGCGTTTTGCGGGCTCTTCCGGAACGGGGGCGGCCACAGTCAGAGCGTACTAGAATTGTACGCTCTGCCACGGTCTTACAATCCATCCCAGCATTTGCCTGCGAATGAGAAAAACGTGGAAACCTCAGCCAGAATGGACACTACAGTTTTTGTCAATGAACTGGAAGTGCAATGAGAATATATATATAATCTAACAGTGAGATGAGCTAGCTATAACAAAGTTGGGCATACTTATTAGCACTAATTAGTTTAAAAATTGCATGTTAAATGCTAGAAGGAATTCAATTTCTTATAAAACAAAATTAAAAATTTAATTGGATATTAATTTTCAATGAAGAAGAACATAAGATTAAAAGATGACCAGTTTACCGAATACTTGATGTAAGAGATTTCAATTCACCACAAGAGTTGAAGACCTGAACATATTAATTGAGCCCCATTATTTTTTGATGAATATCTAATTCACTATAATTCGTGCAGCTAGTTACTCGAGATTTCTCTCGAAACTGCATGATTTCCATGATTTTAACAAGACAAGCAGCCAACTTTTAAAACATACCATTGATAGGTGTCTTGTTATTTATAAATTTTCAAGTTGCAATGCCATGGTCTCTCTTAATGGGGAATTCTCTTACAACTCAAATTTTAATTTAACTACTATATTATGATAGGGTACATATTAACAATAAGTTTGACTTAAGTTTCAAGTTTATTAACTCTGAAGGGATTATTAGAATAAGGAGCAAAATATGCAACACGCGCGCAAACCTGAAAACGGTGACGTAGAAACTCCCTAGTTAACACACAACAACTACATGATACCAAAGTTTGAGCGTCAAGGAGTGATTGGCTTATAGATTTTAGTATCACTTTCGAAATCAGCGGGTTTTTCTACCCTAGTATCACTCTGTATCAGTAGTTTTATCCCTATAATAATATCAGTTTACTTTAAGAGTGATAATCGAAAATATAAATTTATTGCAGGAAAAATTCACCTGCTGCTAGGAAGTTTCTACGTCACGTTTTGGCGCTAAATTAAAAAAAGGAAGATTTTTAAAAAAAATCCCATGTCTCCAATTTTGAAGCTTGAAACTTTTTTGTTTTAGGATATTTAGTTTCAAGGCATAGAGCATCTGAAAAAAAAAAAATAAAATAAATAAACAGAGACATGTCTATGTAAATAAATAAATGTAGGAGAACAATTCCCCATTACGAATTTTGCAGAAAAGTAGGGAGAAGAAACATGGAACCTACCCATTACCCCGCCGCGAGTTGTATATAAGCTCTTAGGAAGGTGAATCCTTGTAAAAATAAAATAAATAAATCATGAGGGACACCGCCGGGTGTGCCAGTTTATTGTATATGCAGTATATCAGTATATAATAGTGTGCTAACATATTGTAAACCAAATCAAATGATTATTGCACAGGCTTATATTAAGCAAACTATAATAAATAATATATTATGTACGATATAAAAGATTATATATATATACATATATGTATAATCTTATAAGGTTATAATAATTAAATTATAAATATTTTAAACTGTATATGTTTTATGCGGTTACGCAGGTTATATATGCCTACATTATTTATTCGAATGTGTGGCTAATACGGTGGCAGATTTGACGTGCCACTCTCACCAACCCTCAGCAGTATATAAGGGACTGCACCCCGCCCCAGTATCACAGTCCGTGGCCTGCCAGTGTCGCATATCCGCAATCGTTTTAGTTCGTCCGTCAAGGAACTAGACACCAGACAGTCACCCAACGCGTTCGTGGTTCACGCAGAGGATTTTGTCTAGCACGGTAAGTCCCATATTTTGTAGCTGCTATAGATATGAACTATTTTTGTTTGTCAACTACTCCTACTCTTCTACAGTGTGGTGTGGTGTAATTAAATTATACTCCAATACCTACAATTTAAAAATCAGATTGAATGTAAAAAAAAAACATTTGAATGAACAAATAAATTTAGTATATGCATATAATACTGTATAATGAAATTAATGAATGAATATAAAATAACTGAAAGTTGAATTTCTTACTCCAGGCACTTTATGTGACTTTATGGCACTTTATTAATTAACTCTGTGTTATGTAAAAACTAGCTATACTCGAACTCCATCAGCTAATATACTATAATTATAAACTATCAAAATCTTACATAAACATATAAACCCATATTATTATACATTTTCTATAAAAAGTAGTGTTATTTTTTATATATTTATTGAAAAGAAAATATTATTATTATTCGGGTTTATAACTCCCAACCTAGTTGGGGTGGTTAAGCGCCAGCACCGGGCCCAATTGGGCCAAGATGAAGGCGCCCGCTGATCCTGTTGGTGATGTTACGATCCAGCGTCTCCTACTCAGCTGCGGGCAATGAGGGCTTCCCGGGTCAACCCGCAAATAGCCCATCACACAGCCTTTCGGGCAGGTTCTTTCCTAGGCGCGGTGGGACACATTTCCGCTAGCACTCTTGGGTGCTGGATGCCTTTAACCAGGGCACTTAGAGGTGGGGATGCATCTTGGGCTTCCCAAACCAATGCCCTGGCCGCCCTGTGGTTAAAGAACCACAGGCTACGGGCCAGAGGTCACACTCGCAAGGCAACCCCCAACCCGCATGTCCTTCCTGAGCGCGGGGGGACACGTACCGCGAGCCAGAGAAGAGCCTACGCCCATCCCATAGCTGGATGCCCTTTATTATTATTATTATTATTATTATCATTATTATTATATAAAAGTTATTGGTTTAATGTTTTAATAATTGATAATGTATTAATAACTTTTATGTTTTCCTAAAAAATAAAATACGAAACTTATTTAATTCTATTATTACAAAGTATAATGTATGCATGGTCATTAAGGGTAAGATAACACGAACAATCGATTGTTGTAGTCCCATTTGATTAACATGTAAACCTTAGCAACCTCATAATGATTCTGAATTTTTTTGAGGGACAGTTCTTGGCACTAAAAAAATACGGAAAAAATTTCAAAACAATCGAACGATCTAATTTTTTTAAAATAATTTCTTAGTTTAGGTCTCCATGGGAAAGCCCTATACTGAAAATTTAAAAAATTCATTTAAAAAAATTGGATCGTCCGATTGTTTTGAAATTTTTTCCACATTTTTTTGGTGCTAAAAACTCTCTAAAAAAAAATTCAGAATTATTATGAGGTTGCTAAGGTTTACATGTTAATCAAATGGGACTACAACAATCGATTGTTCGTGTTATCTTGCCCTTAACTCACGCTGTGATTGGCAAGATTCCTTCTTGATACAGTCTTGGGTATATAACAAATGACGTGCATGAAATGTATGCATTACAAAGCAGTATTTATAATTAGTTCTTTAATTTTTAAGTGATTTCCAAAAATTAGTAGAATTTATAATCTATAAAATTTATTGTAATTTTTATACTTTTCATTGCAATAACATGCTTCTATAATTATATAGTTCTACCATGCAATGGTTCAAAGTGGGGTATCAGGGGGGGTTAGGGGGGGGGGAGATTGGTAACACATTAATTAATGTATTTTGTGACCTTTTAGTGGGAGAGGGGGGTGATCCGTGATTCCGACACTGTCTCTCTCCCCTCTATACATTATAATATATAAGTATAATATATAATTATAAAATAATGGTACTTAAGGGTATAAAATAACGCCACCAATGTAAAAAAAAAAAAAATCCCCCACACAAAAATTCTGAACAAAATTTAAAATGTTCTCCTCTACACCCCCAATCAGTAGCTAAAATATCAGGTACACAAATACGATCTAGTTTTTGAGTTATTAATTTTTAAAGTTGACTACTTTAACATGGGGAAATGAAACTTTCATGTTATAATAAATTAGTCAACTTTAAAAATTCATAACTAAAAAACTAGATCGTATTTGCATACCTGATATTTTAGCTGCTGATAGGGGTGTAGAGGAGAACATTTTAAATTTTTTTCAGAATTTTTGTGTGGGGGATTTTTTTTAACATTGATGGCGTTATCTTACCCTTAATAATTTAACATGGGAGTTCCATTTCTCCATGTTAAAGTAGTCAACTTTAAAAATTCATAACTCAAAAACTAGATATCGTATTTGTGGACCAGATATTTCAGCTATTGATAGGGGGTGTAGAGGAGAACATTTTCAATTTTGTTCAGAATTTTTGTGCGAGGGATTTTTTTTAACATTGCATGGTGGCGTTACCTTACCCTTAATATATTTTAATTAACAACCTTGCATAAAAATTATATCTATTATATTTATGAATTATATAATTACTTATAAATT
Source organism: Siphlonurus alternatus (assembly GCA_949825025.1). NCBI lineage: Eukaryota > Metazoa > Arthropoda > Insecta > Ephemeroptera > Siphlonuridae > Siphlonurus > Siphlonurus alternatus. The sequence continues at coordinate 46,937,563 of OX463788.1, read as the reverse complement.
TCTTCTCATTTATTTTATTCACATACGACATTTTAAGATTTAAATACTTTCATTATTCAACTTCATTTCTTCAAATTGACTGTAATGAAAATGAAAAAAGAAAAAAAAATTGCTAGCATTCATTATTTAATTATTAATAATCATTATTTGTATCTATTGCTATTTTTAGTAAAATTAGCTATTTCTTTTTATTCAGTTCACCTCTCTCTGCATATTGTTTGTTCCAAATAAGCAGCATGATACTCGATCTAAATTATGTTCGAAAATAAATGCAGGCCCTGCATATCGGCGAACGTTTGAAAATCTTACAAGATGATAGTGATTTATCTGATTATTACTCGATTATTACTACTTGTTTCTCCAAGCAACCTTTTTTTCTTGATATTGACTCGAAATAATTGTTTTCTTTTGGCTTTTTGGTTGAAATTGAAAACCATGAGTATTCAAGTTTTAAGAAGGGTTTAGATTTTTTTTTTTTTTTTTACAAAATTGGCGAACGGACTCCTCGATGGTACTAGAACTCTGGTGGACAATCTGCATGATTTTTTTGTATTGCAACTAGGGTTTGAAGCACTCACAAATCTCAATATGAAGTTTAATATTGCACGTTGTTAATAATAATAACTTCAAAATTGAGTTGAAAAAAGCTTTAACGTCAGACTGTGATCATTGATGTACTTTCTATATATAATCGCGGAAGCATAAAAATTAATTTTATACGTAATAATACATATATATATATATATATACAATTAAGTTAATATATACAATGGAGGTTGCCTCTGTCTATATTTGCAAGCAAAAATATAATGTGCAGTTGTTGCCTCGGAAAATTTCCCTTTGCAGCCTTGTAATCACCACCATGCCCCGTAAGAATAACACAGAGTGCATGGTAATTAACGAAGCTAGCTGCAAATGAGAACATTTTCAAGGCGACGAGTGTACAGCAATATCCATGTGCATGAACTCATTAGCTTCACTGTTTACTGCATGTCTGTTTTGGTGTTGACAGAGAGCTTGCGAACGATGACAAGCTACAGCTGGGTGATGGTGCTGCTGGCAGTGACTGCGACCGTGCTGGTGGCTGCAGACGAGTGCCAGGTCACACCTGTGATTCACGTGCTGCAGTACCCAGGCTGTGTGCCCAAGCCCATTCCCAGCTTCGCCTGCACTGGCAGATGTACCAGCTACCTTCAGGTGCAGTCCCGTCTATAATAACAGAGCCTCACCCTGCATCATCCCCGACGTTCTACTGAAAGGATACTTTTGATAATTTTTGTATCATTTTCGTATATATGTAACATGATTGAGAGCAAAAAAGTTATTATTTTTATTATTTTAATTTCCCGACAGATTTTTTTTTTTATTACGAGGCGGCTTATCACGAAAGGTTTAAAATTATTCAAAATATTACAATTACGTACTGTACGTATCACTATGAAAAATTCTGTAAGTAAGTAAGTTGCAAAACTTTTATTTGGTATGCTGCAAAATTCAAAATGTATAATACCTTGTTTACTTTCTGTTCAGTTTTAGAATATATGAAGAAGAACAAAACAAGCATATAAATAGATAGTAGAAAAATGCTGAAATTTCAATCCTCGAGAGTTATAATATAATATGTATAGTCCAGCAAGCGAGAGTTGGACCATCGATATTGCCGATTTTTAACAATTTCAGCTTCCGGTTGCCATGGCATAACCCACAACCGGAAGTGCAAATATATCGATTCCGGCAATATCGAGGGTCCAACTCGAATCTCGCTTGCTGAGACTATAATTATAATGTCTGTTGGTTGTTGATGCCTGTTAAATTTGTTATAAGAAAAATTAAGTATTAAATTTCTATTCGGCCATGTTAAAATCATTCATCTAGCTACCTCAAGCTGGGAGCTGGGGGGTGGCCTTAAAAGGTTTTGTGAATGCCCCTTTAAAACACATACGTCATACATACACGTGGTTCAAAAAATATTTATTTACAATGATCACTTATTTTGTCTAAATATATCAATGCTATCGATTTATTAGTCTGGAAATATTATGAACCAAATTCAATAAAGTATTTATTGTAGTATTCCATGCAATGTTTATAATAATTTTGAATCTCCAAGTCAATACATTTGGCGGTTACATCTTCTGCCATATGGTTATACGGTCAAGTAAAATATTTGCATGCAGGCCGATCACTAATAATTATTTTAACACACGCGGTAATCCTTTTTCTTTCAACCAAATTTAAAATTAGGAGAATTTTTTCTTCTTCATCACTTTATTTCATCTGCCCTTTTTAAAAATACTTTTTTTAATAAATAGATTTCATACAAAGAATGTTTATTTTTAAATATATTTTCCAAAGTAATCTAAAAAAAATAAAATAATAATTGAAATAATGTTAAACGGATCTCTTAAATATTTTACTGGCAAATGCTTAACATCAATAATTCCTCTATCTCATTCCATATGGTAATAAAAAGCTAATTTTTAAGGGTAAGATTCTGCCGCCAATATATATATATATATATATATATATATATATATATATATATATATATATATATATATATATATATATAAATCCCTAGCTCACACGAAAATTATGAAAAAAAAAAAAAATATATAATAATAATAAAATGTGCTCCTCTACACCTCTCAGTATAGCTAAAATATCAGGTATACAAATAAGAGCTAGTATTTTTTGACTACTTTAACATGGAAAAATCAAACTTCCATGTTAAAATTAGCCACAGTGTGGGATTTTTTTTTTTTTTTAACATTGGGCGCGTAACCTTTTACCCTTAATTAGTCCCATTTGATTAACATGTAAACCTTAGCAACCTCATAATAATTCTGAGAGACAGTTAAGGAAAAAATTTCAAAACAATCGGACGATCCAATTTTTTTAAATGAATTTTTTAAATTTTCAGTATAGGGCTTTCCCATGGAGACATAAACTAAGAAATTAATTTTAAAAAATTGGATCGTCCGATTGTTTTGAAATTTTTTCCATATTTTTTGGGGGCCAAGAACAGTCTCTCAAAAAAAAAATCAGAATCATTATGAGGTTGCTAAGGTTTACATGTTAATCAAATGGGACTACCAACAATCGATTGTTCGTGTTATCTTACCCTTAAAAAGGGGATCGAAATATGCCGATCCCCATTTTTTTTAAGAGGATCGTGAAAGAGGGATATACCCAAATCCTTTTTAAGAGGATCGTGAAAATGGATCTAGATTTTTAAGGGTAAGATAACGCCACCAATGTTAAAAAAAAATTAAAATTTTCTCCTCTATATACACCTCATATCAGTAGCTAAAATCTCAGGTATACAAATACGATCTAGTTTTTGAGTTATAATTTTTTAAAGTTGACTACTTTAACATGGAGAAATGAAACTTCCATGTTAAATTAGTCAACTTTAAAAATTCATTACTCAAGAACTAGATCGTATTTGTACACCTGATATTTTAGCTACAGATAGAGGGGGTGTAGAGGAGAACATTTTATTTTTTTTTTTCATAATTTTCGTGTCAGGGATTTTATTTTAACATTGGTGGTGTTATCTTACCCTTAATTGCCTATTTTTTCAGAGGATTGGGTTATATTTTTAAGGGTAAGGTAACACGGATCAGCTGACCCAATGCTAAAAAAATCTAACACATGAAAATGATGAAAAAAATTTAAAATGTTCTCCTCTACATCCCCTATCATCAGTGGCTGAAATATCAGATGTAAAAATTGAAGCTTGTTTTTGAGCTATGAATTTTTAAAGTTGACTACTTTAAGGGTAAGGTAACGCCACCAATGTTAAAAAAAATCCCTCTCACAAAAATTCAGAAAAAAATTTAAAATGTTCTCCACTACACCCCCTATCAGTAGCTAAAATATCAGGTATACAAATACGATCTAGTTTTTGAGTTATGAATTTTTAAAGTTGACCAATTTAACATGGGAGTTTCATTTCTCCATGTTAAAGTAGTCAACTTTAAAAATTTATAACTCAAAAACTAGATCGTATTTGTATACCTGATATTTTAGGTACTGATAGGGGGTATAGAGGAGAACATTTTAAATTTTTTTCAGAATTTTTGTGAGAGGGATTTTTTTTAACATTGGTGGCGTTACCTTACCCTTAAGGGTAAGATAACATGAACAATCGATTGTTGTTAGTCCCATTTGATTAACATGTAAACCTTAGCAACCTCATAATGATTCTGAATTTTTTTTTAGAGACAGTTCTTGGCATTAAAAAATTATGGAGAAAATTTCAAAACAATCGGACGATCCAATTTTTTTAAATTAATTTTTTAGTTTCGGTCTCCATGGGAAAGCCCTATACTGAAAATTTAAAAAATTCATTAAAAAAAATTGGATCGTCCGATTGTTTTGAAATTTTCTCCATATTTTTTTAATGCCAAGAACTGTCTCTCAAAAAAAAATTCAGAGTCATTATGAGGTTGCTAAGGATTACATGTTAATCAAATGGGACTACCAACAATCGATTGTTCGTGTTATCTTACCCTTAACATGGAGAACTCAAACTTCCATGTAAAATTAGTCAAATTTAAAAATTCATAACTCAAAAACTAGATCGTATTTGTATACCTGATATTTTAGCTTCTGATAGAGGGGGTGTAGAGGGAGAACGACATTTTAAATTTTTTTCAGAATTTTCGTGAGGGATTCTTTTTTTTAACATTGGTGGCGTTATCTTTCCCTTAAGGGCATTGGGTGTAGCACCGGTAGTTGACAACACTGACGTATCTTCACCATGTTAATTTTTGATCATTGCTCCTCGGAGTAATTTTTATGCTAGAGCTAAGCTGATTGCTGTAGTATCAAGATAATTAGTAGCCCAAGTGCACAATTTGGCTAAATAAAGCCTGATTTAAAGAAAAGTATTTTTTAGTAATTTTTTAAATTTACATGCATTTTTCTAAAATATATAAAAATACTTTACTTTAAATCAGGCTTTATTTAGCCAAATTGTGCACTTGGGCTACTAATTATCTTGATACTACAGCAATCAGCTTAGCTCTAGCATAAAAGTTGCTCCGAGGAGCAATGATAAAAAATTAACATGGTGAAGATAAGTCAGTGTTGCCAACTACCGGTGCTACACCCAATGCCCTTAAATCATGTTATGTTTAGTAATTAACAATTTAGCTAAACTTATTTAGTTTATTAACTTAATTTAATGTACATAATTCGTTAAGGGTAAGGTCTAATGTTAAAGATCCCACACATGAAAATTATGATTTTTTTCTTAAATGTTCTCCATATCTTTTATCAGTAGCTACAATATATCAGGTACACAATTAAGGGTAAGGTAACGCCACCAATGTTAAAAAAAATCCCTCTCACAAAAATTCTGAAAAAAATTTAAAATGTTCTCCTCTATACCCCCTATCAGTACCTAAAATATCAGGTATACAAATACGATCTAGTTTTTGAGTTATAAATTTTTAAAGTTGACTACTTTAACATGGAGAAATGAAACCCCCATGTTAAATTGGTCAACTTTAAAAATTCATAACTCAAAAACTAGATCGTATTTGTATACCTGATATTTTAGCTACTGATAGGGGGTGTAGAGGAGAACATTTTATATTTTTTTCAGAATTTTTGTGAGGGATTTTTTTTAACATTGGTGGCGTTACCTTACCCTTAACATGCATGAAGAAATGTAACTTCCATGTTCCTAGCTCGAATTTGGTAAACCTGATATATATTTTAGCTATATACTGATAGGGGATGTATAATACAGGGAGAACATTTTAATTAAGATGTTTCATAATTTTCATGTGATTTTTTTTTTTTTTAACATTGGGCGTGTTACCTTCCCCTTAATCCTATTTTCATTTAATTAAAGAAATATAGAAAATTTAATATATATTGTAAAACTCAAATTTATATAGCGTCAATCAAAATAGACTAATAAAAAATATCACGGCTCTTAAGTTAGAACCCCGCAGACAACATGGTAAGCATGCAAAATCTTTGTGGATGTCTTTTTGCCGCCGCTAAATACTATTTAATTGGAATAAATTTAAATTCAATTGCTTCTTTCTATTCCTCGGTCTAATATGATCAGAAGCTTACCCTTCTTCCACGCGCACACACCTAGCCTTGTCTACGGCCCTATATATGCTCCAACATTCATCGGTTTGACATCAGGGGTATGGGGAGAGCAAATATCTGATAACTGGCATATTTACAGAAAAACTTAGCCAAAAATGTAGAAAAGTTCAAATACGAATACATGATATGCACCAGCATCAATTCATAAATTTCAAATGAACTAGTCCATTTTGAGAGCTGCTGATACTTTCCAGAGTAGTCCATGTAGACAGACGCTACACCATTAATATGTAAACCGATCCGTTTCATTTTTCTCATTATTTTCTGTAAAAAAGTTTTTTAAAAGATTTACAGAAAAATCCATGATTGTGCATGCAACTAACTCCTTTTAGATATACTTGGTATGTTCAGTTGAAGCAGCTTGTCAGGGCTGGTTAAAAAATAATAATAATAAATGAGGTACATGGAGTAAGATGCATCTATTGCGCCAAGTTCACGCTGTGTCTTGCTGCCCAACAGGTGTCAGGCTCCAAGATCTGGCAGATGGAACGCTCGTGCATGTGCTGTCAGGAGAGTGGCGAGAGGGAAGCCAGTGTTTCTCTCTTCTGCCCAAAGGCCAAGGCAGGGGAACGGAAATTCCGGAAGGTTGGTCTATACTACTTTCCAACTGTCGCCAAAACTAATGACTGTAACTCGACAGGTTGTGACCAAGGCACCACTTGAGTGCATGTGCAGGCCCTGTACTGGTGTCGAGGAGAGTGCAGTCATTCCACAAGAAATCGCAGGCTATGCTGACGAGGGTCCTCTCTCAAGTCACTTCATTAGAAACCAAAAGTGAATAATCATTTTAACCAGAATACCATCTGTATTTAACTTCAGTATTTTTAGGACTATGCTTTTAACTATGTCAATTGTAATTTGTTTCTCAATAAAAAAAGTGGTGTAACCTAATTATGTTTGTCTGCACGACATTTCTTCTCCATCATTTTCCCAAACTAAAGACAACAGCAGTTAAAAAAATAAACAGCTAGAAAGAAGCAAGGATGTTAAGTTCACATACTTTTCCATCCATTAGGATTTGCTGTTGAGTATAAATCCTGTAAATGTTACCTTCCGCCAATATTTTACAAAAGAAAGGCACAGCAGGTAAACTTTTATGTCTTTTACAGCTTAGATTTAGCAAGGATGTTAAGTTCACATACTTTTCCATCCATTAGGATTTGCTGTTGAGTATAAATCCTGTAAATGTTACCTTCCGCCAATATTTTACAAAAGAAAGGCACAGCAGGTAAACTTTTATGTCTTTTACAGCTTCGAATTAAAGTAGAAGGAATTTAAGAACTCTCCTGCAAGGATTTTGCCTTGCCATTGAAATTGTAACTGAAAATCTTCAGCGGTGCATATTTAATATGAAGACTGTGAACCACCCTGAAGTGTAAGAATTACAATGTTGAAAGCATGAGCAGAATCCTTCACCCACTGCTGTTACTTGTGATCGTCTCATATTTTCATTGATTGAATCAGTTTCAATTTCATCTTTGTACCCAAAGAAGAAAAAAAAAAAAAAAAGTGAAGTGGCTATCCCATTTTACAGATTAGAACTCGTTATCAATAGTTGATAATCCAAATAATAATAATATAAATCTGAGCTCTATAATTCAGCAGAGCTTCTACAATGGAGTATCGACCTCAATTTTTTTTTATTGCAGAAATGGATAGAGGGTGCAAAGTTATGCTACCCTGATTTTTTTCAGATTTTTTAGAGACCGGGAACTATTTTTAAAAAATTATTGAAAGTCCTTTTTGTGACGTCATGAGACGCCGCTCCTTAATAAAAAGATAGGACTTGCCGCCGCGTGACGTCACAAAAAGGACTTTCAATAATTTTTTAAAAATACTTCCCGGGCTTAAAAAAATCAGGGTAGCATAACTTAACTTGCACGCTCTATCCATTTCTGAAATAAAAAAAATTGATGTCGATACTCCATAGTTGAAATAACGTTTAAATATTGGTTCCCTAATAGTAAGATAAATCTAAAAATTAGTTAATGAATTTATCTTTAGAGTTTTTATTAGATATGCTTTTTTTTTTTTTTTTTTTTATAATAGTTGCAAGCAGCTCAACGTTGAGAAGCGACTTCTCCAATCTGCCCCGGGAAGAAGTTAATTAAAATATATACATATTATGTATTCCCCCCTCTCCCTACGTTGCACAAAGATGTTAAGCTTATTGGCTGAGTAGGGCTTGACATGCGGCCTCTTGCAAGGGTTACAAAAGGGATTTAGTACAAGCAGGTAATAAGAAACTACATATCTCAGCCCTACAACTGTAAGGAAAAAAAAATCAATGAGTAAGGAGGGCTCTTCCCTGATATCATTTTCTCCCACCATTACTTTTGCACACAAGCTCAAATTCATGTTTTGCAATTCGCTCCACAAGAAATACAGTGATATAATAATTATTTGAAAAATAAAGAAATCCTATATCACTGGAAAGTTGATTTTTCTATCATGCACTAAATAAATAATAATAAAAAAAATATGTAATAAATAATACCATCAAAATATATCTCATGAATTACAAATCGGAAGTTGAGCTTGATAAGTGGAATAAATACGTATAACTTCATAATAAAAAGCACTTTTTTAAGTTATTTTAGAAATTGGGGGATAGCTCTCAAACTCTCATAACGTAATAAAACAGTACTCATACACCTGATAATTTAAAGTATGCATAATATTATATAATTCATTTTATATTTATCATATAATATAAATCTTTTCCTTTCACAGGTAAATTTGACAACAAATAATCATACAATTAATAACGGGTGTAAGTTTGCTGTCTTAATGCTTCAGCTTGCAATGCCGCTGGTTCCCCCGTCCAACGGGTGCTGGCCTCAAGATGCCTCTTCCGAGTCGTACTCAGGCTCATCAAGCCACGCTATGAACTGGTTAATGGACTTCAGCGCCACTCCACGACCTTCTGCTTCAGCAGGATCTTTGCTAATGACCCACGCCTGAATAGAATCTCGCGACAGAATGTTTTCGTCCAACAATGTAGTCAGGATCGTATTCAGGAGGCCTGTGGGCACACAACAATCAACTGTTAGCTCTACTACCTCATTACTACCCCTTTACTCAGTGTTTGTTCTTTAACCTTGAGCAAACCACTCTTAAACCAGAACTACTCCCACTGAACCATCAGTCCTGTTGAGCTTGAGAGCCACCATAAAAATGTCTGGGCATAACTATTTTCATCACTGTATCAGAGGGACTTGAGTTTTATTGAAAATTAATAAAAACTAAACACAACATGCTTAAAAGGACTTTTAATAAATATAGTTTGCAGGTCCTCACTCATACTACTAAATGGAACTGCAACAAATTCCCTTGTGAAATACTGTAGTGCCAGCCAGATTAAATAATTTGACACCAAATGTATTTATTGAAATAAAAAATTAATCTATGCATTTTCTAAGTTAGTTGGATTAGCTGTGTATGATATATATTTAAATATTTAAACCTATTACTCAAGTCATGCCCGAACATTAATGCTCAACACATCACCAAAACTATGGCAGTCACAAGACGAAACACATTGCTTCCACAAGAAAATGAAAAATTTAGTCTTGTCTAATATTCAACGTGCTGTTAAGATTGAATAAGTGCTGAAAAACACACACTCCAGAATGCAACAACAGGTTCTTACTTGAGGGATGCATGAGGCGAGTGACGAAGGCTTGGATTGCATACAGGGCCTGCAATTCTAACACCTCCTTGTTGTCCACATATCGATGGATCAACTTGCTGTGCAAGATGAACAGGTCTGTGTTCAGCTTCCACTGATTTTTTTCTTCTGCAAAATCACAACACTAATGAGTACACCACAAAAAAATAATGACTACTATTTGTATTTTAAAGGAGGAAAAAGCTTTAGCTTTTAAATTTCTATGATTTTATAAAAAATAATTTCAAACTTATAAAGATAGTGAGATCATATTTGCCCACCAAAAGCCACCAAAAATTGAGATTGCACTTTTTAAAACCACTGAAAGCTAAAGTCCTTCAGTTAGTCAAGAATAGTAATAAAAATTATTACCACGTTGCATAGTTTCTTCAGAACAAAATCCCTAAGTCCAAGCAATGTGTCGGTTCAAGGACCTATTTTTGACCTTTGAAACTAATTGAGATGCTTGACAAAACAGTGAAATTTGCAAACTTTGCGGGTTTAACGTTACTGAGCAATAAAATAGGTAACTTGTGTAAACTAGAATGCAGTAGTTGACACAGCGAGAATATAGTGGTGGGGGCTGTTTATTACTACTTCATGAGACTTATGACTAATAAGATGCTGTTAACTGACCCCCACTGCCACATGACTGGTTAACTCATCCCCCTCCTCATGTGCTATAGTTGAACTGTCGTTATTGCTGAATTAATGAAAATAATTACACATTTTAATGTTCCCATGATGATATAAGATGCAACACATTAGTGAGAATAAATATAAAGAAAGGTTTGAATGATTTCCAATTATTGCGGTTAATACCAGCTACGGTTCACATAGGTTTATGGGAACTACATTAAATATCAACTACAATATTCCTCTCTTCAGATTTTTTTAAACAAACAATCCCCATTTGATTTCTAGAAACACACACACAGACACACTATAAATGAAGGCTTTCTTCTAGAAAATTAAATGGGGATTGTTGGTCTATAAAACTAACTTTGGTGGTTAAAGTAGAGTGTCTATCAGGAAAAGAGGTTGAGTTTGTATTTTCTAAAAATAGTTCAAGTGGTCCTCCATATGGAACCGAAAAAAAAAAAAAAAAAATATCTATCTCACATTCTAAAGTCAGAATGAATGTGTCGCTTAACATGGGGCCTTACCTGACAAACACCCTCGAATATCTCAAAAAATGCATCGTTAGATGGTATGAAAAAAATATAGCAATGTTCTATGACCCAAGCTTTAACCAAAAATTGGTTAACTTTTTTCTCTCAAATCCATTTTTCCGTAAAAAAAACAAAAAAAACAAATAAAAATAAATAAATTTAAAGCTTGGTTCATAGAACATCGCTATGCTTTTTTTTTATACCACCTAACATTGTATTTTTTTTTTAGATATTCGAAGGTGTTTGTCAGGTCCTTAAGGCCCCATATTAAGCGACATGTTTAATCTGACTTTGGATTTTTTTTTCTGGCAAACCTATGTGAGATAGAATTTTTTGGATTTTGGTTCCGCATGGAGGACCACTTGAACAATTAAAATAAAAAATAAATAATAATAATAATAATAAAAAAATACAAGCTAAACTATGTGGGGACAAAAATTCTGACCCCCCCCCCCCCCAATAAGAATAAAGCACCCCGCGAGCAAAAAATGACCTAGTGCGTTGTGCCTGACATTAGCCCCACACTCCTCGGCACGATTTTTGAACAGTTCAACATTATTTATAAAGCGATAAAAATATGAAAGCTAAAACCATTCCCCTCCTTTAACCTTCAAAGATAATACAGATAACTTACGGTATGTTCCAACTTCACAAATTGCAGTCATCAAGGCACGTATATATTTAGGAGTCTGAATTTCTTTGCCAATGTTGACCTGAAACAAAATTGTGACCTTAAGCTGCTGCACTATACACAACACCTTTGAAAACATCATTATATGTCTACTTACAGCTATCCATTGGACCACATCATCATAGGAACTCGCAGGCATCAAGCTGACCAAGCGCTCTTGCATTTCCTGGACAGGCATCACTTGCTGTGGGAGCTGGGGCAGGCTTGCAGCCAGCTTTTCACACTCTTTTCCACCGTCCAGGAAGTAAGTAAGACCCTGGAAAGTCATTACAAGTCAGTGCAGCATTTAACAAGAATAAGATTATAATAAAAAACATAAGCAAAATATTGTTGCCTCTGAATGCACTTAAAGGAACTAGCCGGAAGTCATTCATACCGTTCTTAATACATGTGCACTATATTTATTGTGCCTTATACCATTGCAGTGATGTTAGTCCGCGCATATTCGCGGCGAATATGCGCGCATATTCGCATATTCGCGCATATTCGCGGGCAATCTGCGGCCGCATATGCGCGCATATTGAAAATTGACTTTCCCGCCACAAAAATAGCAATTTAAAACTGGTTAAAACTACAGTAAATGCTACAGAGAGTCTTTTCTTATTTTTCTTGGTATAATCCCTTGCTTAATTAGTGTTTGGATTAAATTAGAGTTAATTAATCATGGAATTAAAGCAATCGGCCTTTCAGGCTGCCGAGGTGCTCACGTGATTTTAATTGCGCGCGGCCGCCATCTTGAAAGTATCTTTCGCGCATATGCGCGCATTTGCGCGCATATTCGCGCATTTGCGCGCATATTCGCGCATATTCGCATGCGCATATTCGCGGACCAATCTTCGCGCGAATTTCACATCACTGTACCATTGCATATTTTCAGAACGCCATCATGAAAAATTAAAAGAAAAAAAAAAAAAAAAAAAAAAAAAAAAAAAAAAAAACTTTTCATTATTGCAATAATAAGTGCCACACACTATATTGGGTGTGACATCACGGTTAATGCAGTCTCATTGGCTGGAAGACCTGTGACATAGCTGTTAACAGGGGCTGCACTACTCACCACTAGTCTTGCGCGAGATCGAAATGCGCAATGTTAATTACTACGTACATACGTACAAGTTAACAAAATAATTTTTTTTCTTTTTTAATCTCGGTAGCGTAAAACTTGCGAATATGCAAATTTTGCTGTTTTTATTGAGTTTCTTGATTCGTGTGGAACAAAAATAGGTCATTGAACCTCCGGAGGGGACCTTTAAAATAAATTATACAAAAGCTTTTCAAGGGAAAAGGAACGAACCTTAAATACTATGAATACAAGAGTTTTTTTGTCGCTTTTTTGTTTGTTTGAAATTGACTTTTAGTTGAAAGGGAAAAAGGAGGAGGGAAAAAATACATAAGAGAGAGAGAGAGAGAGAGAGAGAGAGAGAGAGAGAGAGAGAGAGAGAGAGAGAGAGAGAGAGAGAGAGAGAGAGAGAGAGGGAGGGAGGGAGGGAGGGAGGGAGGGAGGGAGGGAGGGAGGGAGGGAGGGAGGGAGGGAGGGAGGGAGGGAGGGAGGGAGGGAGGGAGGGAGGGAGGGAGGGAGGGAGGGAGGGAGGGAGAGAGAGATTGTAATAACTTACATTTTCAGTCAGGAATTGATCCACTTTGTCTGCAGGAACAAACTCACTCCAACTCATGTCGGATGACTTCCAGTGAGGCACGATCCAGCCGGGCCCCTGTTAACAAGAATTTCTGTTAGACAATTATTGTACTAGCATAGTACAGGTGATTAACCCAGCAGCATTAAACACTGTCTTAATTGAGCTCAGTATCCTTTTGGTTAAAAAAAAGATCATTGCTTCCTTCACTACAGAGTATCATTTTCATCATAGCTCTTCAAGATAAAAGTCTTTACAGCCTTTAATGTTTAATTATTTCTTGGATTTTATAATAAAATATGTAAACAAAAACAATTTGGCTTACATCCATCTACTATAGAACTGATGCGACAAAAAACATGAATATAAAAGTACACTTTTTTTAGGAATAAGAATAACATGAGAACAAGACTTACCCCTTCTTTTTGGAGCAGCTTCATTGTCTCTAGCAGCAGCCTTGTGGCTCCTCCAGTGGGGTTCACAGGCTTCAATGCCTCACGGAGATGAGAGAATTGGAGCGCTTCGCACCGCAGGAGGGGAACTAGGAACCAAACAATTAGTGTTAGAACACATACAGCAGTGATTATTATTATTATTATTACTACAAAATTGGTTATCCAAACTATTACTCACTGGCTCAAAGGCAACCAATTTAATTTCAATTAATTTATAAAATGTTTACTATTTCTCTATCTCCTTACCAATAAGTTCTGCAAGATATCTGTAGGTCATCGGGATGTCAATCAGCAAATCCTCTGCCATCAGCAAGATATCCTCCAGCCTGTAATGAATGAAACAATAAACTACTGTAATTAACAAAATATTAAACCCGGAGATGTAAAAATCCTAAAAATATTCTGAAACAGGTTCAGTTGAAAAACAGACAAACATCTATATCAATGGTTCCGTGGAGGAAGAGCCAATTTGAGTTTTCTGGAATGAACAAATTGACGAGTTTGCTTTTTCAGTAAGGTTGAAAATTACAATACCAGTAACAAAGGAAGAAAAGAAACCTTTTTCCAAAGGCAAACCCGACATTTTGTTCATTCCGGAAAATGTAAATTAGCACTTCATTTTCCGCGGAACTATCAATATATTGATATACATCTTAATATAAGAAACCTCAATCAATATGAAAAGAGAAGAGAGAACCCTAATTACTAGGAGTAAATGGCTTAAACGCCAGTTATATAACTATAAATAATGTCCTTAAGATTACACATAAAAATTGGATTCAGACTGCTTTTGTTTCTTGTCACATTTTTTAAACTCGTGACCAGAAGTGAAATGAGCTAAAATGAAAGCATCCAGGTGTACTCCAATTAGCTGAGAAAAAAATGACCCATTAGGTTTAAATTAACTTTCACTGTGATATCCCCGACTTTGTCTTATGTACAGCTTAATAACCTTTTCTATTGAAGTCTAAATTAAAAATAATGCAGATTGTAGTAACACTAGAAACTGCAAATAATGTTTCTTAGTACATAAAGGTATCTTTAAGTGTTGACGTCAAGATTACTCACGCAGGCAAGAGATGCACATGGGTTAGGACGCCTTCCTTGTGCAGGGCCACCATGGCGTTGCCTGTCTTGGTCCTCTTGATTTGAGACCACTCGCAGGCAAACTGTAACCACCGTGACACCATGCCGCTTACTTGGCTTGGGTGCACTTCTTCTTGTACACACACCACAAGGTCCTGTAATCAAAAACACAATTGATTAATTGGCAGTTTTATACAGATACAGTAGCCTTATATCTCCCATATCTACAACAGAACAACACAAGAGCATTTGCACTTAACGTGTTAAATTCTAATACAACACTACAGCAAACGTGTATTTCTGCTTAATTAGTGAATCTCGAAAGAGAATGTATGCCAATTACAGAATCTACAGTTACAATGGCAAACTGTCACTACAATGGCAAACTGTCACTTCGGCGCTGCACCAACGCAACAATGAACATCAAACAAGACTGATCACAACCAACCGGTTTTATTTAATTTAACATCGATGCATTGATTACTTTTGCCAGTAAATATTGTCCCTCCAGGCTGGGTGTAGAAGAGGTTGACAAAGAGGATTTAATAATAATATAACTTCATTTTGTTTGCAGTTAATTTGAAAACAAAAAAACATTTAATTCATTGTTTGGCTTAAACTACAGTTGTTTGCTGTGGCACTCTCTAACAATGAGCAAAAGCAAACTTGCTGAGCCCCTTAGAGCGAGTGCAATTGCCAAGTACACAGGTTTCACAAGTTCTTACCTGGTGGTTCTCAGCACTAAGATATTCTTCAATCAGCAGCTTGGCCCTGTGTTCCAAGTCTTCCTCACCGAGGATGAGGATCTCTGGACCCTTTGTGCCAGTTGGCGTCTGGGTCTTTGGTGTAAGGGTCTCCTCTCGAAGTACCGAGTTGTCTCGAGAGCTGGGACGGCTCAGACGTGGCATGATGGGTGCATCTGCAACATTGAAAATTTAGTCTTCAGCATCACAATACATCAAATAAAATTGTTGTTGTTGTTGACACTGAAAAATAGAATTTACTTCTGATAGAAAAATTACAAGGCCACTCGTTTGCTGAGAAGATTCTTTTTAATCATTTTCCTTTACTCCAAATCCAGTTAGTTGTTACTTGTTACCACCTAGTAAACTTAAATTGAGCCGTGAACTTCAGAATCCTTTTGGTTAGTAAAATAAAACATCACTTTGTATCACAAAGACTGCAATTTTCATCATTTTCACAGCATAGGTACAGCGACAGAAGGAAAGTAGGGCTCTGAGGAAGGGAGCAAGGAAAGTAGGGCTTTGAGGAAGGGAGAAAGGAAAGGGAGGGGGGGGGGGAAGGGTATCTCATATCTCTGTGTTCCTCAGCATTTGTGTTGTTTCTCACCTGCAGAGGTGATTTTCCTGGCCTCTGCAAGTGCAGATTCCCTTCCAGATGACCTTGAAGATGCGCTGCTCGTGACAAGCCTGAAATGAAGCAACACAATATTAGGAAGCACTCTCAGAACAAAATAAACAATATCTTTGAATTTACAATAATTAATAGGCTTGTTCGCAAATACGGTTAAATAATTGATTATTATTGTTGATGATCCTTATGTTCCATGTACAGAAGGGAAACATAAGCCAAAAGGGCATTAATAATAATAGACTATTTCCAATTGTGTATTTACAAACAGACCTATAGTTTTCTGTCATGCTCATTAAAATTCAAGCACATTTCAAAAGTTGATAGTGCAGCATAGAATTTTTGTCCATGCTGCGACACCTATAAACAGCAGGAAATGGTTAATCCGGTATTACATGATACAATTTTGCATATAATTTTTCCCTACAAG
Organism: Siphlonurus alternatus; assembly: GCA_949825025.1. Lineage (NCBI taxonomy): Eukaryota > Metazoa > Arthropoda > Insecta > Ephemeroptera > Siphlonuridae > Siphlonurus > Siphlonurus alternatus. The sequence continues at coordinate 46,920,916 of OX463788.1, read as the reverse complement.
AAAACTTAACTCCATTTATTTGTTTTTATGGAGATGCAATTTTTTTGCAAGGAAAAATTGTATGCAAAATTGTATCATGTAATACCTGTGCTGTACATTTTAACTACATATTTGAAAGTGAAATGGCAGGTCTCTCATTGTGAAATTTCAACATGGTATATATTTTCAGATCACTACTTTCACTGTTCATAATCATCGAGACCTATAAAGTAATTATTCAATTTTATGACAATCTTTCAGACTTGACAGTATAGGGCGAAGTTTTTCTCATTTGCACATTCAGTTCTCTTTCCAAGTCAGCAATGGTCTTTTATACCGGTTAAGCTACAGATTTGATAAATGTTAAAGGGCTTAATTAATAACATTCAAGTATTTCAGACCCTATAGTTATACAAAACTTACAAATACACACATCCTGAAATGCTATTATTGAATTTTGTGGTTCAATGAGGCTTAGAAAAACAATGCACAATTTTCTAGCGTGGCTGAACCTGTATGAAGGAATGTTGCAAGTCAGCTAAGCTTGTGAAGTAGCCCTGCCTTCTATAATTAATTTGCGTAAGATTAACACACACCCTGGCTTGTCTCCCTCTGCGGAGCTGAGGACATTGAAGGGGTTGGCGCTTGGAGCTCCAGCCATCTCTGGCTGTTTGGTCTTGTGTCCCGCACTGCCCTTGGACCACGACGTAAACTGGTTCCGGGAGCCAAGGTTTAGCACGTCCATGTCAGACTGCAAAACAAGCAAACAATTAAAATTTGCTACAGTCCAAACAAAGTCTATTATGAATTATAACAGATTGCTGCATCAAAAATTGCTTGTCGTCATCTCTAATTCACCCTTCCCCTAACAATCTCTGCAAAAGCAAAATATAATCCCTTCAAATCAATAATTAGATTTTTATAACCACAGATCACATTACAACCTACATTACATCTGAAGCACATTACACTTAACCCATGAAAAGAAGTCTCAGAACGAAAAAAGGAACATGAATCAAAATTTTTCAATTTTCTAAGGAAAATAAATCATTAAGGTTGTGATATACTATTTAAAGAAAAGGACAGCAAATACGAGCAAGACCTTACCGATCGAAAAAGTCACCGCAGGTAAAAATTTTGTGGTCATACATTCACTTCGAAAATATTTAATTCCATGAAGACGTTTTGCACCGGTTACGAGAGAGATTGACTATTACTTCAGATTAATACAAGAAAATTTTCTAACATGAAATAATTTGGATTCAAAATGTCTAGCCAACAAGCTTTTACAGCATGGTGCATACTTACAACATTCCTGACTTTTAATTTGTTTATCTCCAGAGGTCCCCGAGGAGTGGATATGCGACCACCGCCGCCAGCTGTTGTCCAGCCATCGTCGCTCACGCCACCAGCACCTGAGAACACAGTGTCACTTATCATACCATCTGTCATCCATCTATGAAAGTTCAGGGATATGGCGGTGAAATAGCTATTGTAAATTAAAATCTTGATAACATTGTCATAGCAAACAACCTTATTCTACCCAAATAACTGCTATCAGTTAGGTGGCTACCCCCTATGCTTACTCTAAGAACAATTGCTTTATACTAAAAACATATGGAAATTGAACCTTGAGGGAGGAAAAATAAAAGAAAAGTATACTTAATATTGATAATTTAGAATCATGTTACAATCTCTCATTGTATGAATTAATCACGGCTACACATTTCGGATCAAAAGTAAGAATTTAATAATGTAAGAATTTAATAATCATTGAGATCATAACTTCACTTATCTAACACTATTAGTATCTGCACAGCACAGCGATGGGAGCATTACCATGTTATTATATCAAAGTTGGAAGAATGGTTATGTATATAGATGAAGCTTAACATTAAGTTTACAATTTTGAAGCAGATAGTATTCTCATATTCTCTTGGCTCACAACTTCACTATATTAGGTAGTGCAAGATGAGATTCTTTCTACACACTTCAGTCTTAAGCCGGTATTACACGATACAATTTTTCTAGTTATTGTATACAATTTTTACTTACAAGAAAACTTCAACTCCATTTGTTTGGATGGAGATGAAATTTTCTTGCAAGGAAAAATTGTAAGCAAAATTGTATCGTGTAATACCGGCTTTCCATACAATTTTTCCTTGCAAGAAAATTTCATCTCCATACAAACAAATGTAGTTCAAGTTTTCTTGTAAGGAAAAATTGTATGCAAAAGTTAAAAAAATTGTTTGTAAGGAAAAATTGTATGCAAAAGTTAAAAAAATTGTATCATGTAATACCGGCTTAAAAAAAAAAAAAAGAAGTTAATTACTCTCTAAACTCTTTAAATTTTTCATTGGCTGGCTTTAGCCGTTTCCCACATTCCTTTCTTAAGGGTGCAAGGCCACCGAAGGCCCGTCAGCCAATAGCGGGAACCAAACCAGATTTGTATGTGAATTTAAAAATTGGTTTCATCCAAGACAATAAAATTTTGTGAAAAATTTTCTGCAAATCAGAAGTGTTAATGTCTATACCTTAATGAAGTAGTAAGTCGATACTCTAAAAACTCTGCCCGTAAGAAATTAAAAACCAATTTATCAAGAGATGGCGCTATCAACCCCGTGGCCTTAGGTGGCCTTGCACCTTTAAAAAGCTACATTGAAAAGTTAAAACAAGTTAGAAGCCAATATACAGGTAGTTGAGTGCGGCCTGTGTAGGTGGCAACACTGACGTATCTTCACAATGGTAATTTTTGAATGTAATGATCCGGGGTAATTTTGAACCTAGAGCTTGGCTCTAGGTTCAAAATTACTCCAGGTCATTAGATTAAAAAATAATTAACATTGTGAAGACATATATGTTAGTGCTACCAACTACCGGTGCTACACTCAATCACCTTAAATCCCAGCTAAAGAGTAAGTAAGGTAACCAAGGATAATCAAAGGAGATATGAAGAAGTGACTCACGTCCTCTCTTGCGGTCACGTTCACGGTCCCTGTCTCGGTCGTCCTTGCCGCCTCTCATTGAGTGCTGCTGAGGGGCTGCCAGCTGCGTCAGGGACTCGCGTTCTGCTTCTTTTGCTATTTCGTCCATTGTTTTGGGGTTTGAGTCTCCCCTCCTCGGCTTCCACTTGTCTGCGCGAAGCTCTATCACATCTTGTAGCATGAAACGTATTCTCGATGAAGTCTTACGGGCTTCAACTATCCCTTGCATTCTCATGAAGTGGTGGGATAAGTCCTAAAACAAATTAAGGTCATTAACAAAGATAAGCACTTAAAAGCACTCATGCAAGCACAGAGTGGACTGGAATAGCAAGAACAATTGCCCTTTTCCACTGAATAACAAAATACTTTGCATTTCTTCCTTGTTATGATCTCTCATTAGCATTATAAATAATTTCAGCAATTTTTCTCAGATCACTACTTTCATTTTCGTAATCATTGAGGTCACAACTTCATATACTACTGTATTACACTTTTAAGTATCGGTAACACAGGAGCCACAACCACTACATAAATAGATTTACTTAAAGTTTGATTCTGACTGCCTATTGGCCTCACTTTTAAGTAAATGGTTTTACATGCCAAAACGAAGATATAAAAAAGAGAAGAGAATGACTCAATGACTTACTACTGGTTTTTTGTCCTTGTCTATGCGAGTTTCCAGCTCTTTGCCTATAGTTGTCAAAAGTTTACAAAGGCACTCTAGAGACTCTTCATCATTTGCTTCAAGGAGCTTGGAAATGCACTGAACCATTATATTTGCAGTCAGCATGTTTCTCTTGTACAGTTCACCTATAAATCTGCAAAATACAAAAAAAAACATGGTAACAAAACATCAATAAGAGACTTTTTTAATTAAGGTAGAGATAACATGGATCAGCTGGCCCGATTCTAAAAAAATCCCAGTCATAAATATTATGAAAAAAATTTAAAATGTTCTCCTCTACATCCCCTATCAGTAGGTAAAATATCAGGTATACAAAAACGAGCTAGTTTTCGAGATTTTTAAAGTTCTCTAATTTAAAATGGAGAAATAATGGGATTTTTTAGCATTGGGCCAGCTGATCCATATTATCTCTACCTTAAGGTGTGATAACTGTTAACTGTGTCAGGAAATTAAGTGTACAGTACTGTTATTAAAGTGCTAGGTCAAAATTTAACAAACCTGTTAACTCCTACATATTTCATTCGTATTCTTCTATCTTCTTCATCCAATTGTATCTCCAAGTCCTTTTTCTTGTCCTAATAAAAAACAGAATTTATTAGTGGTTTGTCAGTGGCAAGTATCACAAGTATTACATTGGAGCTAGAGTCGAAATGAAACAAAACAAGAAGAAGGTATTGTTAATAATTTGAATACAACAAAATAAATTAATGAAATTTAGTTGTTCAGAAAACAAAAGAAAAGTTGAAAAGGACATGGATGGTATTAAAAGATTAGAAAAGCAACATCATTACATGTTAGCCATTGAATTAATTATGCAATTAAAATATAGTATTGTAGAGCATGCAGACTTATTTTTTAGGTTTACTCTTTATTTTAATTTCAGCGCAGGACTGGGAGGACAGTCATAATTACCAATACACTCGTGCCCTCGGCAATTTCAAGCTCTTTCAGTCTCTCTTCACGTTTCAGCTCGTCCTTTGTGTCCCGCTGCTTTTCAAATTCAGTTTGGCACCTCATTAACAGCAGCTTTTTGAAGTTCACAGTCTCTGAGTTTGGTTTTCCTTCACTCCTTTCTTTACCTTTTGCTACAGGCACATGCATGCTGGACAGTGTTTGGCACATCATAGCATATGCAACTGAAAAACTGGGTTCATCAACAGCCTGAAAGGAAATAGTATTAATAAAGTTTGTTCGATACTTCAACAATATGTGAAACAGAATAATAATAAAATTATCAGTTTTAAATTAAAATATGTGCTCAGTATAAGTATAAAAATTCATTTTAAATCAGAAACTCTAGTTTGGCATTGATAATAGTATCATCACTGCAACATATTTTACTTTTGCAACAACAAAAATATACAAAATGCATGTATTCACCTTTTCAAATACAAGATTAATCACTCCTTCCAGTTTTTCTTTTGTGTCAATGGGAAGTGCTCTGACTTGGTCCACTAAAAGATCAAACTTCTGTGGGGTGAGTTTGTTGAGGACGCTCCGCACCTTCTTGTACAGATCCTGCACACACAACATTGGATTAGAACACGTGAGCATTAAGTCTCATTGGGATGTAGCACATACCTCATGCACAATCTCAAGTTCCTCAGCCTTAGGCACCAGTCGAGTAGGTCTCCAAGCATTCTCTGTTTCATTCAGCTTCACATCCTCGTTCAGGGACAGATTCAGCTGAATCACCTTGGGGGTTTTGGGTTTGCCTTGCTGACTGTTTCTCTTCATTAGAGATCCACGAGGTGTGTTTTGGCTCATAAATTTAGGCATGAGCAGGCTATCAGCATTAGACCCTCCCCTGTTCAGAGTACCTAAGGGTCGTGGGTCATTATTACTACGGTTCTGAAACACAGTCAAGAAAACAAGGTTAGTATGATTACTTACTGCATTACGATTTAATCAGAATAAGTTTGGTACACTGGGGGTCAATCTAAATAACAACAACCTTATTGCAACAACGTTACATTAACTTCACTTGATTTTGTACAATTACATTGGCAAGCAGTGTCCAGTTTTAATGCTATGTTCAGCCTGGATTCTAGAGTACCATAATACAGTTCACAGTTATTGACGACATAGAGAGAGCCTAACTATAAATGTCAGACATGAGTGGAAAGCTCCAAGCTGAAGTTTAAAATTGAATGATAACATGAAATTTACTATTGAATTATAATATATGTAAAGGTTGATTATTTAAAATTTTAGAGAAAACCCTTGAGTCCAGAAGCACAACACTTGCAACAGCTAAAATTGTTCTGAAAGTAGTACTGATATTTATTATTGAGGTATGTTATACCTTGTAAGAGTCATTTATCACAACTTCCAGTTTTGGAAGATCTTCTGGTCGTTTCATGGACTGAGGATCATTCTTCAATTGCATAAGGAAATCTCGCTCGTACTTCTTCTTGCCATCCAAATTCAGTGGGCTCCACTGATCTGAAACACAAAGCATAAAAGCTTGTTATTATATAAATATTTTTTCCAAACCTTGTAAAAAGCAGCTGTGACAAATTAAAAACAACTGCTCAGATGTATTATAAAATTAAAATCATGATTTTATCAGAAACTCTAGTTTGGCATATACAAAGATTTCATCATAGCAAAAGTTGTTTAGTCCAAGCATTAAATAGGCCTGTTAAGTACAAATTTATCAGCTGGGGGTCACGTTAGGTACTTAAAGAATATTTCATGTTTGGTAAAATAAACTGAAAATTTAGAGGATGCTTTTAACACAAAAATTACCGGAGTATTTAAATTGACAGATAAATAATTGATGAAAATGTAGGCAACATTGTTGTTTTGTTAGTCTCGTCATACCTTTATTATAAACTAGTTTGATGCTAGGGTCGAGTTTTTCAATCACAGCAGTAGGGCTTGAGGCAGGTGGGGGTTGAGAGACTACATCTTCAGAGGCTCTTGCATTCTCTTCATTTCGAGCCGCTACCATCTTCTCTTCAGCTGACGTTGTATTGTCTTCCTCTTCCTGCAAACGGTTGAAAAAAATTCAAACCCTGCAATTGCAAATTTCCAGCAAACACACTACTTGAATGACATCAGGTGCTCAGAATAAGTAAAAAAATCATTTGTTCATCAGAAACTCTAGTTTGGCATTTATACTTGTATCATCATGGCATTGAGGCTAAATTCAGAATTTCCAAGAGCAGTTTTATGTTTCCATAGCTTGCTAAATAAACAGGGACAATGATGGTTGACTATGATCACTTCTTGATCTCTATGCAATAATTAAAATATAGAAACTGCAGATAAATTGTCTGAAATATGAGTATGTATACACTTACAGTATGACATAACAATATAAAAAAAATTAAAAGTAGAGAATGAATATGAAGCTGCAATATACCTTATTACTGAGCTTGCTATTAACCAGAGTTGCCTCTAGCTTGTCTTGGATGCTAAGAGGAGCAGGTGCTGCTGGCTGGACTGGCTCAGGTGTGTCCGGGGTTTCTGGTGTCACCTCAGAAGTGGCAGGAACTGGAAGGAGCACACTTGCCACAGCTGTCTTAATCTCTACCACTGGTGATGAGGTGCTTGCTACATTTGCTGCCACTACAATGGGAGCATTGCCTGCCTCCTCCTCTTTGGGAGCCTGCACGGTCTCCACCAAGGGGTCCATGTCCGAGCCCTCCTTCTCGGCTCCGCGCTTGTTGATCATCTCACGCTGTTGCTGCTGCTTGTTGCGGCTCTTTGGTTGCCGCCACTGAGCACCTTTGCCTGAAACAAAACAAACACACTTTGTTCAAGTCCAGTGAAAAAAAAAAATAATAATAATAAATAAATGAATAAAAAAAAATAATAATAATAATAATAATAAAAAAAAGATACAAAACAATAGGTCTGTTCGTAAATACACCATCAGAAAGAATTGATTATTTATGAACAGACCTATTATAACTAACATACAGTACAAATTATGTACATATTATGTCCTCCAACATTAACTTTGATCAACAACATGCTATTGCATAAATATCATTCAGTTAGTTTGTTAATTTTTTTGAAACACCAAATAATTGGTTGGTTGAATTACAGCCAGAGACGGATTGATTACAAGATTTTGACTGCAATTTCAACCCGGGTCATGGCAGTTTTGAGCCACAAAGGCCATATTCTCAAACAAAAAATGAAATAAATAAATAGCACTAACATTGCTGTGGCCTGTTACATGACTTCTCACTCAAATTCTTGCTACTGTCCATAAAAAAATACCTTCGAACACATTAGCAACAGTTGAACAAAAATATACTTTCATTTTTTAATTATTGCATAAGTACGCATTCTAGAGGTCTGCACGGGCTTGGGCCTGGCCCTGTGGCCGGGCATTGGCTGTCTGCAAACTGGCCGGGCCTAGCTGATTCTTGAATTTTCAATGGGGATTTTTTTTATTAGACTTTTTCTCAGTTTTATAATGGGATGTTAATTACTAAAATAAAAATTGGAGCCGAGGTTGAACTACAGCCATGCCATACTGTGAAGCAGTCTTCACGGACCCGGGCCAGGCCTAACAACCGTCCGAACGAGCCGGGCCTGGAAAATCTGACCCGTGCAGACCTCTAAAGCATTCTATAAAATTCAAGCAACATTTGTGGCATAATATTAAATGAGTCATGTTCAGTGAAATGAGTATTCACTATTCAAATTTTTCTATTTTTATTTTGCGAAGAAAGAAAATGAAGCAGGTGGATGGTCAAGGTCCACAGACTCTCCCTTTTGCGGAGTATCTCAAGCTCCACTTAGTACAGCGTAGCTCGGGTTAAACCGACTTAAGCTAGCCCTGATCATTAAATTCCCGTAACTGTATCAAATCAGTTGTCCAATGACTCTAATGTCTAATGGTATTTTTACTGGAGAGTACATGAGAAAAAGTACATGCACTCTTCACAAAAAAGATCTTAGAAGTAGCCTGAACTCTCGTATGTGCCAACTTTAATTTCTAGATGTCAGGTATAACAGTAAAATAAATTACATTATTAAAGAGACATAAAACATAAGTCGAGTTTTGAAAGTGTTTATTCAGCTACTCATCCAATATAATAAAATCATATATAAAAAAAGTAGAAGTGTGGCACAATGCATTGACCTATTCGCGACGGATCACCAAAGTCAAGCAATACCATCCGTGGTTATTAGTTGGATCAGTGACTATTTTCAACAAAAATCTTGCCAGGAGCAAATCATTGCGCTTTTTCACCATGCAGTTTCCTGGCTTAGGACCATTGCACTTTTACTATGATGCAGCTTCGTTAAGTTTGTAATTTAGAATCTTTAAAAATCGTGTATTATGGTCAAAAATGTTCTTTAATTACTTGTGGCATTCTTTTGTGGGGCTCATCTACCCATGCTGACAGTGTATTTGTAAGCCAAAAGAAAATAATTAGAAGCATGATTCAAGCCAAAGCAAGAGATGTAAAAAAATATGGGAACAACTTAATATATTGAATTTTTCAAGTATTTGTATTTATTATGACTATGCATGCTAAAAAAAATTATTACACTACTTATTTCAAAGCAAAAAAGAGCAAAGATTTGACTGGACGCAATACTAGACAGGCTAATCTATTACATAAAAAGTTTGGAGGATATGAGCAAACTTAAAGAGGCCATTTTTATCTGAGCTCAAGTGTTGTACAATAAACTTCCAGATTATATGAAAGAAATTGAAAGTATACAGGACTTGTTTTTAAGAAACAATTGTTTGTCAACCTTATTATTGTCAACCTTTTGACGCATCAAAAACTATTTTAAATTTTAATCCTTTAAAATTTTAATTTAATTAAAATTTAATTTTATCCACAAACACATTAAACAGCCATGGCGACATCACACAACCCTGTCTCACTCCTCGCTTCACTTCAAACCATTCGCTCAAACCACCATTCACCCTCACACACGCTTTACTACCTTCATACATATATTTTACTGTATTCAGCAATTCATCATTTACACCATACTCAGACAACACTATATATATATGTATATATGTGTATATATATATATATATATATATATATATATATATATACATACACATATATATATATATGTATATATGTATATATATATATATATATATATATATATATATATATATATATATATATATATACATACACATATATATATATATGTATATATGTATATATATATATATATATATATATATATATATATATATATATATATATATATATATATATATATATATAGTGTTGTCTGAGTATGGTGTAAATGATGAATTGCTGAATACAGTAAAATATATGTATGAAGGTAGTAAAGCGTGTGTGAGGGTGAATGGTGGTTTGAGCGAATGGTTTGAAGTGAAGCGAGGAGTGAGACAGGGTTGTGTGATGTCGCCATGGCTGTTTAATGTGTTTGTGGATAAGTGTGCAAGATTGGCTGGTATAGGTGAAAATGGAATTAGTGTGGGTACGATAATGTTATGGTTGCTGTTGTATGCGGATGATGCATTGGTGTTAGCTGATAGTGAAGATGACTTGCAAAGAAGGTTAAACCGTTTGGAAGTGAGTACTAGTCGTATGGATTTGAAAATCAATGTGAGCAAGACAAAAGTAATGGTGTTTGGTAGTACAGATAGCAATGAGGCAAAAGGAATTGACCTAAAAGGAGAACAGCTGGAACGAGTGAAAGAATTTGTATATTTGGGAAGATTGTTTCGGGAGGACGGAAGTGTAGATGGAGAGATAGATAGGAGAGTAAGTGCTGGCAGGAGGATTGTGGGTAGTATGGCAGGGTTGTGTCGCACTGAGCTGTTGTCTAATACGGCTAAGCTAGCTGTGTATAACTCTGTCCTAATACTAACTTTGATGTATGGATCTGAAGTATGGGTGTGTCAAACAAAGCATAGAAGTTGAATGCTGATGGTATGAGTTTTTTAAGGAATATGTGTGGTAAAACTAGGATGGATAGAGTGAGAAACACATGGGTGATGAATGAGTGTGAGTGAAAGAAAGCGTAATTGACAAGTATGAACGAAGTACACTACGTTGGTTTGGACATGTTGAGAGAATGGGTGATGAACGAATTGCAAAACAGGTGTTTAAAGGTAGTGTACGAGGCATGAAAGGATTAGGTAGACCTAAAAAGGTTTGGTTGGATGTGATTGCAGAATGTTTGAAGAACAGAAGTGTTATGAGTATTTCTGAAGCAAAAAAGAGTATGCAAGAATTGAGTGCTTTGGAGGGCAATTTGTAGACGGCCGAGGTAATAATGCTGCTGGCTTACCCCGTAAAGGGATATGGCGTCATGTTATGTATGTACACACACACACACACACACACACACACACACACACACACACACACACACACACACACACACACACTTTTTATTTTGGGTGGGCAGTTTATTTTAAAATTGGAAATCTTTATGGGAAAAAAAAAAAAAAAAAAAAAAAAAAGCATTTTCAAGCCTATACCAATCGAATCAGTATTGAAAAATATACTAAAAAAACTTAACTCCAAAATTCGAAATGTGTTGAAAACAGTTTAAAAAATCAGGGACGATTTCGCACATAGTCGACCCCCTAAATAAATTCTGTTTGCAAGTAACGTATTTGCATTACACATTATACGTTTATTGATATTGAACAGGGTGTATGGCACATCAGGCCAATTAAATTCCAGGAGTTTTCCATGATTTTTCCAGGAGTGTTTGAAACATTTCAAGCTGAATACTGACCAACATATTGGTGCTGTCGAAGACGTTTTATTTTCCTTTAAGGATTTATGAAATGTATTTGCCGATATTAGTAAAAATTTAATAAAAAAAATATATACATAAAAAGGTGAAACAAATGCATGTAAAAAATAATAAAAATAGGCCGAGAGTCCTCAGCAGAATGTTTAAGCATTTTAAGAGTAAATTTTGTTGTAATTTTGGTATGAAAATATTTGCATTTACCAATGGAGTATCGATCTCAATTTTTTTTTATTGTAGAAATGGATAGAGGGTGCAAAGTTATGCTACCCTGATTTTTTTCAGATTTTTTACAGCCCTGGAAGATTTTTAAAAAATTATTGAAAGTCCTTTTTGTGACGTCATGAGGCGGCAAGTCCTATTCTTTTCTTAAGGTGCCTCGTGGCGTCACAAAAAGGACTTCCAATAATTATTTAAAAATACTTCCAGACCTGTAAAAAATCAGGGTAGCATAACTTTGCACCCTCTATCCATTTCTACAATAACAAAAATTGAGGTCGGTACCACATTAAAATACTAAAAAAACACAAAAGTTAAGTTTTCCGGACACAAAAGATGTTTTTAAAATTGCCTCTAGCTGTATAATGGCATGCAGTAAAATCTGCTAGTAAAAATTGGGAGTTTCTATTGCATGCCATTTAAGGGGAAGGTAACACGCCCAATGTTAAAAAAAAAAAATCCCTGACATGAAATTTACGAACAAAATTTAAAATGCTCTCCTCTACATCCCCTATCAGTAGCTAAAATATCAGCCTGTATACAATACATATTCGAGCTAGTTTTTAAGTTATGAATTTTTAAGGCTTAACCTGAGAAATTTGGACGAAAAATTCACTACAACAGATTTTCTTCAAATTAATTTGGTGGACTTACAACAATCGTCAAATTGGTTCTGAATTTTTTCGAAATTTTTTAACCGTTGGTTTAATTATAATTAATTTATTTAAATGAGAATTTTGTATCCTTCCAATGTTAAATTTGTTAATTAGCATTGCAAAAAAACTATACAACAGATTCTTTTACTTTTTTTTTTTTACTAAAACCTAATTTTTTAGACTATTTTTCTGAATTGTTTTCATATATTTCGAACCGTGGCAACGTTCTCAAGGACTGATGTCACCACCCCCTCCTAAAAAATTATTCGCATTCCAATGCAAACAGTGTTGCCACTACAGCCACGCCTCTTGACCTTGACAGACAAATTCTCAGGTTATACCTTAAAGTTGACTAATTTAACATGGAAGTTTTCTCCATGTTAGGAGAACTACCCATAAAATCCATTTTCCTTAAAAATTGTGCTAAAATTATGAAAATAATTTTCAAGGGGTAATCGACCCTCCTGAACTCGGAAACAATATTATTTTTTCTCCCTGAAGCAACCCTGAGGGTGGAGAACTACCCCTAAAATCCATTTTCCTTAAAAATTGTGCTAAAATTATGAAAATAATTTTCAAAGGGTAATCGACCCTCCTGAACTCGGAAACAACATTATATTTTCTCCCTGACGCAACCCTGAGGGTGGAGAACTACCTTTCCTAAAATCCATTTTCCTTAAAAACTGTGAATTTTGAAATAAATTTTCAGGGGTTATTAAAACCCTCCGAATCTCGGAAATAATTTTAGACTTTTTCCCCGACGCAACCCTGAGGGTAAACGGCTACCCACCACATCCTTCTTTCTTCATAATCGAGTTGGAATTGCGAATTAAATTTTTTTCGGGATTTATCGTAATTTTTCATAGAAAAAAAAAATATCCCAGACCCACCCCTTTACTTGCAGTATGATGATGGATGTCCAACGTTATAATGATTACATGGCGTGAAGGCTCATGTTGTGGTCTGCACAATGAGGCAATGTGTGACTTTAATCAACAACTGAGGTGTGACCATCAATTCCACATAACGTCTATCACTCGTCAATGGTCTCAAATCTCTTTCTGAAGCTAAAGGTTTACAAGAGATTTAAGACCAATTGACGAACAGAAAGGGGAGATCAGACGTTGCAGGGCATTGGTCACACCTCAGATGTTGGAGGCCATGCACCTACACACATAGCCTCGTTGAGCGGACCAACATGTGCCATCACGCCAATTAACGGTGCTGGACACATTGAGTGAAACCATCGTCATGCTGCAAGTGAAGGGGTGAGTCTGGGATATTTTTTCTCTGAAAATTTTCGATAAATCCCGAAAAAAAAATTAATTAACAATTTCAACTCGCTTAATAAGAAAGAAGGATATGGTGGGTAGCCGTTGACCCTCGGGGTTGCGTCGGGGAAAAAGTCTAAAATTATTTCCGAGTTTCGGAGGGGTTAATAAACACTTGAAAATAATTTCATAATTGTAGCTCAATTTTTAAGGAAAATTAATTTTCGGGGCAATTCTCCACCCTCAGGGGTGCGTCGGGGAGAAAATTTAAAATTATTTCTGAGTTCAGTAGGGTCGATTAACACTTGAAAATTAATTTCATATTTTTAGCACAATTTTTAAGAAAAATTAATTTTGGGGGTTGTTCTCCACCCTCAGGGGTGCGTCGGGGAGAAAATTTAAAATTATCATCGAGTTCAGTAGGGTCGATTACCCCTTGAAAATTAATTTCATAATTTTAGCACAATTTGTAAGGAAAATTGATTTTCGGGGTGGTCCTACACCCTCAGGGGTGCGTCGGGGAGAAAATTTAAAATTATTTCCGAGTTCAGTAGGGTCGATTACCTCTTGATAATTAATTTTATATTTTTAGCACAATTTTTAAGGAAAATCAATTTTTGGGGTAGTTCTCCACCCTCAGGGGTGCGTCGGGGAGAAAATTTATAATTATTTCCGAGTTCAGAAGAGTCGATTACCCCTTGAAAATTAATGTCATATTTTAAGCACAATTTTTAAGGAAAATTTATTTTCGAGGTAGTCTCCACCCTCAGGGGTGCGTCGGGGAGAAAATTTAAAATTATTTCCGAGTTCAGGAGGGTCAATTACCTGTTGAAAATTAATTCCATAATTTTATCCCAATCAGTAAGAAAAATTAACTATAATTATCATATGGACATATTATACATATACCACGCGCCGCGCGCAATATAACTAAGAGACTGTATTTAAAGCAAATGACAAGGTGTATGGTCACATTTATCTATTAAGACTAATATTTAACTTTATAATGATAATTCAAATTATCAAATCAAATCATTTATTAATCTTCCTAGAAGACAAGTCACAGATAATACAATAAATACACATAGAGAAAAAATTCTATCTTGCAAAAAAGTCATCAATTTTATATACATTTTTATCAAATAAAAAACACTTCACTTTATTTTTAAACAAATTAATGTTCTCTTCACTTTTTATATCTTGAGGCAGGTTATTAAAAAACAATTTTGCAGAATACATAAGACCATTTTCATACGCTGCAGTTCGATGCAATTCCAAAACAAATGAATCCTTATGTCGAGTATTATGCGAATGAGAATATTTGCAATGATCAAAATAATGAGATTTTTTTTTAACAAACAACAATACTCTTGCTATGTACAAAGAAGGTAAGGGCAGAATGTCTAATTCTTTAAACAATTTTCTACAACTCGTAAAAGCTGGAACATTTGCTAGGATTCTTATTGCTCTTTTTTGTAATACAATTAATCTTGACATATAGCACTGTGGAGCATGGCCCCATATTTCTATTCCATATGTAATAACAGAATGAAAGTAAGCATAATACACATATTTCAAGACATTTGTATCTACTGTATCTTTTAAACGCCTCAATACAAACAAAATTTTAGACAATTTATTGCAAATAAAATTTATGTGATGATTCCATTTAAGATTTTTATCAATAATTAACCCAAGCAACTTTGTGTGATCTGTGAACTGTATAAACTCGTCACCAAAATGGACTGTATTGTCTAAATCTATATTTTTATTTTATTAATTGGAAATTAATCAAATTTGTTTTAGTTGCATTTATTTTTAATTTATTTAATTCAAAATAGGAATTTATGCCTAAAATGAGGTCGTTTGTTATTTTGATCACTTCAGGTGTGTAAGTATTTTTAATTATAAAACTAGTATCGTCAGCAAATTGACACATAAATATTATCACAGTTAATTAAGAGATCATTTACATAAATAATGAATAGCAAGGGTCCTAATATGGAACCCTGTCCTATTCCAATTAAATTATGTAATAATTCTGATTTCACTTCCCCATTTGAGGTATTTAAAGATGCATATTGCGTTCGATCAGTTAAAAAGCTTTGCAAACATTTGCAAGTGGATAATATTATATAATCACGATTCACGAAACGTAAATTAGCTGAGGAATGGTATGTTGTTCCTATAGTGTAGGATAAGTAGAAGAATGGGTATTACTTAGCGGGAAAAAGAACCCTGACCTACGACAATCCTGATGCCTCCCACCACAAATTTACCGGGTGCCAAATTTGATAATGACAGTATGAGTCAAATAATTTCTCTTTATTACTCTTTCAAAAGTCGATAAAAAAAATGTAGGAAGCACAATAAAATTCATGTTTATTTTATTATTGTATTTTTTAAAGTAATATTTTACTATGGAGGGAAAATGCATATTTTCTTTAATTTATTAAGTTTTTGCTTTGACTTCGTAAGTTTCTGATGCCTAATCAGCTGATATTGTGGAACCCCATTGTGTAGAGTACCCTTTCTTCTACAATCCTACTATAGTGTTATGAACAGATAGCCGCATTCTAGTAGTTCACACTTTTGGCCGCTAGAGGGCTAAATTTTGTTGCGTTCGCGAATATTCAACTTTATACCTGATATTTTAACTACTGCTAAGGGATATAATATATATAGAGGAGAACATTTTAAATTATTTTCATAAATTCATGTGAGTTTTTTGTTTTTGTTTTTTTACATTGGGTGTGTTACCTTCCCCTTTAGAGAATGACCATACAATTATTTTTTAAATATGCATGGGATTTAATCAAAACGGTAATAAATTTATGCACTCATACCATATACATGTAGTACTGTACTAGACAAAGGACTGAGAAAAGAGAACTCATTTTTACAAGTAAAAACTGATGTCAGAGCAATGAACTGAAATTTTCACAAATGATCACTTCAGTTGAGTTTCTCTTTTTAAAATTATAACTTTATTACCAAAAAGCAATGATTTGCATACCAAAATAACAGCAAAATTGTAGATTCCGAGGACTCGTGTTACCTTAATTAAATTATCACAACAACTCATGAGATAAGGGAAAAAAATAGATTGAGGCGGGAAAACAACAAGCAACCAATAATAAACACTAAGAATTATATTCGAGCGGAGCGAGAATTTTTTTCCACTTTTTATTAACTAATACCAAAAATTCATCATGAAAAAGTCAAGTGTGGAAGTAAAATTCTTTTCCAGGAGTGCTTACTTGAAATCATTGAAATTCCATGATTTTTGGCAAAATTTGTAAAATTCCAGGAGTTTTTTTTTGAGGAAAAAATTCCAGGAGTATTCCAGGTTTTCCATGATTTCCAGACTGCCATACACCCTGTTGACGTTTTATTAGCTGACAAATTTCTTAATTTCGGGAGGGGAGTGCAAAAACTTGCGCAGATACTTTGCGTGATGATTGCGCGGTGGTTATAGAGCCGCTTATCTTCAGGAAACGAACATCTTTGTGTTGGAACATGGCGATCAAATCGACAGGTATCATCTTACCATTGTTCCATTTCTTCAATGCTTAGAGTGTACTGGTGGACTTCAGGAGGGAAAAGGAGGAGAGCATGGTACTTCATGGAGGAGAGGTCGTCATCCCGTAAGCAGGCAACCCAAAAATCTCATGCAGGTGCACTGTATTTTTTTTCTCATATTTTAATGGAAAAACAACAATTCAAACATTTGTTCGGAGTTCGGAGTATTACAAAGTGGCCGCATATTTAACTATATTAGCTTTTTTTTTAGTGAATAGCACTGTTCGTAAATATATTTAATATATATATATACATAATCAGAAAGAATCGATTTTCATTTTCATTGATAAATGGAACACAAGGTTAGTCAATAAGAATCGTTTTTTTTCCGATTGTGTATTTACGAGCAGAGCTATTATTTACAAAAGTTATTGAATTATCAAACTATTGCCCTATAAATTTTTGTAAAATATAGGTCAGGCATAATTTTATTATGACACAAAACCTCACAACAAGATATTAAAATTAATAATAAAAACGAAACTAACTCTAAGATAATTGCTAGTATCGCTTCATCGCCTGCTATGCATTACTAAATTTTTGTGAAGGAGCATGGTACACACAGGTCAATTAAATGTTAAATTGAAAATGCAATGTTATAATCATCGTATGGGAGACATCTGCATTCTGTATGCACTTGATCATATGACATGAGAACGCAGGATCATTATGCAGGGTGGAGGCTTTCCCTGCCGACCCATCTCACAAGTACAGAGAACTGTGGCCCATCTTATTACAGTACCAACTTGGCTCCTCTGCGCAGCAAGAGCGCCAACGGAGACAGAGCGGCCGAACGGAAGGTAAAGTAGCGGAGACGATAGCAGTAAAGCAGCTTGCTTGCTTTACGCTTTAGCTTTACGTCTAGCCTGCAGGCGTGTGCTATCCAGAATAGTCTGCCTGCTCGCTACTCTAAAAATAGAAGCCACGCGCGGAGCTGAGGATGGTAGGAAGGTACACATAGTTTAGCTAGCTTGCTGCTAACTGCTAACAGAGATACCTCACTCAGACTAAAGTTCACACTTTTCCCCTAACGATTACTGGATGTAATGTAATTCATGCCTACAATAATTTCTGTCATACTCTCTCAGCGCGCGACGATTCGCTGAGAAAGGAAGTATATTTTATGTAAGAAAATCCCACACAGCAACAACCACCTAACACCTCCTTCGATGGATACACAAGTCTCAATGTATTTTACCCCCCTCCCCCCAAATTCAAATGCTCTATTCACCAAACATACATACAAATACTGATCATCACTTTGAATGTGAAGGTTAGATACGTAATATATAATTTATAATATATATATATATATATATATATATATATATATATATATATATTATTATATATAATTTATAATATATATATATATCTATATAGATAGTATACTTCAACTTGAACCGTAAATAAGAACACGCATAGAATTTTTAACCCGCCCTCCCCTTTTATCTCACCTTTATCCGAATGACACGAGTTTTCAATCAAGTAGTAGAATTTAAAAATACGTTAATCATTGCATTCATTTCAGAAAATCAAATTAACAATCGAATCCACGTGGTATGTTCACTGTTAGATAAATTAGATAAACTATATTCGCAGGCGACCGCAACTTATAGAAGGATTTTACGCGGTGAATTACCTAAACTAGTAAGTCTTCAAAAATCATATTGCACAATAATAAATAATAATAATAATAATAAAAGATAAAATAGGAAAAAGAAATACCTCTGTCTTTTGAGTTTCTATGGCCTCCTCCATGTCTTTCATCATTATGAGAAGAGTTGCTAGGAGTAGGTTTCTGTCGTTCCATATTGGAATGACTGTTTAATATACACGAAGCAACAGCTACCAAAAGCCACCCACTTTCATCATAATATCACTGCTATCTATGAAGAAGCATTTTAGCCCTTATCTTGGGTACATTACTTGCTGCATCACATTCCACTGCACTACATGTTAGTCTATCTAGTTGTTGACTCTGGCGTTACAGACTGAAGCTGTGACCATTGAGGTAGCAGCGCCATGTCTTCAATGCAGACCACATCACGGCCGCGACGATGCAGCTCACCCTCTCAATCGCTCAGAGCAGAGCACATCAGGCAAGCCAGTGAAGAAGCAAAGCTGCGCGGCGCTTCAGACTTACGAGATAATCGCTTCATCCGCCTGCACTGATTATTTACAATATCGAACTATTTGGCAAGTCAATGCACGACTTTCTTATTCGTGGTGTCGACTCACAACGTGACGATCGCTCACTTCGTGGTCCACTCTTTCTATCTCCCTGTGGCTGGCTGGCACGCACTCAAAACCAAGAAGGCTGTAGCTAGCAAGACGTGCACTTGCGATTGGCAACCACTAGCGGCGCTACGGTAGGCGCAGCACGGAGCGCATGTTCCTTCAATATATGTAGGATATACCCTAATAAGTTCAGTTCCAGTAAATGTCCTTGGTATCAAAAAGTAGTCCTCCGTCTTATCACTTTTACACCCCGTCCCCTTTTGGTGTTAACACCCAAAATATATACTCCAGAACCCTGCTTTCCATTTACGCTTACCTTCAATAAGCTACATTATCAGTAGTGCTTCTGATATCCGAGAAAATAATATTAAATAGCAATTTTTTTGATCCAAGATTATTAACTACTGAACAAAAATCCCCCCCCTCCATTTCTCGATTGCAACTGTTGAGTCAGGCGTGGCGGAAATAAAAAAAATATATTATGTTGTAATTAAGGATTAAGAAATTAGGTTCATAAGGAAAGAATTTTACTCTTAAATTGTTTGTTTTTTTCAAATAAACTCCCGAACTTTGCCTCCAAGAAAATTAGCATACTGCAATTGTAATGCAACAAATGTGATGTGTGTTTCGTATGTATATATTTTTGATGTTAGTAGTAGCTGAGATATTAATTTTAATGTATATGACGTGATCAATGTTGCCTCTTACAACCAGTAATCGAAATAAAATTATTATTACTAAGGGTAAGGTAACACGTCCAATGTTAAAAAAAGTTTCGACATGAAAATTATGAAACATATCTTAAAATGTTTTCCTCTACATCCCCTACCAGTAAAGCTAAAATATCACGTATATAAATTCGATCAAGTTTTTGAGTTATTAATTTTAAAGTTGACTAATTTAACGCTGGAGTTACAATTCTCCATGTTAAATTTGTCAACTTTAAAAATTCATAACTTAAAAACTAGATCGAATTTGCATACCTGATATTTTAGCTGCTGATAGGATATGTAGAGGAAAACATTTAATAAAATTTATTTAATTATGTTTCATAACTTTCATGTGGAAATTTTTTTTAAACATTGGGCGTGTTACCTTACCCTTAAGCGAGAAGTTTATTTTATGTAATTTGACAACTTTAAACACCTGCTGTTCATTATTTATTACAGAATTTTCTCGAATAACTGTGAAGTAGCGAGAAAAAGCTAAATAAATAAATATGTTAAAATACTAAAAATGGCGAAATACCACGATTGAAAAATACAAGTTTAAATTTGATCAACCTTACTAGGTATGTAAAAATTGCTTGCAATCAAACTTTCATGTATGAATTTTTTAATCCATTTTGAAATACTGCAAGTTGTAGGACATTGTACGGTAGAGTAATTAAAGTCCAGCAGGGGACTTAACTTTGTGTATACACACTTACACAGGCCTTATGGGTAGAAATAAATTATACAAGTGGTTCAATATTAACTTCGTACTAATGAAGTAAAAAAATGCGTCTACGCACAGTGGAAAAGTGATTATATCGGCGAGCTGTTATTGACTTTTCGACAGAAGATAATATACCAAATATAACGACATTGTCATAATTATTTCAGATGCAGTTGCTAGCATTTTCTTTCCAGTGTACAAACGAAATGATTGGATAGAAAGATGAAAACAATGATTATTGTGCAGTTTATTGGGTGAATGATGCTTGATGGGATGCAACAAAATATATTATAACGCACACTGTAGTTATGAATTGGGCATGTGACAGACTAGTGAGTTGTGAGAATTATAAACTAGTGATAAAAGCTTTTTACATTGTTAGCATATAAGCGTGAGGTCATAAAAACACCATAAATGTCAGTAACGGAGTAACAGTAGATTACGCATTACGCAATATAAAATAACATAACACAAGAAGGAATATGCAAGAGACCACAAAATGTTAGGCAAAATAACACAAATGGACTTTCTGAAAGTTAAAGCTCAGGAATTTTTGACGTTAAAGTAAGGCTTATCGCAAAACTCGCATATGTGCTATTGTATCTGTCAGACAAATAAACGCCGAAGAATTTAATTTACTACAAGAGAACATAATGTCATAATCTCGCATCCGTAGTAACCTGAAAGTACCTTTTAGTCAGCTTCTGTCCATCAATGACGGCGAAATTGATTTACGCAAACATTCTCTAGTTTATAGAGTCTAGCTGAAAACAAGCTACATGGTTACGCAAAATAACAAATTATAACACTATATAGGCGTTTCTCTCACTTTAAGAACTTACACCACGCCCTCTTGAGAGAAAGAGGTCGCAAAATCTTACTTTCTATGGTTGCTGCTGCCGACTTTAAACGTACGAGTACTGCAGTAAAAATTCAGCATGTACAAACCAAACTTCTTTTTACGTCCACCAGCATGTGAACTCGATTTACATAACATTGAAATATAAGCGAACATTATGTATGAACCATTAATAATATTAAAATAAAAATAATATTTAAAAGAAAAGAGAGAAAAAAAAAACTAACACGAACAAGCGCTTTTTTTTAATGAAGAGTTGTAATATTCCTAAAACGAAGATATATATTTTTTAATGCATCTTTTAATCATTATATAGCTCTTTTCTGATGCACAGCAACAAGAACATGAAGGAAAATTCGTAGTGAAAGCTGCAGGTGGCAGGCAAACAGGCAGCTGTGCCGCGGGCTTGGGCGGTTTCATGACGTAGTTGCCTCCAGCGCCTCTACAATTTGGACCATGTGCCATTATAGACAATACTACAGTTAAGTTTAAATGTCATTAATATCATTATAAGAATAATGTCAGCAGGCAGTATACTGCCCTGCTCTAGACATCACCGTTTAACGAAGCACGCAACAAAATATATACGGTTCTTACATTAGCGCTTCGTTTATCTTCAAGTTAAATATTCAATGCGTCCAATATCTCGACTTGCATCGACTTTGTAATTCATGAACTATACAAAAAGACGGAATACGAATGCCGAGAAGTGGGACTGCAACATGACAACACGAGGTCTACCCGACCCCACACGGAGGCCGCCATTTTCTCGAGTGCTGCCGTTTTACCGCTACCGCATGTTGGTTGTTCTTATATGTCTTTTCTCTCTAACTACAGCAGAAGAA
Organism: Siphlonurus alternatus; assembly: GCA_949825025.1. Classification (NCBI taxonomy): domain Eukaryota; kingdom Metazoa; phylum Arthropoda; class Insecta; order Ephemeroptera; family Siphlonuridae; genus Siphlonurus; species Siphlonurus alternatus. The sequence goes on along the minus strand of OX463788.1, from coordinate 46,898,415 downwards.
AACAGCACCCCAGCAGGTACATCAGCGACTTCCAGTACTGTCTGTTGTCATAACCATCCTCCTTAGGCATTCGATAAGCACTTTGCCATAATGTATGTGACTGGGTTTCTTTTTAAAAATTAAAATTCATGAACAGCCATATATAGTGAGAAAACACAATTTCAATAAGTGAGCGAGCGATAGAGAGAGAGAGAGAGAGAGAGAGAGAGAGAGAGAGAGAGAGAGAGAGAGAGAGAGAGAGAGAGAGAGAGAGAGAGAGAGAGAAAGTCTTACCGATAAAGAAGCCATCCGTGTATACTACACAGAATTGAAGCCAACGAAAAGTTTTTCAGGCATCGCTTTCACGTAGGAAGATTTTTAAATCGGGTAAAAATCATCGCGGACTCTTTTGCGATCGTGTCCGTGGTTGCAGTTTCGCAATGTGGCTTGCTTGCACTACAGAGATTGCCGAGAGCACGACTTTGCCACGTGCATCTGCGGCGTAGCTGGAGAACGTCGACGGCGCTCCGGGCGCTCGAAGGGACTCATCAAGCCAAGAAGAAAAAGAACAAGAACTGATCGGCGCCCGCTGACTGCCACTGCTGCCGCGATCGCCGCACCACTGCCTTGTTGCCTTGTCTACTTTCCAGTTTTCCTGCCGAGGCCTCCCACTCTGCTGCTCGCTTGCTTAGCTGCCGCCCGCTACTCAATGCCGCGCTTAGTTGCGGACCCACAGGCTCACCTTGCGGCTGTCGCTGATACAGCAGGCAGCACTAACATAAAATAATATAAGCCATTGAGGTCGCGACCAACTCAGATAAAATGCCAAACATATGCCTTACGTAGACAACTCGAACACACGGCCCAAGAGTTCCCGCACGATTGATTTAAATCCTCCCCGCACTTGCGTGTCGCTACAAAATACTCTATTTTAACATTATAAAGGCGGATTCACATGGCGATTTTTATAATGCGACGCGACGCGAATAATGCGCACTTGCTGTGACATTCATTGGCGGCCATATTTGGCGATTAAGAAAAAGAGCATCGCAATTAACGCGATTTCGCTGCCGCAGCCAAGCAAATTCGCTCGCCGCATAGGATTTTACAGCTTGTGTGACAAAATCGCGTCGCGTCGCCGTTGTCGCCATCTGAATCCGCCTTAAGCTGACTCAACTATCAACCCAACTATCGACCCATGAAAACTCACCAAAGCATTAAACCATGGTTATTATTTTATAATAACAAATTAACAATATCATAGCCATGATCTCACGCGATTTCTAAGAACTTCAAAAGAAGTAAATATTTGTATTACAGTATATGATATTTATTATGTTGACAGTGCGCCATGTGGTTCATAATTAGGGCAAAGAGAAGGATATTTGGCAAGTTAGAAATGGGCAATGAGAGCACTAATTTTAGTTGTGACCATATCAACACCACGCCTCCAACGACAACGTCTCCAAATTTTTATAATATATATAATATAAAAGAAGGTTGTCTAGGAAGTTGTAAAGAATTCTCATCGCAAATAAAAAAATAAATTCCGGAAAATTGACAATATGGCTAGCAGTCTACAAGTACTACTGTTTCTCTCCCCTGAGGATCAACTGTACACTCCAAAGGAAAGCAAATAATAAAAATAAAAAAATAAACTTTAATTGCTGCCAGGTTTATCATTTGAGGACAGTAAAACATGGCTGAAGTATAATATTATGATTATAGTTCAGCGGCTTCTTTTCTCTTCAAATTTACATGAAATAAGTTTGGGGCTGCTGGATTACAATAAGAAAATTGCGTTGTTGCTGTAATTCTTTAAAAACTGGCGGAAGATGATATGAATGGACAACATACATGAAAAAATTTTATTGCAGAAATGAATAGACGGTACCAAATTATGCTACTCTGAATTTTTTCAGATTTTTTTGAGACCCGGAACTATTTTTAAATAATTATTGAAAGTCCTGTGATTTCAGTGACCCCTGAGGCCTTAATAAAAAGGATAGAGACTGGACGCCTCCAGGGGGTGTTGTCGCACTTTCAATAATTATTTAAAAATAGTTCTAGGTCTCAAAAAAATCTGAAAGAATTCAGGGTAGCATAATTTGGTACCCTCTACTCATTTCTGCAATAAAAAATTTTCATGTATGTTGTCCATTATGAAACCAGTGAAAATTATAATAAATCTATATGTTCAAATTTTTTTGGGCTAGAATACAACCGAAATACACTTGATCTCCATTAAGTGAAACAAAATAAAAATATTGACAAACTTGCACTACATTCACACGGTGGTGTTTAATACAATCATATCGGGGACCATTGACGATGCCTCATAAGGATAAAATTATCCATTGTCAACGGATCTGTATTAAATAGCAACATGTATTGTGAACCTAGCATGTATGTATATATGGTATGTGTATTACCCTGCTCAAGAACTTGCAACCCAAGAACTTATGCTCCTGCAAAATATATCACAACCTGATTCCAAGTTTACCTTGCAACACTTGTAAGATTAAAAATTAAATGCAGAACAAGTTCTTGACAGGATTTGTGGTCAAGGTCCCCTACAAACAGGGTTTTAGCAAATTTTCAGAGGTCCATACCAAGTGCACGTTAAATCGACAAATTTGATTAAAATGCAACATGAAAGGTGTGCATGCACAGAGGGCTTGAAAAGTATAAATTTTTATTAGTGGTATAAACGTGCCTCCAAGTATATTAATTATTTAATATCTTTTAGCTTGTCTTGACAGCTACAGTCATAACTTGATGTTCCTGTCGAAAATGGCCAGAAGTGAGAGCTTTCTATTTTTCCTGTTCCTGTCTTGAGCTTTGAAATTTTGCAAATAAGTCAGTATCCTTATTACAAACCATCCTGCAAAATTTCAAACCTAGAATGGAAATAGGAAGGGCAGAAATCTTTCACTTACGGGTGTACTTCTGGCTGGATTATTAAATTAATTTGAATTTATGAAAGCATATTCTGCATAAACAATCATCACAGGCACTGAGCTATGTATCCAAGATCAGAAAGGGGGAGAACGGCCTTGCCACTCCACATAAAACAGTGACTGTGGTGGATAATTTTGCAGATCAAGGCTAAGCATTCCATCTCATTGGAGTTTTGTTGCCTCTAGTGGTGTTAACCACCCAATTGTAGTTTATAGTGATCGATTTAATGGACGTTTAGATACTGTAAGAGACCTCCATGCCGGTTGCTGGAAATGCCCGTATGCTTCACGGACCAGCTTGACACCTCGATTACAAAGTTGACAAATTGAAGGGAAAGATTCAATTTTCGTCCCAATTCAAAGTTTCAATTTTCATCCCAGTTCTCAGAAAAGTGATAATTTGGTGTGCAGTCGCATCAATCCTAGTCAATTGTCTTGTATTTCCACACTTCCCAATCTCACAATCCATCTTCACTCGCACCCTAACTATACCAATCATGTACTTTGACCCTGCTCATAGATGGTCTACTAATAATTCTGTTCTCAACAGAAAATTTTTCAGAACAAGATAAGAGTAGATAATTTTACCGCATGCTACTACCTTAGAAGCAAAAGGAAAATTTGCAAAAAATTAATCTTGATATATATATTTTTTTAAATAAAATAGCATGTAAAATCAGAATCACAGTATACCTATCAAAGTCTGATATTTTTATTTATCAAGTCACAGACATGCAAAAAGGCGCATGACCACACCTCAACTTCGGCAACTCCTAAAACTTACGGTCTGGCTCTCTACAGTGTGACGTCATTCTGTATCTTCTACCCAGGTTATAACAAAATGTGTGTGCTCGAACTTTGGGAGTGTGATAGCTCACAGTTGAATTACCGTAGAAGATTTAAAAAATATTTTTCGTGTGGTACTACAGGATTTATTTCATGTTTTTAGAACAAAAATTGAAATTTAGGTCAATTTCTTTAGAAGCCAGCCACTAATTTTCCCGATCAGCACACATGCTTAAAAATTAATATAAAATTATTAAATTAAGTTATAATAGAGAAAGTTATACAATGTATGTAGCAAAGTATATAATTTACAATTAGAGTACTATAGTTTAAAATTCCTATATTGAGTTAAATTTTTTATTAAATATTAATGAAAATAAAAAGAGGTTTATTGGTTAGAAGCTAGCGCAACATGCACTTACGTAGAGCTTTAAAAATAATAATAATTTAACAAAAATAATTGTGCAATTATAACACGTGTCAGCATTACTGTGTTAGGAAGTTTGACTTACCATCTGAAGAGTCTACTTCTCCATTGGCTTGGTCTGCAAGGCTAGTTGCAGCGACGGATGTAGGAGGGACTGGAGTAGCCTGCTGCTGATGTGGGGTCTCCTGTGGTTGCTCTCTCTTGGGGCGTTGTGGAAGGGGGGCTGGGTTGGAAGTTGCAGGGGTTTGTCGAGCCACCAATGCAGCGGCAGCAGGGCTTAACTGGAAGCCAGCAGATGCCACCTTATCCGCAACTTGGGAAGTAGTGGTCACTTTAGCACTGTTTACAGGAGGAGCAGTTACAACTTGTCTTGAGCTATTGTCTCGACCTCCTCGTAAAGTCTTAGCAGTCAGTACATCAGCTTCTTTAGATGATGAGTTATCTAATATATTCACTTTGTTCACTACAGACACACTCTCTGCTTGTTTCAAAGTTACAACACTATCACTGGAGGATTCAGAGGCAGAGTTCGCTGCTGCGGCTGCTGCAACTGTGGCATAACCTGTAATTGCTGGGTTACTACTACTACTACGTTCACTGGGATCCACCAGTGGAGGAAGAGGTGCTTGTTGTGTAGGAGATGGTGAAGACGATGACTTATTTTTCCATGACTCAACTAAATTTGTCTTACTATTAAACTCAGCTATATTATCCTTAGTTTGATGTTGTGAAACTGGTTGTTTCTGTTGCAAAATACTATGGGTGGGGAGAGAATTTGACTCAGTATCAACACTTTGTCCAGCTGAGGGTCCATTCACTTGCACTGGTGTTGGCACTGGTACTCTGCCACGAGGGGTGAACTCAGTACTACCTTCCACTACTGCACTCAACGCTGGACTTCTGGAAGCTGTAGTTGCACCACTACTGCCAATGATATCTTCACAAGCAGCAGCAATTGCAACTTTAGCTGCAAATTCAGCTGCTATGTTGTTTTCCACGGAACTCGAACCCATGTTCTGAAACAATTTATAGAAATACATAGAATACAGTGCTAAACAATAATTTGTTCTATAGGTCTTTGTATCTTAAGTATGTTTTCAAACTGCATAACTCATCCTCCTGTACTCAAATCAAATATAATTAAGGTACAGGGAATAAACTTCAAAAGCAAAAAATCTACTACAAAACATCAAAAATTTTAACACACACTAAATGAGACTTAAATACTGTACATCACCTAGCTTAACGTATACATTTTATTAAAACGCCGACTCTTATTGGATTGACTTGTGCTAAATATTCTTAAAGGCCCATTACACCAAAACGGCATGTTGACCCATTTTTAATGTTTATATTAAGATTCTGAACACTCTGGAGTTAAAAAAAAAAAAAATGAAAAAAAAATGCATGGGAGAGAAAATAGCAACTAAAATAGAAAAAATCTGGTAACGATGATCTCAAGGTTACCCTCGAGTATTTGACAACAACGAGCTAGGTAGAAGGGAGTGGAGGTGACTACTGCTGGTTGCGATGACGTCACACGCCGGAGCGTGCAGAGAAGAATGGAAAGAAGGGATGTCGGGGGGTGCACTCAGGCAGAGGCAGATTTTATGACTCTTTATGCGAAAAAGCAAATTTTTAAAGCTATCCCTTACTAATCAGTATTAAATATCGACAAACAACAATATTACATTAAAAGAAAAATTATAGTATACAATGAATTAAATTTTGTTTTTGAAATCATATAAAACACATTAATTTGCGTATTTTTACAAAAAATTAGATGTAAAAACTAAAAACGTAGAAATTACAAGTGATGACGGTATTAATAACAATATTTTACAATAGAGTTCAAGTTGTTATTTCACTCATCTGAATACTTTGAATATTATAGATTTTTTTTTTTTTCAAGGATACACCCCTAAGAGCTTACAGCTCGCGGCGGGGTAATGGGTAGTGGGGATAAGGTAGGGAACGGATGGTGGCCACGGCCTGTTACGCGTCCCAGCATTCACTGAGGTGAGACTGAGGGAACCGTGGAAAAGAAATAATAATTGTTGTCTGTATATGTAAAATGATTTAGTAAATAAATAATAAATTTAAGAAATATATAAGGAATATATCAATTAGTGTCTGTAACTTATCCTCCCTCTTATTATATATTTAGCAACACAATAATATTGTCAAGGTTTTGTAAAAGTTTAGTATCTCTTTTTTTATAATATTTTACTGCAGCCAGGAGCTCATAGCAGGTAGTAGAGTAGTAGCCTCCCCCTCCCGCCCAGCCTGTCGCCCACCTCCTACTTCCCCTAATCTCCTCCTAGCTGCAATGTTGCAACTTCCTCTTGACCGAAAGTAAAAAAAAAAAAAAAAAAAAAAAAAAAAAAAAAATGTACTATGAGGATCAATACAGGTATCTAAATGTATTTCAGTAGTCATATAGTGAAAGGTAATGGGGGCCTTTAAGGAGTGCAATTTGTTATGCATAATGACAACTCGCTTCAGTCAAAATCTTGTCCTGTAAAAAGTCTATGAATATTATATTGCTATGTCGCTGCTAATAATTAATGCAGTAAAACTAACATGTGGATCAACAGTAAGACATCATACAAAGCAGCAAAAGGCAGCCACTAAGGTTATTTCATTATTTGCTTCAGAGTCACTACTTAACAATAGGCATTGTAGAAATTCATTTTTACAATATCTTAAGACTCTAAAATTACTACAAGAGGCCTGCAAAACAAGACAAATACACATACTGATATCAGCTATATGTTGCAAGTGCTGCAACCTTATCCCCAATGTCTTGTTTCACACTGTCAATTTAAATTTTTTATGGTCCCAGCATTGTAATACTATTAATGGATGAAAGAACTAACCGGTTGTGGTGTTTGGCGGGCACTTGACTCCCCAGATCGTGGGGGTGTGGCGGCTGTGCTGTTACTGCTACCTTCGCTGCACAGCTCATCCAGCAGGTCCTTGCCAGTTTCGGGGTTCACAATTGGCACAGCATGCTTTCTCCGTCGCTGCTGCTTTTCGTGTTGCTGAATGCTTGAGGGGCCCAGAGGCACACCAGAGTTATGAACCTGCGCTTGTGGTGGCGCCTGATTCGCCACATGTGATGCACCCTGTTGTTGTTGCTGCTGTTGTTGCTGTTGCTGTTGTTGTTGTTGCTGTTGACCCATCATGCTACCTGTACGAACCATTGCTGCACCGGGGAAGAAGACTAAATGAAACATTCAAACAAAGCAAATATTTTAGGACCTCTTTTTCACCAAATATTTGAAAATAAAATAGATGGTTTTACATAAAATTTTAATGCTTAAGACCGGTCGCAGACAGAATCGCATGATTTCTACGATCATAAGCGTAAGATTGTATGTTTCTCATTAAGAACCGGTTCTAAATTTCTTATCATACGACAGCATACGATACGAAGCTGTGTGCGGCGGCACAGCTGATCGCATAGGTTCTTATTTTTTTTTTATCATACACTGCGAAATCATGCGATTCTGTCTGCGACCAGCCTAAGTATCCAATATGTATCTGATTTTAAGACACTTACATTGACTATTCTGGTGTTGGCTATAAGAAGGATTTGGCATCATCTGAGCATACATTGGAAAGTGCTGGTTTGGGAAGAAGCCTGGCACTGGGTTGCCTCCTCTCCCTTGGGCTTGATACTGCAAAAAAATAATAAATTGGTTACAATAACATAAATTTAACCTGCAAATTTGATTTACTTCATGGCCTTTTTTTCCTGCCTGCATTGCCTTAGTGTGAATTAAACTGCACAGTAACATTACATTATAATAATTATTTATAGAAAGAGCAATGCACCTTGAAGTAACAATAGTATTCATTTCTGCACAACATAGATCATGAATTTATTTTATATATTATTTTCAAAAGTCATTTTGTACTACTTTGAAACAAGAATTACTCTCAAAGGACGTATCCGTGATCTTAAAAACATATTTACTATTTAAAATAATCGTAAAACTGCATAATTATAGGGGAATTAAAATATTGATAGGTTTTTCGTAGTCTGGAAAAAAAAAATTGACTTGTTAACTAATATGTATGTGGCAACACTGCTTTATGTATTACTTAACAGTCTGCGCACGCAACTGCTATACCCATGTACTAAAATGCGCAGTTGCCACTTTTGTTTGTTAACTATTTTGATATAGTTAACAAATAAACTTTTTTTTTTCTAGACTACGAAAAACTTATCAATATTTTAATTCCACTATAATTATTCAGTTTTACGATTATTTTAAATATAAAATACATTGTTAAACCCACGGATACGTCCTTTAACACTTGACTATTCACACATTGAAGGACACTATCCTGTAATCATTAGTTTGTTATGAAGTGTTATTGGCAAGACTTGATAAATATTAATTAAGGGTAAGGTAACGCCACCAATGTTAAAAAAAGTCCCTCACACAAAAATTCTGAAAAAAAATTAAAATGTTCTCCTCTACATCCCCTATCAGTAGTTAAAATTTCAGGTATACAAATACGATCTAGTTTTTGAGTTATGAATTTTTAAAGTTGACTAATTTAACATGGGAATTCCATTTCTCCATGTTAAATTAGCCAACTTAAAAAATTCATAACTCAAAAACTAGATCGTATTTGTATACCTGATATTTTACCTACTGATAGGGGGTGTAGAGGAGAACATTTTAAATTTTTTTCAGAATTTTTGTGTGAGGGATTTTTTTTTAACATTGGTGGCGTTACCTCACCCTTAAGAACCAATATTTGGAGGAAATAGCACGTAGTAATATCACAGTAAAAAATGCTTTAAATTAAAGAATAAACAATTGCAATGGAGCATCATCATACAGGAGCTATTACCTAATAGGCCTAAAACATGGAGAAAGTGTGAGAAGCTTTAACGGGCAAATGTCGTGGAGTCAAATCTTCATGGTTACTTGTAGTGGAACCATATACAGTATTTGATGTCATGTAGAGTTTTATAAATGTGTCGGACATTTTGTATTTTTTTTTTAATGTGTACTTGAATAGAGGACCTCAAAATCTGCATTGTTATTTTATTTATTTATTTTTCAAACTTATGTGAGTCATTTAGTGTCACAGGTGCCCGATTGTGGAATAAACTTCCTGCTGATATTTGTTGTAAGGAATCACTACAAGTATTTAAAACAAGTCTTTTGAAAAATATGATGTAGAATTTTATTGATATTGTTTAAACTGACTGACTAGTATTTTGTTTTGTATTATGATTAAATTTGTTGTAAAATTAGAAGCATTTGCTTTTATGGTTCATGAAATATGTATTTTGTATAAAGGATTTGTTATGTAATACATTTAATTTTTTTTTGTATATTTATCAGAATTTTGTAAAGTTTGTACTTGGGTTTAGTTGATATGACTTTTTAGTCCTGACTACGCCTTTTTTATACAAGAAAGTCCTTTTATTATTATTAACACACCGAAATAAGCTTTGCCATCTAAAGCCCTTTTTGTATGTTAAATATTTGCACGACTAGGACATCACAGACATCACAGCGTTTTGAAATTTGATTTTAAGTGTGTTATGAGAGTAGGAAGGAAAAAAAAAATAATAATAATAATAAAATAAAAAAAAATAAAAAGGTATAATTGTCATGCAGGTTGTCTATTATAAAAAAACAGCTATAAGTCCAGATTATAACCAGTAATTCTAATGCGTACAAAGATCAACTATTAATGACAGCCTATTTAGAAATATTCCATTGCAACATGATTGCACGACTGTATCCTCTTATCATCAAATTTTTTTTTTGTTTTGTTTTGCTGGGGGAAAAAAAAACTTATGAAGACAGTGGTGATGCAAGAGGCAAATTGTATCTACTGCTGTGAGCATGTGAGCACATGAACTTTGAATCATGTAGCTACTGTATATCAATATCAGTTGCTAAGAAGGAGCTTGCAATGCTGGCTTTGAGGTAGAGGTCTACATAAGCCGGATTTTCACAGCGCAGCCTGGCCTGAGGTTATCTCTTGGCTCGATCATAGCCTTCCTGCAATCTATCTTTGTTGTACCACAAAGCACAATGACTCAAAGTGGACTTAAATAATAATAATAAAACACCAACACTGCAAATTTAAACAATGGACCCAATCAGCTAGATTACGAGAAATATAGATAAATTATAACCAAACAATTCTGTTATTCTATCCTGTGATTAAAGATATTACTGAATAATAATAAATAATAATGTTCGAAAGTAGGGTCACCAGTTCTTATACAGATTGTCAAATGGTACCAAGATGCAAGGATAAAATGACCCTATTTTTGTGGGGGCTTTATTTGGCAATGTTAATTTTATTTCAGTTATCACTTGTATCAACTTTCCTTTCTATAGCCCTGCAGGGTCATGTTGCCAACATTGAAATAGTTATTCGCACCTATTGTGTGTACAGTAGTATAGCATGTGTATCTCAAAAATCAATACATATGTATAATGAATGTATATGAAAATAATTGAAAGCCAGCGAATCAAACGGAATTAAAGACCATTTTCACTATGGGTTATTATCAGTGAAACGAGATAAGAAACTAACCTTCACCTGCAATGACTTTTGTTCTCGTACTCAGGCTTACACCATCTTTATAACATGCATTTAAAAGCAAATTTCAAATCCATGTGAAAAAGCTAGCACCGCTGGGGTATGATCCCAGATCTTTAGATTGCCGGTATACTGCATTAGCCCATTACACCACATTTATTTATTATTATCTATTTTATTTATTTCCCATATCCAGGCACGGATCGGGGGTTGGGGGGTGCAGCTCCCCCCAAAATTTTGAATTTAACATGGCAATATAGGCACTTCCCCCACTCCAATTTTTTTAACATATAATATAAATTATATAAATTATTATATTTATCGGCCATTTTTTTGAAGAAAAATCCCCATTTTAATTAAAAACTTAAACTGGGATTTTTATATATTTCATCACGTAATCGTATGCATAATCCTTTCTTCCCTTGAAACGAAATATTTTAAACTATGGTGTTTCAATTTACTAGCACTCTAGCAGCAAGAATGTTCCAGAATGCAGCCAAGATGAAAGGCAAAGCAATGAAACTTATTATTACAAAAATATGAAAGGAAGAATGTCAATGTAATTATCCAATTATTATGGAGCTGTTCTCTTGAACAAGCTGACTGCTTGAATCTCTTGAACAAGCTGACTGCTTGAATCTAAAGTACAGTAAACCAAGGGGATATACCGAGGGATCAGACAGCAATGTGTTCACCTAACGTATTGATAAGTCTGATAACAACACACTGACATGCCGTGGCGAATTATGCGGCTCACAGTTAGACAGTGCAAGATAATTATTAAGGATTGGAAAGATGTACGCATCTAGAAGGAAAAGGGGAGTTTTAAACCTGTTATACCGGGTACTGTACAATATACAAGTAAACCTAGCAACATTCAAAGAAGCCATCAAACAGTACGTAGAAAAGACCATACTTTTTAATGCACGTGCAATGAATGACACATGAAACCATATGTTAGATAGGAAGAGAGAAGGTGAAACATCGACAGCCATCTTTCTTCTTTACAGGTTACTAGGTTGGCAGACTTAAAGCATGTTGCACGTGCCACGTTTTTCAACAATTAAATAGGAACATTTTCACGCTTGGTAATATACTGTAAAACCAACCGCGGGAAATTACTTTTGCATTCCAAACAGCAAATACAAAAACCAAGTTAAATGCATATTAAAAATGTAGCGATACAAACATGGCAGCAAAAACATTAAAATTCAGAACTATGATACTCACCACATTGGGATACATAATAAAGCTAAAACCTAATATTAAAACTATAAATCGTAATCTTCGTCACTTGATAATAAACAAGAAGACGTAATGCTTATGATTAGCTGTTTCCCATATGGTTATCACAACGCGAGGTAATGCCACGACTACCGCAGGCGGTATGTACAAGCAGCCACGCCAGCCACCAGCCTGCCTGGTCGAGCCCACCGGGAGATAAGGGGTAGACGGAAGAGGGGAAGCGGCGCCGGCGAGCGAAGGAAAGGCCTCGTACGTACGCGTCTATGATACAGGCAGAGCTGGCAGAGCGACCGGCCGTCAAGGTGGCTGGATAGTAAGGTGGGGACACGGAGCTGCTGCCCCCTCGCGGCCAGTGAGGAACTACAAAAAAAACAGTTGAGGATCGCTTTTTTGGATCCAATTTCATCCGCGAAAAATTCAAACGATGGAACTGGAAAAGCCATCAAAAGTCGTATTTACAGTATAACTGTGGGTAAAATTGTGATAGAAATAAACTCTAAGTTAAATTCTGAAGAAGATAGACTCAATTTAAAAGAATTTTAATGGTTCATCGGCCCGATGTTCATGGATTTCTATTACACCGTTTGAATTTTTCGCGGATGAAATTGGATCCAAAAACGCGATCCTCAACTGTTCTTTTGTAGTTCCTCACTGGCCGCGAGGGGGCAGCAGCTCCGTGTCCCCACTTTACTATCCAGCCACCTTGCCGGCCGTCTCAGCCGTCTGCGCCACCTACAGCCCAATTGAGAAATTGAGCGTTGAGCGCAGCAGAAACCAATAGTAACCCTGGGCAGAGCGTACTTGAGTAGGAGGCCAAAACCCAGCCGGCGCGATCGTCATCTGTCGAGACATTAGCCGTCCGGAATTTAAAAAATAACATGAAATGTAATCGGGAGGAAATATTTTTTTTTAAATATTTACTTGATATTAATGAAGGTGTCTTGTAGTGCAATAATACTTCGATGTAGTCTCCCGTTTGCTAATTATTTTATTTAGTTCATAAATATCATACTTCTTGAGATATAAGACGGTAAAGTTAGGGCGGGAACTTGGTTCTATCTTCCAAGCTTTAGTGATGTATCATGACGTCACGAAATATTGAAAATACAAAAGTACTTGAATCAACTTTCATACATTATTTTCGATGTAGTAAATAACTTTACTTGATATATACAAAGTAGAGAAAATGCAATTAAGTAAAGTGAAAGTCACTCGCTATGAAGAAAAGCTTTCAATGTTCATATGACGTCATCGCCAGTAAACTGACTTTTATTACTTCGCGCATGCCGGCGCATGCGCAGATGTAACAGAAGTAGCAGAAGTCGGGTTCATAAAAGTTTAATTTAAGTGTATTAATATTGTTTTTGGGTGAAAAAAATGGTTGTCCAGTAAGATTAAACTATATTAGAGTTAAACTTGTTTCATTTTGAAAACTCTAGCATACAGCGTAATTGTCGTAAACCGCGACCAAAGTGAAGCCCTCTCCCATTTGATTACACGCAAACCTGCTGCTCAGTAGGACGGCTATTGAAAAGTGGGCGCGGTCGTGTTGTGGCCTCCTAATCAAGTTCGCTCTGCCCTGGGGGACATTCACAAAGCACTTTAACCCCCACTTTGGCCCCGATTTTTAACCCTGGTGCTAAACCATGTTAAGCTCATAGCTTAGCACCATGTTTAGCACCAGGGTTAAAAATCGGGGCTAAATTGGGGGTTAAAGTGCTTTGTGAATGTCCCCCCCCCCTAAATTTATTTGAAATTCCTATACGGAAGCAGCAGAAGCTACTTACTATCTTTTCATCCATTCCTGTTCGTACCGTAACGCGAGGACGGCGAGGATGAGGCCCCCCTTGGGGGAGGGGAGGAAGATTTTATTACATGCAATTGTGGCGAAGTTTTAGATTATTTTAGATTATTGGCGTCATAAAGTTAGTGCGAACCTAGTCTGCTGGAACTACGTGCGTCTGGCGAGGATTGCTCTATATGAATAACATTGTAAAATCATGTAAATGCTCCGTCAGCAGTCACAGCATAATTTTACAGAAATTACAACACCATAATTAGTTGTCAAATACTTTCGGACAAATATAAAAAATATTTCAACTTCGTAAGTGATTTCTTTCCTAAAAATGTGATAATTTTTGCGGTTCTCCCCATGCTATAAGTATTGCCGTATCCTCGATGCAAAGAGCAAAATTTTTAGACGTCAGCACCATCTCTTGGTCCTTTATGTCCTCTATTCTCATGAAAAGACGAAAACACTATTCATACAATTATTGACATTTTGTTATTCGTAGTTAAGGTAGAGATAACATGCCCAATGTTAAAAAAAAATTCCATCCATAAAAATTATGAAAAAAAATCAGAATGTTCTCCTCAACATACCTTATCAGTAGGTAAAATATCAGGTATACAAAAACGAGCTAGTTTTTGAGTTATTAATTTTTAAAGACTAATTTAACATGGAGAAATGGAAATTCCATGTTAAATTAGTCAATTAGTGAATTCTGACGTATCTTCACCATGTTAATTTTTCATACCCGCTCCTCGGAGTAATTTTTATGCTAGAGCTAAGCTGATTGCAGTGGTATCAAGATAATTAGTAGCCCAAGTGCACAATTTGGCTTAGTAAAACCTGATTTAAAGAAAAGTATTTTTAAGGGTAAGGTAACGCCACCAATGTTAAAAAAAATCCCTCTCACAAAAATTCTGAAAAAAATTTAAAATGTTCTCCTCTACACCCCCTTTCAGTAGCTAAAATATCAGGTATACAAATACGATCTAGTTTTTGAGTTATGAATTTTTAAAGTTGACCAATTTAACATGGGAGTTTCATTTCTCCATGTTAAAGTAGTCAACTTTAAAAATTTATAACTCAAAAACTAGATCGTATTTGTATACCTGATATTTTAGGTACTGATAGGGGGTGTAGAGGAGAACATTTTAAATTTTTTTCAGAATTTTTGTGAGAGGGATTTTTTTTAACATTGGTGGCGTTACCTTACCCTTAATATTTTTTTTTAAATTTACATGCATTTTTTAAAAATATAAAAAATACTTGGCTTTATTTAGCCAAATTGTGCACTTGGGCTACTAATTATCTTGATACTACTGCAATCAGCTTAGCTCTAGCATAAAAATTACTCTGAGGAGCGGGGTTGAAAAATTAACATGGTGAAGATACGTCAGTGTTGCCAACTACCGGTGCTACACCCAATGCCCTTAATTACGAAACTGGGAACAAAGAAGCAACATCCGGTTTTGATGAAAACAAACACAAAAAATTAACTTTTCATCTTTTATCACGCATCCTGTTGACCTTCTCAAAATTATCAAGTGTCATGCTCTGTCTTCAAGAGCAAATAAATTTTATGTTCCCAGAAGAAGGCAGATGTCTGACTAAACCAAGAAAGATAGTAAGCAACTTGGGAAAAGATCAAAAGCTCGAAAGAGAACTTGGCTCATTTTGTTAAGGGCGTCTTATGTCAGAAATCTCAAAATTTCTTAGAGATTGCCACTGTAGGAAGTGTTAATTTAAAATAGAATGAGCAAGTGCAGATAATTTAGGAATAATAATACGTGTAGTGACTGCTAATTAAAATTTTCATTTACATAATATGTAATGCTTTTTTTTTATTAACTATGGCCACTTTTAGTTAGTGTTTTACTTCATACATTTTTATTGCAATATCTGACAACATTACTTGTTGCAGGTATCATTGCAAGGTGCTGGTGAGGTGTTGCAATTCTGAATGCTTTCAACTCTTAATCTAACATCTGTTGTCAATGAAAAAACGTGATTGAAAGGTCAGGTATTTCAAACCTCTGTTAGGACACTTACAGTAAATAATCTATAGGAAGAAATTAAATGAAAATAAAACAAAATCGAACACATTTCATTAATGAGCTTATTAACTGGTACAGAGGGTGGGCTCGAATGAATGGCCGCAGTGAGGGAGCCTAGACCTGTGGGTCACAGAACTGATGTAAAGTTTTGAGGGATAAATTTTATTTTATAGGTAGATCAAAATAGGCAAAGATTACTCTTATTAAATCAATTGCTCATTAATAACAGTTAAATAGAGGTTAAAATTTATGTATTATTGCATCAAGTACAAAATAAAGTAATTAAATTTGAACACGCGAAAAATGTTAACATGACAGCAGCGCTGTGGCAGCTGCATCAATATTATGGCACGTGTTTGAAATAAAGTTTACATCTGTTATTGCAATATTGAAACATATTTTTCTGCAATTATTTTTGAAGAGATAATAAAGGTTACGACACTTTCTGATTTATCATATTATGTTACACCAAAGAGCTTACATTGTAAAGAGATTGAACGCCCATGTTAAATATTTTTCCAAGCATTTAACGTATAAACCAAAGAAAGAGTCTAGATGAAGTGAAAATGAAAACTCATTCTTGGGACGTCCAGATGGCGACCGACACACCCCCAAATGCTTATAACTTGCAGCTGCAATGCCATCTGAACGCCCCCGCGCTGAAACTTTGGAATAACACATTTTTTCGCCCTTCCTTCAAGATCTGTGATGTTTGAACAGAATTTTGGCCATAAGCGTTCTATATCCCTACACTATAAGATCTCTGGTTACACATTTGATTAGTTTTTGAACGCTTCTTACGGGGAATGGCGAAAGAAATCAATGATGTATTTTAAAAATGCCATGTTTTTCATACAATAACATAGATCCGATAGGCTAAGTCAATGACTTTTTCACTCAAAATTCTCAGAATTTTTCTGACTTCATCAACTAATGGGCAATTAGCATCAAATTTTTTTATTAGCTCAATCAAAGAGAAAGTTGAAAATACAGACATTAGTGAATTTTTATGCAATCTTTATTAGTACTGCATCATGTCTAAAACAGAGATCTAAAGAAGTCAAGTAGCCTGTAGGCGGCACCTGTCAAGCCTATGACATCATTCAACTGTCTGGTGAAACAAACGGTCAACTTAATAATGCTTCTAAAGAAGCACGTTGCTATGGAAGCATGCAACAATTAGTTATATACAAGTTTATACATTATAAAGTGTATCATTTGTTTGACCAGACAGTTCAATGATGTAACGGGCGCCACCTCCAGGTTACTTGACTTCTTTAATTTTTTTGTTCTTTATTTTAGGCATGATTCAGTAAAAATAAAAATTGTATAAAATTCACAGGTGTATATTTTGATCTGTTTCGATTAAGATGATAATAATAATGATATTAAAAAAAAAAAAAAAAAAAAAAAAAAAAAAAAAAAAAGCAATGGAGTATCAACCTCATTTTTTTTTTTATTGCAGAAATGAACAGAGGGTGCAAAGTTATGCTACCCTGATTTTTTTTTTCAGATTTTTCAGATTTTCAGATTCATTTCTGCAATAAAAAAAAATTGAGGTCGATACTTCATTATTCGAGTTCATTATTTTAATTATCTTTTTAGTTTGACTCTCGATGGGAAAGCCCTATGCCAAAATTTAAAAAAAGAAAAAAATAATAATTAAAAAATTGTCTCAAACGATTGCTTTGAATTTTTTCTGTCTTTTAGGTACTAAAGATCTGTATCTAAAAAATAATAAAAAAAAAAAAAAAAATGAAATTTTTTATCACACTGCTAAGGTTTACATGTTAATCAAATGGGACTGTGACAATCAGCTGATCCGTCCTGTTACCTTCCCCTTAATACGTAATAAATAAAAGAGACTTTATGAGAACTATTTTTCGCTCATTCTACTCTAATAAGAAATAAGAAAATATCAAGTACGCAGAAAAACCTTACAAGAAAATTGCAATTGATCTAACGGAAGCCTGCTAGGCCAAATTATATAACACCAACACAACCCGGAAAAAAAATTTATATTACCCCCAGAAAATAATTAAGAAGTGGTTCTACTGTGATTGAAATGTATGTAGAATGCAACGTGGATGAAAAAAGATTGAATTCAAGCACCCAGTAGAATAACTTCTTTTTTTTTTGTAAAAAAATGTTCTACCGGCACAACAAATATCTTCTAAATATGATGTTATCTCTACTTTGTTGGCTCAATTTTGCACTATGTATAAGTACTAAAAAGAAGTATAAAAATGAGATTATCAGCTCAAAACGAAATAGCTGATAATTTTGACAAAAACTACAGGATCGTTCAGTGGTTGTGATAAGAAATAATAATAATAAAGTTACAACTAACAAGTATTAGTAAGTGTATTTGATGTGCAAAGGATATTCATCATGATAAAAATAATAGTAATAATAGTTCACCTGAAGAAGAGAACAGTCGGTTCTCAAAACCGTAATGACAACGTAGTTAAAAGTGATAAGTGACAAGCACTAACACTTCAGTAATAATACATTAATACTACGGAACAGTGGATTAATTACATCATACACCGGCAAAGGTAAAAGTCAGATATAATTCCATTTATTATTTTTCTCATAACTAAATGATCCCCTATTTAAATAACATGTAATTTTTTTTCTTAAGGTGAACAAAGACGAATACTTTGTTTTTTAACATATTCGGAAACCTTAAGAATTATTTTTATGTCCATGTGCATCAATATTTTTACACGATTCCTAGTTAATTTACAATTAATTATTTTGAAGTCTTTAACCATTAGCTCAATTCAAGGCGGCGAAGGGTTTTAGCAGCCAAAAAGAAGTAAGACATTCGTGGAAGTATTCGAACGCTGCCGAGAGAGCTCATCGGAGTCCTCGGAGAGAGAGTTAAATGTTAAAATGAAAAGGAATATTTGAAATCGTTACAATTTGCCTGTTTATGTTCATATTATTTATGTGAAAATATAAAATATAGTGCCATATTATAAATATATTTCGTTACTATACAATTGATAACAAATACCATTTCAAATTTGGTGCAAATGTGACGTCACACGGTGAGACTTGAGGTAGAATTGCTTCCCACCGCTCTCACCAGGTGACTGCTAATCACGCTCTGCACTTCGGGAAACTTCAAAAATTCCCTTTACAGGTGGGAATCGAGTTACAGACTCTACTTTCATCAAAATTATGTCCACAGACTCTACACCCTGTATTACTTGCCCAGATCAAAATGTTGATTATCCAGCATTTTAAATATGACTGAATTAACATTCAAGATGTGTAAAATGTACAAAAATTCCCAACCTTGTAAATACAACAGCTTCCTTTCAAACCACCTCCTCCCTCCCCTTTAGCCAGCAAGCCAATAATACCTGATTAAATCAGTCAACCTTTACTTGCAACTTTACTAGCATCTAAATGATAAGAAAGGTCTTAATAGTATATAAATAATTTTTCGAATAGTAGAAATAAAAAATTAAATAAAGAACTTTCAACGATTTTCTACGGGCTCCTCAAAGCTAAGCCACAGTGAAGAAACTAGAGCGGGAACCGAGAGGATGGAAATGTGTACTAGGTGAGAATAATATTCTGCGGTGAAGGAACAGCAACAAAAATTCAGGACAAACTTCCTAGCAAATAGATTTCCATTTAAAAATATATAAATAAGCTAATATGTAAAAAAAAAAAAATAAATAAATAAATAAATAACCACAATTACTGTATCGACTGCCAATTAATGTAAATATAATATATATTATATATATTGAATTTCTATATGCCTGTCATGTTCAGTCATAATTATGGTGGAAATAAAAAATTATAAAAACAAAATAAAATGTTTCTAATACTCTGGAACACCAAGTGTACATTAGGTCTGTTCGTAAATACACAATCAGAAAGAATCAATTATTACATAGTGGTAAAGACACAATAATTCAACTGTCCATTAACAATATTTTATGTAAAAATCTCTATTTATACTTTGTAATGCACGTCACAAATATACAGCTGCCATCTCAAATGGAATTTCCTAAACTGAAGGACTTAAACGTTCTTATATTGTAATGCAAGCAACTAATAAATAACTACAAAACTTGAAAAGGTGCATTGTTACGAACAGATCGTGCAAGCAAAATTTATAAGCATCAAAGCTGCAGTATTGAAAAGTGAGGGGGGAAGGAGTATTTAAAAGAGGGGGGAAAATAAATAAAAATAATAAACAAAATGGTAATGCAGACAGGAAATTAATTTAAATTTTACTTTTAAAGCAATTACCTGTGGTCCTAAGTTGAAATTAATGTTGTCTGGACTGGATGCTGCCGTCCATAAAGTTCCAGACACATCACCAGTGAGGAGGGTAGGAGAGCAAGGGGCTGGCCAGACTGGGATTAAATGAGGAGTAGCCCAAGGCATGTTAGCAGGTGGCAGGGGAAAAAGCAATGTTGCACTGGATGGAAGCAGGAACTGCGGCGGGAACTCAGGCAGCATGCGTTGATTTCTTGGATAATGTTGATGTCTTTTGTTATGCCTACGACGCCAATTCCGCCAAGTCTTTGCAGCGCTTGGGTTTGCTGCAAGATTGGGCTGTGAAGATTCGGCAGTGGCAGAAGACATTGCAGCAGCAGGTAAAGGTGCACAATCAGAATCTGCTATAGCTGTTTTAATAGAAGTTTCTCCAGATTCAGTTCCTTCGTGTTTCTTTGGTGATTGTTGGATTACAATTTGATTTGTGACAGGAGCAGGATTATTCTCTCTTAGGTGCAAGTTGCCAAACTCATCCAGACAAATTTGTGAAGGATTTGGGTGTTCAATTTTTGAGGAAGCAGAGTCAAGTTGAGGAACATATGGGAGCTCAGAATATTTGCTGCTGCTTGATGCTGAAGAGGTGTCTATCAGAGGATGAGTTCCTGAAGACATCTTGACATTCGTAAATTCTTCATTCATACGTAGGGAACGCAGCATCCATGAGGGCATTTCCAGTATTCCCACTTTGTCATAACAAAGAAACCACCTAGTAAATTCATTTATGTCATCAAAGAAAGCAAAATTGTGCTTTCTCCAAGGGAAATTTTTCTTTTCATCATCATAAAGTTTTTGATTTTCTATTCTACTGGCCGTGCAGAACAATTGATCAAGTTCTGCACGCTCTTTTTCCTCTTGCTTGACTTGAGCTTCAGCGTCTAATTCTTTTGGTTTCTTACGAGAGTTAACAGCTTCTAGTAAGTGTAGTAAACTAGGCAAGGTCACAATTTTTTCCTTTCCTTCACATTTATTAGGATTTTTTTCTAGCTGTGTAGGTATGCTAGCTGGTTTATCACTGTCAGCAGAGATTATAATTGGTTGATATGAGATAGCAGCACACTGGTTTTTAATTCCTTCTTCAATAAGGTTGCTAGTATTTGTTGAGGCATCTTTCATTCTAATGGACTTCTTGGGTTTTTCACTGGCAGGTTGAGAAACGAGCAGCTTGTTGGTAGGGAAGACTAGCAATGGTGGATCAGGAGTTTTCACGCAAGTTTGGACTGGAGTCTTCCCAGGAGGATGGACTGGAGTTTTCTCAGGAGTATGGACTGGAGTTTTCTCAGGAGCATGGACTGGAGTTTTCACAGGAATTTGGACTTGAGATTTCACAGGAGGATGGACTGGAGTTTTCTCAGGAGTATGGACTGGAGTTTTCACAGGAATTTGGACTTGAGTTTTTTCAGGGGTATTGGCTGGAGTTTTCAAAGGAGTACGGACTGAAGTTTTCGTATGGACTGGAGTTTTCACAGGAGGAGTTTTCTCAGGAGCATGGACTGGAGTTTTCACAGGAATTTGGACTTGAGTTTTTTCAGGGGTATTGACTGGAGTTTTCACAGGAGTACGGACTGGAGTTTTCACAGGATGGACTGGAGTTTTCTCAGGAGTATGGACTGGAGTTTTCTCAGGAGCATGGACTGGAGTTTTCACAGAAATTTGGACTGAAGTTTTCACTTGAGGATGGATTGGAGTTTTCTTAGGAGCATAGACTGGAGTTTTCACAGGAATATGGACTGGTCTGGGGCATGACATTTGTGCAACAGCATTAACTGGTACTTTAGTATGAGGTACATTTTTTTTTGTATAATGATTTTTTAACATGGAAGCATAAGATACCTTTGGCTGCACAACATATATTTTAGTAGAAAAACAATTAGATTGCTCAAGTTCAATTGCCTTGCCACTCTCTTTAACAGGCTTGTTTTCTTGTTGCTGCACGGTTTTCGTTTCATTTGTGCTAACAGCAGGCATTTCCAGGGCACTATGATCAGGTGGTGTCAACATGGTGCTGCTTCGGCATGAAATTTGTGCAACAGCAATAACTGGTACTTCAGTATGAGGTACATTTTTTCTTGAATAACGATTTTTTAACATGGAAGCATAAGATACCTTTGGCTGCACAACATTTATTTTAGTAGAAAAACAATTAGATTGCTCAAGTTCAATTGCCTTGCCACTCTCTTTTACAGGCTTGTTTTCTTGTTGCTGCATGGTTTTCGTTTCATTTGTGCTAACAGCAGGCATTTCCAGGGCACTATGATCAGGTGGTGTCGACATGGTGCTGCTTCCTCCTAGTTGGAACAATGGCTGAGAACTATCAGGCACTGGCATCACTTGGAAAGACGTAGCTGGTACCACTTGGAGACATGTACTTGGCAATTTAGCAAAGGATTGTGTTACCTCTTCCCTTTTCTTAATTGAATGGTTGTTTGTTTTTACCTCTATATTGGCTATTGCTCCATTTCCTTGTGCTCCTTTATCTTCTGCTTTGTTGTCAAAGCCACTGCTTTCCATCTTCAAATTTTCTGATATTAAATTAATGTTAGCCTCTGAATTATTTATTTGTGTCTAGAGGGGAGGAATTGGTAATTAAAAATAAGAAAACAAAACATAAGAAGGTGCACCGCAACCTAGTAGTACATAAAGATTCATCACACTTGAATTTTTACCTGCATTAGTTGATGTGCAAACATTGAGGACTGCGAGTTTATACTAGGTGTCACTAAGTTCGACTGGTACACCTGGGCATGAGGCATCTGTAAGCACACACAAAGAAAAATATTTATAAATTTGCCACTCTCTGCAAAATTAGTAGTGGTTGGCCATAATACAAGGTACACTTTTCGCCAATCCGAAAAATTCCCTTGGTCAATAAGGTCATTGGCATCAATGTTTCTTTCAAAGAATGCATATATATCGTCATGTCCGGAATAGTGAGCAATCTGCCTACCATGATCTCATTGCAATACTGAGCTGTCTGCTATTTCAGGTGAGTATGAGTAATTCGGACAATGCCAAATTAATTTACAATTAAATGTTTAATAAAAAGATTGAGTCCTGCGGCGGTTGGCTCGATTCAAGCTGGCGCGGGCTTGCAGCAGTCAGTGTGCAACGGACCCCTACCGCTCTCCTCACTCTGGCGTTACGATGGCCTGCATTAGTCTAGGTGTGCAAGGAAAGAGCGGGGGTGTACAGGGTTTGCCTTACTGATTTACCTAAATAACTATTGATTGAACTTCGTTACCTTCCACTTCCTGCTTAGAGCTATTGAAACTATGGGGATCAGCAACATAATTTAATAATAATTAAAATAATAAGATTTCTATATTTTTATGTGACGTCAAATTACAGATATTTATTTATAAGAGACAAAAGATTATAATTACATAACCCTACATGGGTTGACAAATAAATTACAGTCAAAACTCTATTCCCAGGGTTATAAACAAATTTATCTCAGCTTTCAAGGTAAAACGTTTAAAGCTCCTCAAACAACTATTTATTACAAATCCTAATGAACGGAAGTAAAATACATATCAAATATTCTGTATTTAAACTTTAATGTTTTTATTGCAAGGTGAGAAAAAAAGTTTCATTGGATCACAGGTAAAGTCAAGGAGAAGATAACTTGATTTATTAGAATTTAAGGTATAACCTGAGAATTTGTCTGTCAAGGTCAAGAGGCGTGGCTATACTGGCAACACTGTTTGCATTGGAATGCGAATAATTTGTTAGGAGGGGGTGGTGACAACAGTCCTTGAGAGCGTTGCCACATTTCTCATCACATATGGAGAACAATCATCGCCACGGTTCGAAATATATGAAAACAATTCAGAAAAAGTCTAAAAATTAGGTTTTAGTAAAAAAAAAAAAGTAAAAGAATCTATTGTATAGAATTTTTGCAATGCTAATTAACAAAATTAACATTGGAAGGATACAATATTCTCATTTAAATAAATCTATTGTAATTAAACCAACGGTTAAAAATTTCCGAAAAAATTGAGAGCTAATTTGACGATTGTTGCAAGTCCACCAAATTAATTTGAAGAAAATCTGTTGTAGCGAATTTTTCGTCCAAATTTCTCAGGTAAAGCCTTAATTTCTGGTAGTTCCTGTTAATATGAAAACAATATAAAAATACTGTACTTATATAACTCGGTGCACATTAACACTTTTAAAATAAAAGGATGCAAAAAATGTTTTCATGTGAATTAAACTTCTAAATCTGATTTTGTGTTAAACATTTTTACTTGCGCTTGATCTTTTCTCGCTGCCTTCTGTTAATAACACAATTATTTTTTCTGACCTCAACTTTGTTTTAATAACGGTACATGTTAGATAGATTATTTAAAAAAGTAGAGTGATGAAGCGATTGATTTTTTTTTTAATGTTTTACTTTCTAACAAAAGTAAAAAAAAAAAAAAAAAAAAAAATCAGAAATTGGTGTTTCGCAGGCCTTTAACATGCAACCTTATGGTACACAAAACAGCTTTTTACTCTAATTTCGTCTGAATTACTGTTTACGGCTCAATTAAAAAATATCTACGTAATCTAATATGAATTCTTTAATGGATTTTTAAATAAAAAAAAAAAAATTATACTGGGCCTTTTTTTCGGAAAAAAAATCTTAAAATTATTGTGGGTTACTTCCCATATGGATTTTCAATTTTTTTTTTTCGGAAAAAACGGATAAGTAAAAAAAAAAAAATAAATAAAAAAATAAAAAATCCATTAAAAATTAAGGAATTCATCATAGATTACGTACGTATTTTTTAATTGGTACCACAGTTCGGACCAAGTTTGAGTAAAAAGCTGTTTTCTGTTCCATAAAGATGCATGTTAAAGGCCTCCGAAACGCCAACTTTTGGACTTTTTTATGGTGTGATTAAGCCATGTTCGAGATGGAATTTTTTGGTCATTTTACAATAGAGGGCAGGTTAAACTATTGTTAAAAAATAAAATGTTAAAAAAAAAAATGCAATCGCTCACTCTATACTTTAAATAGAGTAACAGAGAATATACTATAGCTTAATAATAAGGAACATTAATTTTGCATGATGTAAAATCACAATCTGGTCGAATGGCAAGTACCTCCAAAAAATGTTGTTTGATTTCTTTTATTAAATTAGTGTGTAATTTTTTCTTAATTTTAAAACAAAATCAATGAATTCTGAAGGTTAGCTAATTTATTGTTTTGAAAAATTTATACATATTTAATTATATAAATATTTATATATTCGAAAATGGGCTCAATGGATGCACCACAGTGCCCTCTTTCCATTTTTGGATTGCCCCCCTGCCGGAGCCTATTTTCCGCCATTTTGGGACCACAGCTTCCCGGCGAGGGAGAAGAGCCGCCAGATGACAACTGGGAACTGACAACTGCTTGCACTCAGCTAGGACGCGCGGAGTAAATCAGATTTTGTAGCAGGGCTGCCAACGTATAAATCCAAGGCTTCTTTCACAACCACGCCGCAGAACCGCAACATTTTGCAAAAAAAAAATCAAGCTTCATTTGATTTTCTTACGGCGGTACGTTTGTTGCGGCATGTTTTTGCAGAAAAATCGGACAATGTGAAAGGAACTTTTTAATAATAATAAATCCGGAACATTTTAGAAATTTCCATAGAATTTACAGGGATTTTTTTATCCCAAATATATTTACAAATTAAAATAAAACACAATAATTAAAGAACAGAATAAAATAATAATTGTAATTAAAAGTAATATGACTTCATACTGCTGGAAGATGTATTATTTATTGTAAAAGCAACTAAATAATAATGCCGCCAAAACCACGACACGACGCGTCATATTGACTTACTCGCATCCCAAACAGTTTTAATATTACTACAAAATCAATACATACCCAGAAAGCTCATAACATTATCAGCAGTTGATGCTAATAACATTTACGTAGTCCCACTTTATTTGGGCATAAACTATAAAACAATTAGAATGTGGCCGGCTTATGAACAGCGGCCATATTAATTTTACGAGCATGTCACGACTCACGACCACGACGGAACGTTTTTTCTAAAATTCTAACTGCAATATTCCATCCTCTGATTGGTGGATCTTCAACCATTGAAATTGAAGCGATTGAAGCGCGCAAATAAACTAAAGGGCGCGTAAGCGTTTGAAAGTATTTTCGTGACTAGAAATTATTAGTTATTTTTTATGGTTTTAAATATGAAAGATATTATAGTTGAAATAGTTTAATTAAATAAGTTAAAAGAGTGAACTGGGTAATTAAATTTTAAATACAGACAAGTCCACAATGCATGTTTGCTGTTAATATTATAATTATTCTAACAAAATTGTCATTAGAAATTATAATGACCAAATTTATTATTAGTCTTTTATTAAACACAGAAAGTGTACATATTAACAGCACTAGAAACATACATTATAGAAAAACATTACAATAGAACACATAAAACATACATACAAAACATATATAATAGTTACAGAATAATAGAACAATAGAAAATGATAATAAAACAATATAAAATAAAATAACAGATGATACTAACAGCCTGTTACATCATAATAATAATATATCATATATATAATCACATATATAAAACAAAATATGACATAGAAAATAGATAGAATAAAAAACTTATTGCTTCATTGCTATTCAAAATCTATAGACTATATGAAATCTCCCCTGGCATAATCGCTAATAGGCTTAATTCTAGATTTACAGATATTTAAATGATATTGGCTACAATATTCATTACATAATTTACATACACAAGATTGTTCAGCTTTATGATAACCAGAAGATTTACAAATTAGATGGTGGAAGCCGTGAACAGCCTGGCGAGTTAAAACATTTCTAACATTGGATCTATCCAATTGGGGCAGACACCAATGTTTACATGTCATAGCATCAGTGCTGTAAAACTCAGGATTAATATCCTGAGCTTTTTGATTCCTGACAGCTATAAAATTGGAATATTGATCTGTCGTTGGAAGTTTAAACATTTCTTTGATTTCTGTAATAAAATAATTGGAATCTATCAGTTTATAGGCCAGTCTAGTTTCGGTAAATTTTGACAGACACAGTAATCTTTTAACAAACATGGCTTTTACTGATTCTAATTTATCAAAATCGGATACAGATAAATGAGGCCATACAATTTCAATACCATAAGTAGCCACAGGGGCGACTTTTAAATTGAATAGTTTGAGCCCTGTTTTGACGGATAGACCAGACAGCCCTGAGATAGTGTACATAACAGTGATAGCGTTCTTACATCTTTCTGTTATATGTTTAGAAAAAGAATGCCCTGTCATTTGAAGTATTATGCCAAGATATTTAAATGAATTTAGAAATTCAATCTTTTGACCGTCACAATAAATTTCATCGTTTTTGCATAACGGTCCGCCTCTTCTAAACTTAACAACCTTGGTTTTCTCTGTGTTAATTTCTAGACCATTTGTTTTGGCCCAGATGGATAGATTATTTAGCGCTTTTTGTAGCTTGACTTTGCTCTTTGAAATAATAGCAAGATCATCTGCATATAAATTTAGTCCGACTTGATCATTTTCATTTTCACAGTTTTAATGACCAAATTTATACTTATGGTGATACTATAATTACACATATCAATAATAAAGAGGAAAATAGTCTAAATACTTTGATTACTAATGTTATTCTTCATTCTACTATTGCAAAGAAAAACAATAAAAAGAGTATCTAAACCCTGATTGATTGATTGGTTTGTATTTTGGGGCAATTGACACATGTTGGTCATGTATGCCCCTCAGTTCAGCCTTTTTTAGGGCTGGAATTTTTCTTTGTTGTTGTGTCTATGTTCCTTCCTGTTCGATATTGTAGTCGCAACAGTTTCTCGTATGCTTCTGTTCACAGCACCCTTCGGAGGTTCGCCTCATTGGTGAACTCCAGGATGCACTGCACTGCCTCCTCGTTATTTGCGAGGATCTGCTTTATTGTGCCTGTTATTTTGCATGCTCTTCTTTCTTCTGCGTAGTGGAGACAGTCAGTGAGGATATGGTTCACTGTCAGTTCCTCTGCGCAGGTTGCACACATTGGGGGTGCTTCCCTTTCCATGAGATGGCTGTGTGTCAGCCAGGTATGTCCAATTCGCAGTCTGGCGAGGATGACCTCGTCTCTGCGGTTCTTTCTGTTGCTTGATTGCCAAGGGCATGGTTTGTCCTTGATATTTGATTGATTGGTTTGTATTTTGGGGCAATTGACACATGTTGGTCATGTATGCCCCTCAGTTCAGCCTTTTTTAGGACTGGAATTTTTCTTTGTTGTTGTGTCTATGTTCCTTCCTGTTCGATATTGTAGTCGCAACAGTTTCTCGTATGCTTCTGTTCACAGCACCCGTCGGAGGTTCGCCTCATTGGTGAACTCCAGGATGCACTGCACTGCCTCCTCGTTATTTGCGAGGATCTGCTTTATTGTGCCTGTTATTTTGCATGCTCTTCTTTCTTCTGCGTAGTGGAGACAGTCAGTGAGGATATGGTTCACTGTCAGTTCCTCTGCGCAGGTTGCACACATTGGGGGTGCTTCCCTTTCCATGAGATGGCTGTGTGTCAGCCAGGTGTGTCCAATTCGCAGTCTGGCGAGGATAACCTCGTCTCTGCGGTTCTTTCTGTTGCTTGATTGCCAAGGGCATGGTTTGTCCTTGATATTTCTGAGTTTGTTATCGTTTGTGACCTCCTGCCACGTCACTTCCCATCTCCTTCTCACATCGAGATGTAGAGAATTGCGGAGGTCATCTGAAGTGATCTCCTCGGAATCCCAATCCTCTTTCTCAGAGGCACGCTTTGCTGCTTGGTCTGCCGCTTCGTTTCCGGGGATTCCGGCGTGGCCGGGCACCCAGAGGAACAATACGGACTTGTTTTGGTTCTCCAGCTGGTAGAGACACTCTTGGATGTTCTTTGCCAGCGGGTTTTTTGGGAACGTTTGGGAGATGGTCTGTAGGCTACTTAATGAGTCCGTGCAAACCATAATGTATCTGTCGTCTCGCTGCATGCAGCGTTCAAGGGCTTTCCAGATGGCGTACATTTCTGACGAGAAGACACTTGTCTGTTCTCTCAGGCAGTACCCGTGCTCCTCGTTACCAATGACGAAGGCACAGCCAACGTCGTCATCCTTTTTCGAACCATCAGTGAAGATCAGAGTGAAGTCTTTGTACTGCTCTATGACCTCCGAGTAGATGCCCCTATAGAGTAGGGGGTCTGTTGTTTCTTTTTTGTTGTTTGCCAGGTCAAGTCTCACGTGCGGTCGTGGGATTTTCCACGGGGCTATGTTGCTTGGTTCCTGGCGGTAGGTATGTGGGATGTTGTGGATGCCCAGTTCCCTTCTGAGCTCTTTCCACCTGATGCCCACCGGCCTTGTTGCTCTGTTTCTGATTTCGTATTTGTGGTCGTACCTTGGTCTGAAGACGCACTCGTAGGTAGTATGTCGTGGCTTGCTACGAAGACTTGCTACGTAGTTGCAAGTCAGCAGGTCACGCCTACTCTGGAGTGGTGGCTCACCGGCCTCGGCATAGAGACTTTCGACTGGGCTAGAGCGGAAGGCTCCTGTTGCCAGCCTCAGTCCTGTGTTGTGTACTGGGTCAAGAATCTTTATATAAGACGGTCTTGCCGAATTGTAGATGATAGCTCCGTAGTCAAGTATGGAGCGCACTAGGGCCCTGTAGAGTCGGAGAAGCATGACTCGGTCGGCGCCGTAGGATTTTCCACTGAAAACTCGGAGTAGGTTGAGAGGTTGTTGACATCTTGTTTTTAGGCTTCGTAGGTGGGGTTTCCATGACAGTTTGCTGTCGAAAATTAGTCCCAGGAAGCGGAAAGTTTCTGAGCATTGGATTGGTGTTCCTCCCATTTGGAGATCAGGCTGTGGATGCACACCACGTAGTCTGTGGAAATGGACCATGGTGGTTTTCTGTGCAGAAAATTTGAAACCGTTGATGGTGCTCCATCTAAAAAGATTGTTGATGCATAGTTGGAGTTGTCTTTGTGCCGTCCTGAGGAGTTTCGCTGTGCAGTAGATGATGAAGTCATCCACATATAGCGAGCCCTGGTTTGATAGCGAATGTTATCTATCAAGGCAAGATCTTCTATCAAAATTTCATGCCAGCAAATTATATTTATTCAAAAGCCCAAATTTGCATGAGCAATTCATTCAGGCAAGAAGTTGTTATAAGGCTTTATTGAAACAGAAAGAATTAGAATTTAAAATTAAATCGGAAGATAAAATGATTAAAGACGCAGAGCTAGAACCATATACATATCTTAGGAAAGATAGACCACCAATTAAATCATGTCCAATTAATATAGACAAATGGGAAAACCATTTTACAAATATCCTAAATACAGATAAATTACAATCCGACCAAACTCTCAATCTTCTATCATTAACAAGAGACTATAAGTGTAACTCAAATTTTACTCCTCTTAGTGAATTTGAAGTTTATAATTGCATGCAAAGCCTAAAAAACAATAAAGCTTCGGGCCCAGATTTTATTACAAAAGAACATTTAAAGCTAGTAAGCAAGTCGTTAACCCCAACAATCACCAACATGTTTAATCTTTGTACTGAAACGGCTACAATTCCGGAATTGTGGCGGATCGCCTACCTAATGGTATTATACAAAGGGAAGGGTAATAATATGTCACCCGACTCATACAGAGGTATTATCCATGGTGATACCATGTACAAACTTTTCTCGAGATTAATTGCAAACAGGCTTTTTGATTCCACCCACTATCTTATTCCAAAAGAGCAATACGGCTTTATGCCAGGACGCTCCACAATACAAGCTGTATCCACAGTACATAATCAAATGAAATTAGCATTGGAGAAGCCAAAGGGTCATTTATACATTGTTTTTGTAGACTTCAGAAAAGCTTTTGATTCGGTCAATAGGAATTTGCTTATTGAAAAGCTGAAGTCACTTAAAGTAATTCCTTCTGAAATTTTGAATATCTTAGCTGTTATTCTAAATATCAATTATGTATGCGTTCAAGATCGCTTATCATGTTCTAGTAATATTATTCAATCTAACGGAGTTTTGCAAGGAGACCCAAGCAGCTCTCTCCTTTACAATCTTTTTACTGCAGATATAACCGAGATTACAAGAGATATAAACTGTGAAAATGAAAATGATCAAGTCTTACTAAATTTATATGCAGATGATCTTGCTATTATTTCAAAGAGCAATATCAAGCTACAAAAAGCGCTAAACAATCTATCTATCTGGGCCAAAACAAATGGTCTAGAAATTAACACAGAGAAAACCAAGGTTGTAAAGTTTAGAAGAGGCAGACCGCTGTGCAAAAACGATGAAATTTATTGTGACGGTCAAAAGATTGAATTCCTAAATTCATTTAAATATCTCGGCATAGTATTTCAAATGACAGGGCTCTCTTTTTCTAAACATATAACAGAAAGATGTAGGACTGCTATCACCGTTATGTACACTATCTCAGGTCTGTCTGGTCTATCCGTCAAAACAGGGCTCAAACTATTCAATTTAAAAGTCGCCCCTGTGGCCACTTATGGTATTGAAATCGTATGGCCTCATTTATCTGTATCCGACTTTGATAAATTAGAATCAGTAAAAGCTATGTTTGTTAAAAGACTATTGTGTCTGTCAAAATTTACCGAAACTAGACTGGCCTATAAACTGATAGATTCCAATTATTTTATTACAGAAATCAAAGAAATGTTTAAACTTCCAATGACAGATCAATATTTCAATTTTCTAGCTGTCAGGAATCAAAAAGGTCAGGATATTAATCCTGAGTTTTACAGCACTGATGCTATGACATGTAAACATTGGTGTCTGCCCCAATTGGATAGATCCAATGTTAGAAATGTCTTAACTCGCCAAGCTGTTCACGGCTTCCATCATCTAATCTGTAAATCCTCTGGTTATCATAAAGCTGAACAATCCTGTGTATGTAAATTATGTAATGAATATTGTAGCCAATATCATTTAAATATCTGTAAATCTAGAATTAAACCTATCAGCGATTATGCCAAGGGAGACTTCATATAGTCTATATTTTGAATAGCAATTAAGCAATAAGTTTTTCATTCTATTTATTTTCTATGTCATATTTTGTTTTATATATGTGCTTATATATATATAATATATTATGATGTAACAGGCTGTTAATATCATCTGTTATTTTATATTCTTTTACTATTATTTTCTATTATTCTGTAACTATTATATATAGTTTGTATGTGTGTTTTATGTGTTCTATTACAGTGTTAATTTATAATGAATATATATTTATAATACTATGTTGTAAGTACACTTTTTGTGTTTAATAAAAGACTAATAATATTATAATTATTACGCAATTATTTTATAACTGCAGTTTAGATTACAGAAAAAGGAAATTGTTGTAATCAAATTGCTGCTTTTTACTATTTAATTAGAGGCTACATTTTTAATAGATTGCATATTCTGTCGTGACCTTCTCGTTTAATTTTTAAACTGCGGAATACAGCCTTTAATAATAATTGTTTTTATTGACAAATTTAGCGCGAGAGATTTAAAGCAATTTTTGAAAACATACAGCATCATTACACTGCGAAAATAACTTTAAATAACGCAGGGCGTTATAAGTGGCCAATAAGAAGTATAGGAACGATTTTGTGAGAGCTCTTTGGAGCACTCCTAGAAAGACAGAAAGATAGTTCAATAAGCAACAAAGCAACGTGATCAATCTGACTTTTTTTTTTTTTTTTGTGGCAACCCTATATGAGACTTTTTTATATATATATATATATATATATATATATATATATATATATATATATATATATATATATATATATATATATATATATATATATATATATATAAATATTTTTTAATTTACCTTTGACCCCTAAACCATGGGGTGCAAAATGCAAATACGACAAAACGGTTACTGAAAATTCACGAGATCCTTTGAGTATATTATTTTGACGTAAGTGCAAATAATTATACATTTAATTAAAATTAAAATATAAGCGCCCATAAGTTTAAGTAGAAATAATTATATATCAATACTGCAAGTACCTGCCAAAAGAATAGAACCCTAAATTTCTACCCTTTTACCTTTTTTAATTTTATTTTGATTAATTAAGGGTATAAAAAAGGGTAAAAGAAAAAAAAAATCTGAAAATTCTCAAACTTTCAGGATAAACTAACCTTAAGCTTACGAATATCATGGACCAAAGGATTTTTACCCTAATTTTAATTTTGGGTCCAAAATGGCTACTTGTATTTTCAGGGTCAAAATTTTGAACCCTTCCAATTTTTTCCAAAATTTAGAAATGCATGTAGAATTTAACCTTCTTTCATACAAAAATATTAACAAAATTTCAGGTTTAATTTTTGACCTTGATTAGACCCTGAATTTCTAAAATATACATGGTACAATATATCTGTAGTGTAGTGGCTAGTACCCATGGCTCTGTTCCGAGAGGTGCCCGGTTCGATTCCCGAACAGTGGCGATCGAGAGCCGATCGCCGCTCCCTCGGCAGTTTCCGCGGTCGCTCGTGTGTTTTTTCACCGCGGCGAGTTTTAAGTCAACCAACCGTCGCTGATACGTCACAACTTCACTTTTTCACTAATTGTCCTACAGCAGCACAATAAGTATCTGCCATGAAAAAATTAGTGCAGATGGATGGGATAGGTAATTAAGGTTCCCTAATGGAAAAAAAAGCAATCCCTTCAGTTCACCTTTAAGAAAAAGATAGGACTTGCCGCCTCGTGACGTCACAAAAAGGACTTTCAATAGTTTTTTAAAAATGCTGCAGTTTCCGGTCCCAAAAAAAAATCTGAAAAAAATCAGGGTAGCATAACTTTGCACCTTCTATCCATTTCTGCAATAATAATAATAATAATAATAATAATAATAAAAATTGAGGTCAATACTCCATTGGGAAGATCAGGAAAAATAATGTCATCTAACACTATAAGATCTCTAAAATTGTTGGAAGGTTTTCTCCTTTGACTCTCCGCTGTGTGAAGAGGAGGACGAGGACCAGGTGACTGTTTCCTTACAAACTCACCCTTCTCCACACAACCCACACATGGATTGCTTGCCACTGGGAGGGGTACTCTTAATATTCAAGTCATTGAAAAAAAAAAAATAATAAAAAATAAGCAAAAAAATAATAGTAATTGCCTTCTCGAATGTGCCCTCTTTGTGATGTTGACACGATCAACCATGATCACGCTGACACATCTCGGTCAACAGAAACTGATAAACTGCATAGTCTCAAACAACGTATAAAACGTAGAGAAACCTTGTGGTGTAGTGTGGTCAGACCCTTGTACTTTTAAAAATTAATTAAAATTACCAGTTATGTGTGTTTTAAACCTGAAATTGATCCTTGCTATAGACCATTTATAAAAGAAAAATATTAATTTGAGTACACTGATCCTTTAAGATGTAGCATTGATTTCTGCGAGAGCGATCTTGTAAGTCGTTTAACTGTTTATGAGTCCTGAAGTCAGAAAATGTCATATTCTGTTGGAGGTGCCACACAAGAAACTATAATATATTGATGGTGCCACGACAACACTGACTAATAGAGTTCACTGTGATTGCTCTAACCGACCTACAGCAAATGACAAGAAGGTGCCAAAATGATGAATAGCTTTTAATATACGACAGTACAAAGGGGAAAAATAAAATATATAATAATAAAATAAAACAACACCAAAGAAATAAGAAATACTACAGTGCTGTAGTTCAAAAAAACATAATTACAGTAAGAACTTGTTACTATGTCAAGTCAAGGGACCCAGGAAATTATGTCTACCTTATATCGAGTATTACCTTACATCAAGTTATTCCTATATTTTCAATGCTAATTATTTTTGACGGGACTGCTATCTCCTTTACTCAAGATTTGAGTTTTACTTAACAAAGATTTTCTTGCGTAATAAAGAGTTTTTACTGTATTTCTCTGTTTCTAATATTTTTTCCAGCAAAATATTTTAAATAAATGTTGATGCTTTTGTTGGTTACAAATTAAATTCGTAAATATGTATCTATTATATTTGTGAAGATTTACTGTAGTTGTTATTAAGGCTTAACCTGAGATATTCGGACGAAAAAAGTCGTAGCGACAGATGTTCTTAAAATTAATTTGGTAGACTTACAACAATTGTCCAAATACTACTGATTTCTTTCAGATTTTTTTAACTGTTGGTTTCATTATAATTAATTTATTCAAATGTGTATTTTGTATCCTTTCAATGTTAAATTTTTCAATCAACATTACACAAAAACGGATTGCGATTTTTTTTTAAAATTTTACATAGATTAAAAGCTATTTTTTTGGACTATTTTTCTGAATTGTTTTCAAATATTTTGAACCATGGCGATGATTGTTTCTCATATGCCCTAAGAAACTTGGCAACGCTCTCAGGGACTGTAGTCAGGTGGCTCCCCCTCCTGCCCAATTATTCGCATTACTAGTGCAACAATGTTGCCAGACTTGCCAGTGTAGCCACGCCTCTTGACCTTGACAGACAAATTCTCAGGTTATACCTTAAAAACCCTGATATGAACACTTGTTGTCCATTGCAATCCAAAAGGTTCAAATAAAATAATATAATAAAACAAATTGCCGTTCTGATGAACTTTGAAATAATAATCCCTCGTCTGCAAGCAAAAACTATATGTTTGGGGGTGGGAATTCATAACCGATCATACTACAAATCTACCTGGCACTAATCATGGTGCTTTTATCTAAAAGGAGAAGAACGGCTTCAACTTGAGCATTTTTATCGCTGTATAAATAATGTTTAGCTCATTGGTGCACCAAAATAAAGTCACTTCACTCAATGAGTTTCAGCAGTTCACTTCCAAAAAGCTTGAAGAAAATTGCATCAATTACAGCATATTATAAGTATAATCAAATTATATTTATATTTCATAAAAGTTGTCATCAAAGAAAGTCCAACACTGAATAATATTGAATTTGATACCAAAATGAAATATTTTTTTTTTACATATGATGCAGTATATGATGGATACAATTTATCAAGCAATTTGAAAAGTCAACTTCATTTGCAGTAAAAATAACTCACCTGAGAGTAGCTCAGTGGCTGAGTCATGCTGTTACTGGAGATTGCACGGTGGTTGGGCATTCTAGTGCCTAGTTGTTGCCTCACATACTGCAAACAAATAGTGACATTATGAACATTAGCAAAATTAGCAAACATTTTTTTTTTTTTTGCCCTTTCTTTGATTGAGCTATTTTGTTTTTAAAATTAAAAAGTTTGAAGTTGAATAATGAATTCCTTACCT
Source organism: Siphlonurus alternatus (assembly GCA_949825025.1). Classification (NCBI taxonomy): domain Eukaryota; kingdom Metazoa; phylum Arthropoda; class Insecta; order Ephemeroptera; family Siphlonuridae; genus Siphlonurus; species Siphlonurus alternatus. Next base: position 46,861,967 of record OX463788.1, on the reverse strand, counting down.
GAGTCCCTTGTCGTGGGGCAGATATGTAATGGAGTGCATTACCTGAAACAAAATTAAATTAAGATTAGGGCAAAATTATAAGTACTGTACTTGTAAAGTATCGGGCCTTGTATAACAAATTTGGCAGTCACCAAGAGATGTTGGATTTGGTGATGCACTTCACCCATTTTTTTCATCTGAGCTCCGTGCAGCTGTGCTGCAAAGTAAGAAATGTTGAGAAAGGTGACAACTTTACTCAGATATTAATGGCTTTCATTTATGATGCTATTTTCCTTCAGGTTTTCAACCTTCCATTCCCAAATTTGCACAGCTGTAGAGTACAGATAGAAAAAATAAATAAATAAATAAATAAATAAATAAATAAATAAATAAATAAATAAATAAATAAATAAATAAATAAATAAATAAATAAATAAATAAATAAATAAATAAAATATTATAGATATTAAACAACTCTCGGTGACTACCTAATTTGTGATTTGAAGACCCGGATCTCTTTAAGGGAATAGGACTTGACGGTGAAAATTGTCTTCATTCATAATACAGATTCAAGTTATTTACATTTCAAAATTGAAGCTCTTAAGTACACACACACATGCATATACATGTATGTATGTATATATAAGAATATATATTATGAATATTATAAAATATTATACACACAAACACACAAAAAAATTCTTGATAGGAGATATTTACATTTTTGTTGTTGTAGTCGAGAGTAAAGATAAACAAATACAGTAAAAACTCGTTATTACGCAACTTGTTGTTACGTGAAACTCAATCTTGAGTAAAGGAGATCGCGGTCCCATAAAAAATAATTAGCATTGTGTGGTATAGGAGAAACTTGATATAAGGTAATACTAAATTCCTGGGTCCCCTGACTAAACATAATAACAAGTTTTTACTGTATTGGGGTGAAAGTTCCAACTAGCCATAGTGGGGTGGGGAGAGTACTTAAGTATTTACTTTCTATCACAACCAAACCTTGTATTTCAGAGCAGTGCTATATTTTCTATCGATTGTTATATAAAATAGTCATTATTTTCCAATTACTGTTCTGTAATGCAAGTATGCGTGCCTGAGGAAATATCACATGAGAAGAAAGACCCACAAACAACATACCAGGCAACTGTTGCTGCTGGCCTTGCATGTGTGACTGAGGTGGGGGAGGACCTTGCTTGCTCATGTCCCCATGCTGCTGCTGCTGCTGCTGCTGGGCTCCGGGCGGCGTAGATGTTGAAGTAGGAGCCTGTTGCTGTTGCTGCTGTTGTGGAGGAGGACCCGACTGCTGCGGGCCTGCTGCTCCAGGATGGTGCATAGACGGTCTCATGCTGCCTGCAGGGGCACCACTCACCGGACCTTGAGCATGTGACTGAGGAGGAGGGGGTTGAGAGTGTGCAGGGTGTTGCGAGTGTCCAGAGTGCCCGCTGTGCTGCGAGGCGTGGCTGTGAGCAGCAACGGCGGCAGCAGCTGCCTGAGCAACATAACCTTGTGCACCAGAAAACTGCACGTCTGCACCTGCAACAAATAACAAATGGATATCACTTACTAATTCTTTACCCCACATCATTTTTCTTCCCCTTTCCCCACTTTAAATTAATAGAGGATTCAATTTTCGCCCAACAGAAACTTTTCACCATAAGCCACCATGTTATTAACTTACTTTCTCAGTAACTTAACTATTAGAGGAGTTCCAAAGTGAATACTTTATTTACATATTTGGACAACTAAGAGTTGTTTTGGTATCCCTTTGACTCAAAATTTTCGCATGGATTTACAATTTTAATTATTTAGTTTGAATTAAAAAACCATTGGTTCATTCAAGTTGGCGGGCGGCCACAGCAGCCTGTGATACGAAAAGAAGGGGGTTACCCCGATTCACAGGAGATTTCGGCATATCAGCCGCTGCTGCAGCCTTGTGCCAGCTTGAATCAAAACAGTTTTTGAATTCTCTTTCCAAACTAAATATTTAATGCCACAGGGATAACAAAATAACTCTTCAGTACCTGAATATGTAAAAAAAGTCTCACTTTGGTACACTTTGCTTATAACTTGTAACCAGATCCCTCCATCCCCCCATTTGGAGGTATTCTGATTTTGAACCCAGAACCCAGAACTCATACACAACGTTCACATGACAGTGATTAATATAGGTCAATCAAGACGCCTCATAAGAATAACATTATCTGTCATCAACAAATACAAATTTAACAGTAATAAACACAGTCATGTGAATGTAATGTTTGTCTTCTAAATACGATATTTGCTTTAATGGCAGAACAGCAACTTAAAGATTTTCTTAAATTCTTTTCTTTTTAAAATACACAAGTTTAGATTAGAAGATGGAATCACTGCGAGATTAGCCGACTTGAAGCCTCTATATAGAAATGATGATCTGCTTTTGCTGCTATACTTTCATCTAAAATCATTGCGTGCATTCACGGATACGTGGAGGCTCATGAAATAGAAATCTATACCATGGTTCACAATTTATTTGGCTTTTGTCGTTAATTCAATAGCTTCAGTCAATGGGAGACAGTATGCAGACTATGTAGAGAAGAATATAAATGGCCAGAAGCATTAGTTGGTGGCACTCATGCTTGATGGGACATTTAGCTTGGCCTCCAGTGTAGAGTGTACATTGAGTACACACAACAAAAACAAAGTTGAAAATGAACCACAGTATGTAAAGAAAGAGGGAACAAATTTCTCTTACTTATAGTACATAGAAAAATAAACTATGAAGGTCTGGTAGTCTTTGTTTGATGACTACACTATAGAGGTAACATAATGTTATGTTGTATCATTGATTTAACTGAAAGAAAAGGACAGGAAAGACCCATGAAAACACGAATTACCGAAAGATGATAAATGCTAAATTCAGAGGGGTCAGAAAAAGTGAAAGATGGCCAAAACACACGGTCCGGTCCACAGCAAGCTTATTTAATAAAATAACTTTTACTTTTGCAAGCATAAATATCGCATAGACGATTTTTCATACGAAATAAATAATTTTTGCTGTTCATTGATATATCACACCCACAAACACACATGTTTTATACATATATACAGGGTGCCCACAGAAATTCGCACGAATTGACAGGCAAATTAAAGTATGAAGCAGGATGGTAGCATGAACATGTTATACATCAAATTAAAGCTCAACAATCAACATTTTCAAAATTGTAAGCAAAAAAGCATTGTGTGGACTTATGTTCTTTTGAAACGAAAAAGGAACAAAAATGGCCGTTTCTGAGCTCCAAACTCCGTAGAATCAGCTGTCATCTCGAAGAGATTGTCCTAATTTAATTATTCGCTTGAATAAAATTTTACACACACAATTTACCACAAGGCTTCTCCACATGAGCATCATTGGTACCCCCTGGCACACGTCCAGACAGGCCTCCAGTTCTCATCACCACAACAATCAGATTAATCACGCCGGTAATTCTGGCAACGTGTGGCGAGAACTGGAGGCCTGTCCGGGCGTGTGCCGGGTTTACCAACGGTCGGTGCTCATGCGGAGAAGCCTTGTGGTAAATTGTGTGGGTAAATTTTTATTCAAGTGAATAATTAAATAGGGACAATCTCTTTGAGATGACAGCTGATTCTGCGGAGTTTGGAGCTCAGAAACGTCCATTTTTGTTTCTTTTTCGTTTCAAAAGAAAACAAGTCCACACAATGCTTTTTTGCTTACAATTTTGAAAATGTTGATTGTTGAGCTTTAATTTGATGTATAACATGTTCATGTTACCATCCTGCTTCATACTTTAATTTGACTGCCAATTCGTGACAATTTCTGTGGACACCCTGTATATATATATATGCCTGTACGTGATGGTAAATAGTAGTAAACTTACATTGTTATCACAGCATAATATATAGCTTTTTATGGTAAACATTCAAAATACCACGAAAATGGACACTGTGCCTGACATTTTATTATTGCAGAAATGGATAGAGGGTGCAAAGTAATGCTACTCTGAATTTTTTCAGATTTTTTAGAGAGCGGGAACTATTTTTAAAAAAATATTGAAAGTCCTTTTTGTGATATCACGAGGAGTCTGTCCTTAAGAAAAGGATAGGCGCTAAACGCCCGTGACATCATAAAATTGTATTTCAATAATTTTTTAAAAATAGTTCCCGATCTCAAAAAAATCTGAAATAATTCAGAGTAGTATAATTTGGTACCCTCTATCCATTTCTGTAATAAAAAAATGTCATGCAAATTGTCCATTGTGACTAGCTGCATTTGTTGTGAATACCCAAGCAGACTAATGGACAAGTACAACATGAATTTTTTTTATTGCAGAAATGAATAGAGGGTACCAAATTATGCTACTCTAAATTTTTTTCAGACTTTTTTGAATCCTAGAACCATTTTTAAGGCTTAACCTGAGATATTCGGACGAAAAAAGTCGTATCGACAGATGTTCTTGAAATTAATTTGGTAGACTTACAACAATTGTCAAAATTAAAAAAAAATCAGTAGTATTTAATACTACTGATTTTTTTTTAGATTTTTTTAACCGTTGTTTCATTATAATTAATTTATTCGTGTATTTTGTATCCTTTCAATGTTAAATTTTTCAATCAACATTGCACAAAAACGGCTCGAGATTTTTTTTAGAATTTTACATGGATTAAAAGCTAATTTTTTGGACTATTTTTCTGAATTGTTTTCATATATTTCGAACCGTGGCTATGATCGTTTCTGATATGTTTTAAGAAACTTGGCAACGCTCTCAAGGACTGTAGTTACCACCCCCTCCTAATCTATTATTCGCATTACTATTGCAACAGTGTTGTCAGATTTGCCAGTGTAGCCACGCCTCTTGACCTTGACAGACAAATTCTCAGGTTATACCTTAAATAATTATTAAAAGTGCCGCCACGCCCCCTGGAGGCGTCAATAGGCGTCTAAGCCCTATCCTTTTTATTAAGGATTCAGGCACCGAGAACTTTTAATAATTATTTAAAAAAAGTTCCGGGTCTCAGCATAATTTGGTGCCCTCTATTTATTTCTGCAATAATTTTTCATGAAGGTTGACCATTTGAAATGAGATGGAGCTGCAAAGCCAAAACGACATCACTCTTTTCGCTTGACCTGCAGTTGACCTGCATAACTCATGCACCTAATGCAGAGCAGGCTATACACCAGCTTCATATAACATTTATTTTCCTTCCTCTTGTTCAACTCGAGTCAGCTGATCTGACTATTGCATACAGTACTTCTAATTCTCTAAAAGATTTGAGTCTTTAAACTCCTACTCATTTACAAATCTCTTTAATTTGACGGGTATAAACACCCTAGTTGTTCCAAGTTTTATCGAACTTTGATTAATAATTTTTTCTGGCTTGCTGGTGAGATTCCCATTTGGAATAGCTGGGAATATTGGAATACGGAGCCCGTGCAGCAACAAATTTAATGATGTTGGCTTTGTTTCGCTTGGCGGTGGTGAGGTCAAAATAACTTTTTACATAATACAGAATCAACAAAGTAGATTTAGTCACTGATGTAAAATTATATTATGCAGATTTAGTCATGATAAGTTTATTGTGATTTTTATGGCTTCAGTCATTAATACAGTTTTTAACGACAGTCTCCACTGTGTTCCTCCACACTCTCGTCATTGGAGGAACACGTGCCAAATGACTCCCGAACAAACACGACAAAAACCGCATTCATGATGAAGACATGGCAGCAAAATTTAAACAGCTGAATATTAAATATGAATAATACCATATTTCCCTAATAAAATCAATTATCGATGTATTGTATCGGAATCAACAAGAATTATTAATGCACTAAATTAAAAAGGAACGTAAATAATGTTAATTTCAATGCGCATAAATTATTTCAATTTACCTATATAAAAGTATGGAAGACAATTCATTGTGAATTGCTTCTCACCCTTCTTCCTTCCCTATTACTACAAGACTACAAGGTACACGGGTCAAATGGAGAAATTAAAATATTAACAGTACTGCACGGAAAAGGGTTGCTACGTTATGGTGTCACACAGCAGCCAAGCTACGTATGGAGTAAAATTATTTGTCAGCTACCCTCACTGAGAGCCACTGAATTCACAGATCACGATGAAAAGTAAAGCTTCTTTGCAATGGCAATGATTGTAATGAAGCACATACAAAACAGCAGTAAGCAAATGTTCAAATGGAGGGTGTATTTATTGACTACCATCCTATCCATCGATGGTACTACACATTCACAGATTTTTAAGACGGTCGTTCCAGCGAAAGCACTACTGTCATGACTACTACTCACGGCCTGCTGCAGCGGCTGCGGCCAGCAGGCGAAATTGCGTCATGGCCGCGGCCGAAGCATGCTGCTGTTGATGGTGCGGGTGTTGGGTGGCGGAGTGTTGGTGAGTAGCTGCCGTCTGCTGCTGCTGGCCGTGGGCTCCGGGAGGACAATGCGCGACCAAACAATGATGCGGATGGGGATGGTGGTGGTGATGCAGGTGCATATGTTGCTGCTCTCTACTGTGAGAGCCTGAAGCATGGTTACCAGGCGCCGCCGCAGATTGCTGTGACCCAGGAGGGCCTGGAGTAGCATGATAGCGTGAAACCATACTAAACTGGCTCCACAGACTCCTCACTTCCAGTTACACAGAGGTCCTAAACACTAGTGCAATAGTTTATCATAATTTCGAAACTCCACTAAATCAATCTTCACAGTCTTCTTTAGCTGCAGTATTAAACAGTAGGTGGACACAGTCAAAGCTTTTAATTAAACAATTATAATGACTTTTGTAAATTACAAATAACACCATGTTGCAATCGAGGCAAGGCTGACCAGCCAGAAGGCTGTCGACTGTGGCCGCAGTGGCAGAACGAACAACCCCCGCAGCACCACACAGATGCTGCTGCAAACCAAGCTATCACGGCGATGCTGCTTGAGCGTTGAGACGCGAGCGGCTGGCTGCTGCAGCAGCGGCCGTATACGTGTGATCGATCGTAGCGATGAGGAAAGGCGAGGGGCGCAGGCGAGCGGGAGGGCAGGAGGCTGCGCTGCTGGATAGGGGGGCAAAAGAGTGAGGGGAGGGTGGCAGCTCGGTACAGCACACGAGGCACGCAGCGGCGGCGATGGCAGCGACGGCAGAGGAAGGAGGGGGAAAAGAGAAGGAAGCAGCCGCTCGCTAGCAGAGGAGAGGAGAGGAGGAGCGATCAACGACCTCTGTGCTGCTGATACTACTAGTAAGGCTGCGGCGTGAAGGCACGGCAGCATGGCGAGTCGGTAAAGAGGAAGAGCAATAGATGAGGCTGAGAGCAGTATGACGCCAGCACGAGCAAGCATGGGATGGGCGTACAGTACCAGTGGCGTAGCCAAGGGGGGGGGGGGGGGGTTACCCCCCCCCATGAAGATCGAGTAATGACTGGATATCGGAAGAAAAAAAAAATTATAGAAATTTGAAAAAAAAAGTTAAATAAAAAATTGAAATTTAGGGGTATCAAGTATTTTCTTTAAAATAAACAAATTATTAGGGAGTTTCTAATTTTAACAGGAAAAAGTGCGACTCATAAATAAATGTTTTATTTCCCTTACAAACTGCATGTGCATATAACTACTATTGTATAAATTAAAACGCTCTCACGTGTGCCGCACAATCATTTAATTGGTTGCTCCACGCGCCCGGTGCAGACAAATTTTAACAAAAATAAGAGAAGCAATTCCCTTTTTTATTTATTTATTTTTTACAATATCTTAATGATGTGAACTTGGATTATTAAATAAATTTTAAAAATCAAATTCAATTAAATGACACGTACACTGATTCTATAAAAATAATATAAAGTGGTTACATGAATAACTTGATTTAATTAAAATGATTTACTCAAAGCTTTATTTATTATACGCACGTATTCAAAAGAAATGGTCAGCATCCATGATGACATCACCAATCCTTTGTCCTCCCATTTACTTACAAAAAAAGATTGGGCGCACGTAAGATCCTATACGGAGAAATTTTTCGATCGCTTATTGTTAACCCTCTAAATAAGTTGTATTTGCAAATTTAAAATTACGTATTGGCACTAATCTTTTACGTTCGCTGCTATAAAAAATTTATTATTTGCCTTGGGTCAGTTTAATTAAAGAGCATCTAAAGAATTTCGCGGTAGTAGTGTTTTGACTATGAGCCGAAAAAACGTGCGCAGAAGGGTTGCGCGCCGATGCGCGGTGGTTGTAGCAGGAGTCAAAATCAGCAAACGAACATGGCGACTTTATAAGTTTTCTGATGGATACTTACCATTGAAAAATGCGGTGAAAAAAATATAAAATGTTAAAAAAATTGCATCAGGCCATATATTTTATCCTCTAATATAATAGTATTTTTCCATTATTTTACCCTAAAAAGGGGGCGTGTCCTTAAAAAAATCGCGCCTGCGGCGGGCTATTGGGGGGCTTCGCCCCCTACACCCCCCAGTGGGCTGTTCTCAATCTTTATCCTGAATAACCCTCCCCTTGGGCAAATCCTGGCTACGCCACTGTACAGTACGTAAATCCCACTTTGCCAGCTTTGACACTTATAATGAAAATAGTAATCCTTCATTGCAAAACAACGCTTAGCAGGCTGAAATACCCATAGTATATTAGGAGTCATTTTTCTGTCATGACGCTTCGACAACAGTCCACCTGCACCAGAGATAAGCATTCTTATCAGGATATCTCTATCACTGTTGCTCAAACGGACCTTTACGATTTACGATCAGGGTTGTTCACCCGCCAGAATTTCAATAGATATGTCTGCCAGTGGCGTAGCCAGGATTTGTCCAAGGGGGGGGGGGTTCTTCAAGATTGAGTACAGCCAGCTGGGGGGTTTGGGGCGCCCCCCAATTGCCCGCCGCAGGTGCGATTTTTTTAAAGACACGGGGCCTTTTTAGGGGAAAAATTACGAAAAAAATACTATTATAGAGAATGTATGGCCTGATGCAATTTTTTTAAATTTTTATATTTTTTGCACCCCATTTTTTTAATTTCTTTTCAATACGTGCAGTACGTGCTGCACTTACGTAATAAGTAATAAATAAAGCTTTGAGTAAATAATTTTAGTTGAATTCATCAACCACTTTTATATTATTTTTATTACATGATGAGCGATTTTTTTGAAACAGGGACGTGGACTTTAATTTTTTTCGATGGAAAGTTGCAGCAAATTTCTTATAGTTGTAAATCGTAAATTATGTAGTTACAATATTTTTGTCACTACTTTTTCTTATAAAAAAAGAAATATACCACATTTTAAGACGATGTACTGATGTACGAGCAAGAAAAAATATTTATATTTAAATTTTCAAGACAGGAAAATCAATTTATTATATTAAGTATACTGTAAAATTAATAAAATTAATTTAAAATAATCAGACTTTTTTTAAATTGAGTAATAAAATTAAAGATATTATGGGGGACATTCACAAAGCACTTTAACCCCCACTTTAGCCCCGGTTTTTAACCCTGGTGCCAAACATGGTACTAAACCAGGGGCTAACCATGTTAAGCTCCTAGTTTAGCACCATGTTTAGTACCAGGGTTAAAAATCGGGGCCAAAGTGCTTTGTGAATGTCCCTCATTATGTACAGTATTATACATTAGACAATAAAACTGGCAATTAATTGTAAGATGTAATATACCTATAATATACAGGGTGTCCCAAAGATCTTTAGATTTTTCAAACCCTAATAGCAACCGTTTGGTATTTTTTAATGTTCACTATATATATATATCAAATTAAAGCTCTGAATTTAACATTTTCAAAAATGTGAACAGATTTTTTTTTTTTTTTTTTGAAAGGTGTGATGTTTTTTTTTACCCGTTAGAAGGCAAAATGAGAGCTTTTTGCGCTTTTTCGTGCATCGTTTTTTGGACGAGGTGTTCCCAGGCATATGGATCGACCTGGGGTCCCACAACATGGGTCCCCAGGTTGGCCAGGTTCCCTGACTTCACTCCCTCAGATTTTTTCCTACGGGTCTATGTGAAGGACAACGTATTCAAAATTCCAGTGTGAGACTCGTTGGAGCTAAAGCAAGGCATCACCACCAAGATCCAGTCCACAATGCATGCCATGCTGCGCAATGTGTGGCGTGAGTTCGAGGAGGGACCGAATATTTGCTAAGCCACCAACGGAGCCCATTTAGAGAGGCCTTAATTGTTGCATTTGCATTGAAAAAAAGTCAACAAGCATAAGAATTGACGCAATCAATTTTTAGGTGCAAGAGCAGTCGTGATTCCGAAAAAAAGTGACCATTTTGCTTTCTAACGGTTAGAAAAGAAAAATCACATTTAAAACAAAAAAATCTGATTTCATTTTTGAAAATGTTTAATTCAGAGCTTTAATTTGATGTATATAAAGTGAACATTAAAAAATACTAAACGGTTGCTATTTGGGTTTGAAAAATCTAAAGATCTTTGGGACACCCTGTATAATTAATTAAAAAATAATAAAATATTATATGTATAATTTTTAGCTTTATGCTGAACATCATGCGGGAATGTTTTCAACATTTTTTTATATTTTAAATTGTTGTCTACAAAAACATAAATAACTTAATAATGAATACTACATAATATAATTATAATAATAGTTTTATTTTAGTCCATAGACTAGATGTTATATATTATCGATGACGAAAGAAAAAAGCACATTGGAATTAAATAATAGAATTATATTGTATACTGTAGACTGTATACTGTAGAATACTGTAGACGCCGGATTTTAAATTAATTAAAGATGTATTAACGATGTGTTTCGGGGATATAAATTTTTAAAGTTTTTTTTAAGAAAATTTTTCATAAAATTTTATCTAAATCGTATCCGTCGAGTACCATTTTTTGTAATTTTTCCCTCAAAATTTACCAAGGTTCAGCTCTCAAGGGGGGGGGGGGTATTACCACCCCCCCCTTGTCTACGCTCCTGATGTCTGCAAGCTAGCCACTGACTGGGAGGTTGCAGCAACTCAATTATACGATAATAACTGATGAGAGTAAAAAAAGACAGCAACAAAAACGCCAGGCAGTACCGGCAGGGATCGAACCCGATCTATGTGAATTATTATAGGTTTGTTGTCAGGATTCTGAGTTGTAACAATGTCCTGCACAGCGATCCTTTTCATTTTGGTCATCAGCTATCAGTATTACTAGGGTAGGAAATAATAATAATAATAATAATAATAATAATAAAAAAAATGTAATATATATTAACTAGGAAAATTTACGTGGCAAATACGGTGGCTTGCAAACTGTCAAATAATTGTCTTGTATTTATAGATTTCTACCTTTCCCAGATATCTAAAAAATTCTTCAACACCCACAATGCCACCTCACACCTACTGTTTGACCATTCTCACGGTTGGTCCACAGCCCCCTGGAATCCGTGGGGGCCGTGGTGTGTCTATAGGAACACATTGAGAATTTCCCAAGATCCTATATCTGTTGATGACAGTATACCGATTAATTTGGTTTTGCCAGGAAGGTATAACAATGAATCCTCCCACCCGTAGCAAAAAGTCGGCAAGTGGGAATCAGATTTCAAAACAGCCATCTCCTCCTACCGCATCCCAGCTTCATTCAGTATTTCAAATACTTCCAAGGATAGCAGTACTTCGGTATTGTACAGTACAGAATAAAATAAATCTTTGTTTACCCAGACTCCATGTCGCAATGCATAAAATATGTTGGGTTAAATAAAAAAATATGGCGACCACGCGCAGTTGAATTTACACGTAAGACTAAGATATGTAATACTGTATCAATGCGTCCTTTTATAATTCAACGACTTTTAGATTTATAGACAGATCTCAATGTACAGACTTCTTATACAATTTATTTTAGGTGCCCGATTTCCTTTCACAAAACGAAATATTTGGTGGAGCAAATTTTCTATAAATTTTCACTAAAAAGCAACATTTGTTTCCACCACATCCACCTATAATGCATATAAATCTAGAAGGGTCATTAGGACATAATTTTTTTAAAAATATTAATGAAGCAAAAACTTTTCGTACGTGTTGCGATTTCCTGTATCAAGTGCCAGGCGCGGATCCAGGGGGAAAGGGACCCTCCCCCCCCCCCCCGAAATTTGAGATTTAGCAGGGACATGATAGGCGTTTCCCCCACTATATTTTTTTAACATTAGCTTTATAAAGAGGGCACCCCCCGGAATTTTTTTCTGGATCCGCGCCTGTCTGTAGCTCTGGAACATAAGAAAAAAAACTTTCTCACTGATTAGTAATTATTTTTTAGATTAATTTAATAGGAATAGCAATATACACACATATCATATATAAGTAAGAATGCAGCCTAATAAAGCTTGTCCTCTATATGAAGGCTAAACCTGAGAATTTTAGCTAAAAAAAGTCATAACGACAGGATGATGTTCTCCAAATTAGTCATGTAGACCTACAACAGTCTTCCAATTAATCCTGATTTTTTTAGAATATTTTAACCATTGGTTAAATTATAATTAATTTAATCAAATGTGAATTTTGTATCCTTCCAATGTTAAATTTGTTAATTAACATTTCAAAAAGATAAACGACATTTTTTTTTTTTATTAAAACTAATTTTTAGACTATATATATTTTTTTTCATTTTGTTGATTTTAATGGACAACCTTCATGGAAAATTTTTATTGCATATTTGGATAGAGGACCTCGAGTTATATATTATCAATATTTTCATATATTTTTGGAACCCTTTAGAGGTGGATGTTAATGAGCGACAAAAGCGATGCGGCGCGATTTGACGTAAAAGCTGCGAAATCCTATGCGGTATTCACCAGTATTCGCGTTAATTTCTTTTCTTTTTTTTTTTTTCTTTTATGCGCCCAATATGGTCACCAATGGATGTTACAGCAGGTGCGCTTTATTTGCGTCGCAGGCTCGAAATCGCCAATGAAAATCCATCTAAAGGTGGATTCACATGACGATTTTTATCATGCGACGCGACGCGAATAATGCGCACTTGATATATCATCCATTGGCGGCCATATTTGGCGATTAAAAGAAAAAGAGCATCGTAATTAACGCGATTCCCGGCGAATTCGCCGCCGCATAGGATTTCACAGCTTTTACGTCAAAATCGCGTCATATCGCCGTTGTCGCCATCTGAATCCACCTTAAAAGGTGGATTTCCATGAGCGGTTTCCAGCCTGTGACGCGACGCGAATAAAGTGCACTTGCTATGACATCCTTTGGCGGCCATATTTGGCGATTAAAAGAAAAAGAGTATCGTAATTAACGCGAACACCGGCGAATTCGCCGCCGCATAAGATTTCCCAGCAAATTGCGTCAAATTGCGCCGCGTCTCGTTGCCGCCCATGAAAATCCACCTGAACACTCTTAAAATCATGCTGAAAAACGCTGTGACGTCATGGTCAGGCAATTATATAACACGCAAGCATAGGGAAATGCGTTGCATGACTATGAAGTCACAGAATCTTTTCCCTCGATTTTGAGGGTGTTAGGGGGTTCAAAAAAAAAATTGAAAAAATTGACAATATATACATAACTCGAGGTCTTCTATCCAAATATGCAATAAAAAAATTCATGAAGGTTGTCCATTGATGAACAAGTGAAATAAATCAAAAGTTTGGCAACGCTGTGGCTGTGGATCGCTAACTTACCCGTGTTGAAAATTTAAGGTAGAGATAACGCCGAACAGCTGTTCGACGTACTCCCCTTTAATTAACATGTAAACCTGAGCAAATTCACAAAAATTCTGAAATTTTTTTGAGAGGTAGATACTAGTGCCTAAAAGTCGCATAGAAAATATTTGAAAACATTTTAAGGGTAAGATAACACGAACAATCGATTGTTGTTAGTCCCATTTGATTAACATGTAAACCTTAGCAACCTCATAATGATTCTGAATTTTTTTTGAGAGACAGTTCTTGGCATTAAAAAAATATGGAGAAAATTTCAAAACAATCGGACGATCCAATTTTTTTAAATTAATTTTTTAGTTTCAGTCTCCATGTGAAAGCCCTATACTGAAAATTTAAAATATTCATTTAAAAAAATTGGATCGTCCGATTTTTTTGAAATTTTCTCCATATTTTTTTAATGCCAAGAACTGTCTCTCAAAAATAATTCAGAATCATTATGAGGTTGCTAAGGTTTACATGTTAATCAAATGGGACTAACAACAATCGATTGTTCGTGTTATCTTACCCTTAAAGAGCCATTTTTTTTTAATCAATTTTTTTAATTTTCAGCATAGGGCTTTCCTATGGAGAGACAAACTAAAAACTTATTTAAAAAAAAAAAACAGTTCGATTATATTTTTGAAACTTTTTTTATGGCTTTTAGGCACTTATATCTGCCTCTCAAGAAAAATTAAGGATTTTTGTGAATTTGCTTAGGTTTACATGTTAATCAAATGGGAGTACGTTGAACAGCTGTTCAGCGTTATCTCTATCTTAAATAAATATTACATAAATGTAAAATTAAAATGTGCGTCGTAACTAATAAAGTAAAATATTCCTGTAAAAGTGATCTTGAGAATTTTCAGGTTATGCTTTAATTCTCGCGCGGAAACACTCATGAGGGGCCGAGAGGGGGGCGTGGTATGCATGGCGTGGTACGCATGACGTAGACTACATTCCCCGTCACATTTAACGGGCTTATGGTCGTATTTCTAGGCTGGATGCAATGTTGCTAAACTTCAAAGAAACAAGTCGAAATTGACAAAGCGGTATGCTCAATTTGAGCTGGTAACAAGAGACAGGTTGCATGAGCGCGTGGCAGCTAGCATTGAGCGAGCAACTCGCTACCAGGTGTTTGAAATTTTGCGCCTCAAAGCGGCAACGTCGAAAAATACGAAATTTGACCACGACCCAGAGATCCTATAGAGACCTCCGTGTCTTATAGCCAGAAATGTGACCAGCTTGGCTGAGCTTCATTGTAATTGAGAGTGGCGGCGCCACTGAATCGCAGCGGCACGGCCCGGTTATCGCTGACTGCGCGGGCAATTTTAGCCAGCAAGAACCGGGCCGTGCCGAACTTTTAGCAGCGCCGCCACTCTCAGTTTAAGTGAAGCTCTGATCAAATCCATGGCCATAAGACACGGAGGTCTCTGTAGGGTCTCTGACCACGACCATAAGCCAGTTAAATGTGACGGGGACTGTAGTAGATCTCAGGCTCTACAATTATTTATTATTAAAAATATTTCTCTCTACCAAAGATAATGTTCAAAGGTTTCGGCTGTTTCTGTAGTAGAATCCGTAAACCTACAATTTTCAAACTTGCATGCAGTTAAGGGTAAGGTAACGCCACCAATGTTAAAAAAAATCCCTCTCACAAAAATTCTGAAAAAAATTTAAAATGTTCTCCTCTATACCCCCTATCAGTACCTAAAATATCAGGTATACAAATACGATCTAGTTTTTGAGTTATAAATTTTTAAAGTTGACTACTTTAACATGGAGAAATGAAACTCCCATGTTAAATTGGTCAACTTTAAAAATTCATAACTCCAAAACTAGATCGTATTTGTATACCTGATATTTTAGCTACTGATAGGGGGTGTAGAGGAGAACATTTTAAATTTTTTTCAGAATTTTTGTGAGAGGGATTTTTTTTAACATTGGTGGCGTTACCTTACCCTTAATCTTCGTTTCTGAAAATTGATCCATTGTTTTTGTTTTAATTTTGTCATAATTTTCAATTTTATTTAAATAAGGGGTAGTTTAAGCCTCTATATAGCATCTTAGGGGTAGAACATATTATTTTTATTTGTCACCAACGCTCTGCCCGGCGAGAATAAAAATACTAAAATTGTATACCCATCGGGCGTCATTTTGTTGAAAACAGCCAACAAAACACCAAAATCAAATAACAATTGCAAAATATTTTCCAAAAGTGGAGGGACGGGCGTTTTCAAGGGTCGAAGCAATGGTGCCAAGCACGCGGGCAGCAGTGGCAAAGGGCGGAGCGCTAGCTCGGTGACGTCAGTTAGCGCACGTGGTTCTGACCGCCATAAGCATCGATCCTTTGCCGCCGTCGCCGCCGCCACTGCTGCAAGCCAGCAGCAGCACCAGCTCGGTGGTGCTACAGTGGAGTAGCGGTGGCTTACTGCTGCCGCCTGCCGTCTGTCTGTCTAGCCGGTCACCCGCTGCCACCGCCCTACTCGAGTCCCGGCCCACGTGCATTAGATTACACATTACGTGACATTACACCTACAAGTGCTGCATATCGGTCTGCCACGACTATGTCAGTTGACTATCGAATACATGTGCATGGCGGTCACTTGCACCTGTCAGTTTCTCCCGTTGTAGTCGTTGTACGGTACTCAACTGTAAAAAGGAGTAGCATGAGTAACGCAATCAGCCTACTTTACAGGGAAGGAGTGCCAACATACCCCCATAGCGTGGTATCGACGGAGAGTTCTACAAATCTACAAAAGTAATAAAATAATTATATTGAAAAAACGAGAAAAAAAAATGGGCGAACAAACTTGTAAATTTACAAACATTTTTCTCACTTTGGATATATTATAACCCTGTAATATATTATAAATATATAAAATAATAGGTGTTGTCCCATCGTTATACATGGCTGTAGAAAGCTCCACCAATAAGGGTGCCGTCAGCCGTTGAAACACGGAATCTGACTTCACATTTAAGCACATTTAAGGGCCTTTTTTTGGTTTTCCATGGAGTGGGACGATGCGGCACAGGAAAAGCGCACTGCCTACACTATTATATATGTCAGCCATTTTGAGAGAAAATCACCTCCCACAACCCCCAAATTCATTACTATAGGTTAAATTCGCAAAACAACCCTACGCTGAAGTGTAGAGAAAGGTCAACAAACTAGCAAGTGATTTGTAGCTCATAGCCGGTCAATGTCTCGCTGCTTCTGCAGCCTGCAGAAGCAGCCTGCAAACCAAGATGTGCAGTAACTTGCTTGCTGCTACCTTGGTATGGTATGACACGGCCTGCAAGCAAGCAGTCAGCCAGTTCACGGGCTGCCTGCCTACCTCTGCAGGTGCCTACTTGCGCGGGTTCAAGAAACCTCAAGGCTTGCAAGTAATGCAAGTTACTACAATTTAGCGAACTCTCAACCGTATTCAACTCAAAAGTTTTTCAAGTTTCACAACACAATGCGCAGATGTAAACAGAAACATTGCACATTTCTTTTGGTGTTGATACTGACATTGCTTTGTGCTTATAGGTATATTATAGAATAGAGTAGAAAATGGTAAGTATCCATCAGAAAAATTATATAGTCGCCATGTTCGTTTGCTGATTTTGACTTCTGCTACAACCACCGCGCATCGGCGCGCAACCCTTCTGCGCACGTTTTTTCGGCTCGAAGTCAAAACACTACTACCGCGAAATTCTTTAGATGCTCTTTAATTAAACTGACCCAAGACAAATAATAAAAATTTTATAGCAGCAAACGTAAAAGGTTAGTGCCAATACGTAATTTTAAATTTGCAAACATAACTTACTTAAACCTAAACTACGAGCTTTTTCTAGAAGTCGCGAAACCAGTAACGCCCTCTCTGATTGGCCGTGACGTCACTGAGCCAAACCCCCTCCACTTACTTAGCCTGGCTCTGCCAGGGTTAAAAGTTGCGACTTTGGAGTTGCGACTTCTGTTTAGGCGCAAAACAGAAAGCTCGTAGTTTCAGCCTTAGAGGGTTAACAATAAGCGTTCTAAAAATTGCTCCGTATAGGATCTTACGTGCGCCCAATCTTTTTTTGTAAGTAAATGGGAGGACAAAGGATTGGTGATGTCATCATGGATGCTGACCATTGCTTTATTGCGGCGAGGTTTAGGCAGGCCCACTCTTACACCTAACCGCCAATAAAATACAGTATGGGATTTTGCTGGAAATAAAAGCACAATGGAGTATTGACCTCAATTTTTTTTTTATTGCAGAAATGGATAGAGGGTGTAAAGTTATGATACCCTGATTTTTTTCAGATTTTTTAGAGCCTGGGAAGGATTTTTAAAAAATTATCGAAAAGTCCTTTTTGTGACGTCACGCGGCTTTAAGTCCTATCTTTTTCTTAAGGAACAGCGTCTCGTGACGTCACAAAAAGGACATTCAATAATTTTTTAAAAATACTTCCCGGGCTCTAAAAAATCCGAAAAAAATCAGGGTAGCATAACTTTACACGCTCTATCCATTTCTGCAATAAAAAAAATTGAGGACGATACTCCATACACAAATTAAACTTGTATAAAAGTATATCATTCTACAACACAGCAATATTTTTTTCTTCAAAGTCTTTTACATGTAGATATCACAAATATTATGATAATAAGGCTTCAAAAAAGTCCACTATACATGCAGGAGCAACCAAATAACTGCCTATCTTGACAATTCGAAAGTTCAAAGTTACTTTGCCTAGAAAGTGAAATTGAAAGATGAATTTTTGTAGGAAAAAGATAAATAAAATAATATACAGTCCGTCACACTGAATGTATCTAAATTGCAGAATTTTCTCCCGGCAAATTTATTATTTTATTTATTTCTTTCTTTCAATTTTTTTTTTACCAGGACGACATTCCATCATGGAAGAAAAAGTACATTCGAAAATTCAGCATTGCATCTAGTTATAGGGAAAATACGAATGTACTAACTTGTAAGTTCATTCAGAAATGTCCTGACAACTTGCACTACACAGGCGTGCCAGAATTATCCACCAAAAATGCAAATAACCTCTGTCAATGATTATAGTTCTTACAAAAACTCTACTTCCTTCATGCACAATTTAGCATTTCCCTAAATTGCAAAATCCATAGATAACCAAACTCGTGTATTTTACAAATTATTTGTTCGTTACATCATTGATGCTTTTATAGCATAAAGGGCTTTCCCATGGAGAGACAAACTAAAAAATTAATTTAAAAAAATTGGCTCGTAAAATTGTTTTGAAACTTTTTCTATAGCTTTTAGACACTAATATCCGCCTCTCAAAAAATGTCAGAATTTTTGTGAATTTGCTTAACGATTAATCTCAGCTACTCGAAATATTTTTAGTCATATTAGCGTCAAACATTTTTGACAAAATTTCAGCAATAAGTAATCCCCAGAAAATTCTCAAGCAATAAGTACAGTATACATAAAAACGTACTACACTGCTCTTTTTATTTCGATTTATCCATTAGTGCCGTCGATATCTAATTTAGAACACAATTAAAATTACGCTTTTTGACTTGTTTTCGAACAGAGACCCCGCGGAGACCTCTGGCTTTCGAACATTTCTTGAAAGTTCTAAAATATAGGAATAGATGGCGTTACTATTGCCGTAGAGACACGTCGTCATTGCAACGTCGAATGTTATTTCTGCCCGCTAAAATTAAATATGAACAGCTACGTGTGACGTCACGAATCGCGGAAAAAAAAACTCGGAAAAAAACCCTTGTATTAAAAAACCCTAGGAAAAAAAACCCTCGGGGATAAAAAACCCACGGAAAAAAAAAACCTTCGCTGAAGGAGCAGCCCCAAGGAGCATTCGTGGCGTAGTAGCGCGGTAGCGAGTTTTCACGGTGTGGGGAGCTCATCAAAATGTAGAAGTCTACGCGGCGATGTTGTGGAAGTAAACTATTATCTGTATAGTAATTACAACTGTGTTTTTAGTTAAAAATTATTTTAAAAACATATTGGGGGGCATTCACAAAGCACTTTAACCCCAACTTTAGCCCCAAGTTTTATCCCTGGTACTAAACATGGTGCTAAACCAGGGGCTAACCATGTATAGCTCCTAGTTTAGCACCACGTTTAGTACCAGGGATAAAACTTGGGGCTAAAGTTGGGGTTAAAGTGCTTTGTGAATGTCCCCAATTTTTTCTAACTTCGAATATTATATATTGGATATAAAATAATTAAAATAAAAAAGTAATAAAACAAAAAAAGTCGTCGTCCTACTCGTATTATTATATAACATATTTTTTAAATTTTTAATCAAACCCTATTGGGTACTTCTATTTACTAATTACATACTACTTTGAGAACCCGAACCTTCCGAAACCCTAACTTGAGCGTTTCGCGGGCTCTTCTGGAACGAGGGCGGCCACGGCCTTGCAAATCCATTCCGGCATTTGCCTGCGGCTGAGGGAAACGTGGAAACCTCAGCCAGGATGGACGCTACAGCTTTTGTCAATGAACCGGAAGTGCAATGGTCCAAAGCCAGGGGAACCACATAGTGGAAAAGCGCAACGTTTTACACATATATAGACATAAAATGAACATTTGAAAATTATAATATCTAATAGGTTAAGTGATTCAATAATTATTATTAACATGACTAATGAGACTAATCAGATATATGATATCTTATGTAATATATATTATTGGAACATATATATATGTATATATATATAATGATAATATGTCAAAATAGGGGAAAAAAAACGTGAAACCTCGCTACCGCGCTATATACTACGCCACGAATGCTCCTTGGGGCTGCTCCTTCAGCGAAGGTTTTTTTTTCCGTGGGTTTTTTATCCCCGAGGGTTTTTTTTCCTAGGGTTTTTTAATACGAGGGTTTTTTTTCCGAGTTTTTTTTTTTTCCGCTTACCGACGTCACAAAAGTGATGATTTCATGATTTCTTACAGTGATGCCACCCTTATCATCACAACTTCAAATTGTCTTCAACCTTAGCATTTCACAAATCTTCACTTTTCTAAATATCTATAAGAAGATTCGTAATCATATTTTCCACCGTGGTTTTCATAACTTATACGCATCTTTTAAGGTATAATTTATGCAGATCAGGCGGTACGTTTCCGAGTTACGATTTCGAATTTGATTAACCCGTAAAACTTAATGAGCCAATTAAAAAAAATCTATAAGAAAGTTTTCTTAATAAAAAAAGTAGGGAGAGTCTGTATCATTAGAAGAATACACTGTGCAAGTTTCATTACATTCAGGCGCGCCAGTCCTGAGATCTGGGTAACTTAAGTTTACATAATTATGTTAATCAAACGGACCTACGTCGAACAGCTGACCGGCGTTATCTCTACCTTAAAGGGACAGGGGACCATAAGAAAAAGTATTTTTTTTTTTAAAGTTACCCACTAACTGAGTATGAATGGTATCCGGTAAACTCGGCGCAAGAAAACTCGGTGCAATTTCAACAAGCTAGGAAAATTCGGTGCACGGTAAACTCGGAGCACGGAAAGCTGGGAGCACCGCTAGGAAAACTCGGAGCATCGCATATATTGCAAGATCCCTCGATACTAGTATAGGGATTTTGGAATATGTATATTAGCATAAAAATAATAAAATATAACAAAAATCGAACACATGTAATTTTCTTGTTGCCTTCATACAAAAAAATTATTGGAGGGCTTAAATACTGTGAATATCACTAATTCTATATTAAATTATATAATACTATTTATAAATAATTCAAATAATTTCATTATTTAATTAATATTTATTGTAAATAAAGGAAAAATTGTAAGTGCTTTCATATAGAAGGAACAGCAGTACAGCAATTTTTTTATACTGAGCATATTAATTGAAAGTATAAGAGTGCTGATAAATTAAATGTCTATAATGTCCATATAACTTTATGAGAACAATTACATTATAATTATTCTTATATCAATTTTGAATTTTATTTATTATATGACATTTTATTATCATTAGCACATTGAAAAAAAAAATCTATGTAATATTACATAATTATTGTATATAAATTAATGTGAAGAAATATATTTTCATTTAATTAAAGGGAAAGGAAAAGAAATATTTTTTATACATGATGATTAACCACTATATATTTTTTATTTAATGTAAATGCTGAAAAATAGGGAATGGTAATAAAGAGAGTACCGACCTCAATTTTTGTTATTGCAGAAATGGATAGAGGGCGGTGCAAAGTTATGCTACTCTGACTTTTTTCAGATTTTTTAGAGCCCGGGAACTATTTTTTAAAAATTATTGAAAGTGCAGAAAAAGTGCCGCCTCTTAATAAAAGATAGGACCCAAAAGGGACGTGGATTCGAACCCGACCTCGCCAAAACTTTTTAGCAATTCTTCCCGGTCCCTAAAAAATCTGAAAGAAATCAGAGTAACATAACTTTTCATCCTCTATCCATTTCTGCTATAAAAAATTTTGAGGTCGATACTCCATTTTGTAATAATATTGAAATACTTTTAACCGTACATTATTTTATGGCGTTCAAACGTTGTCAACAAGTTTCTTTACTACCTGGATTGAAAAAAACAGGTAGCAGGTAAGGTAATTAGTGCACATGCACTTGAACAATGGGACGAGGCGCAGCCCAATAACTTTCTTGGGCTAAGAGTCACCCAGCCTATGACGTGGTGAGGCTGCGGGGACTGCGAGTCCATCGCCCTGATGCGATATCATTGTTCAACGTCATAAAATGTTTATAAATAAAATAATATAAATATTTATAAATAAATAAAAGTTAAAACACTTTTATTGTAAAATTTCTTCCGTATTATTGCGTTATTAGTATAATAACTATACAGTTTTAAATTCAAATTTTTATTTCGATCATAGGCTGTACAGCATGGATCACGTCAATTATTACATAAAATATGTAACAAACTTAATTCTAATTAAAAATTAAAATTAGCCTGAATTTAATTAATTTAAACACATATACCCAAATAATATTTAAAATTATATGATCTATAAAATTAATATAATAATTAAAATTGTGTTCTCTTAAACATCACATTAGCACCATAATATATTTAACACACACTTTTAAATTCAATTAAAAGTCTATACATTATGACAAGTTAATTGGCTATTTTAACACTTTACTAGAGAGTAGTAAATATTGTAAATTAGTTATTTGAATTTAGTATTTAGAAAAGTATGCGAATTTAAAAGTAAAGTTATAGAAGGACTTCATACATTAACATTTTTAAAGATGTATTTAATTTATGTAAAAATGCATTTTGTTGAACCAAATATATTAACATATAAATTTATATGCAAAGCAAATTTATTGTAATTAAAAATTAGATAAAAGTATAAAAATATCAATATAATAGACGAATTAAGGCTCAAAGGGCAGCAAAAAATTATGTTAAAGTTAAATATTAAAGTTAAATAATATATTTATAATCGCAGATTCAACTCCCATACATCATTGCATGCACAGCTTTATATATATAAAAATATATTAAAAATAAATAAATATAATAGAAAGATATCAAGTAAAGTTTCAAGAGATGCATTAATATATACAGGTATCCGGAAAACTCGGTGCAGGAAAACTCGGTGCAGGAAAACTCGGTGCAGGAAAACTCGGTGCAATTTCAACAAGCTAGGAAAACTCGGTGCACGGTAAACTCGGAGCACGGAAAACTGGGAGCACCGCTAGGAAAACTCGGAGCATCGCATATATTGCAAGATCCCTATACTAGTATATGGATTTTGGAATATGTATATTAGCATAAAAATAATAAAATATAACAAAAATCGAACACATGTAATTGTCTTGTTGCCTTCATACAAAAAAATTATTGGAGGGCTTAAATACTATGAATATCACTACTTCTATATTAAATTATATAAATACTATTTATAAATAATTCAAATAATTTCATTATTTAATTAATATTTATTGTAAATAAAGGAAAAATTTAAGTGCTTTCATAGAAGGAACAGCGGTACAGCAATTTTTTGTCCATAATGTCCATATAACTTTATGAGAACAATTACATTCTTATATCAATTTTTATTTTTATTTGTTATATGACATTATATATATTATCATTAACACATTGAAAAAAAAAATCTAATATTACATATTGCATAAATGTGAAGAAATATATTTTTATTTAATTAAAGGGAAAGGAAAATAAATACGGGGCATTCACAAAGTCTTAAGACCACATTTAGGGCTCGATAATTTAAGACCAGAAATTTTGGGTCTAAAAAGCATGCATAAAATCGGGCTTTAAATTATCGAGCCCTAAATGTGGTCTTAGGACTTTGTGAATGCCTCTTAATATGTTTTATACATGATGACGATTAATCATTATATATATTTTATATAATATAATATTATACATGCAATGCTGAAAAATAGGGAATGGTAATAAATTGTAATAATATTGAAATACTTTCAACCGTACATTATTTTATGGCGTTCAAACGTTGTCAACAAGTTTCTTTACTACCTGGATTGAAAAAAACAGGTAGCAGGTAAGGTAATTAGTGCACGTGCGGCACGTGCACTTGAACAATGGGGCGAGGCGCAGCCCAATAACTTTCATGGGCTAAGGGTCACCCAGCCTATGACTATGTGGAGGGTGTGGCCCACAACATCTCCTACTAGACACCTAGTACTGACCCCTCCCCTTTCCCCTCATTTCCGGCTATGGTGTGGATTTTGTTTCTATTTATAGCTTTGCATTTAATTATATAGATTCCAATAAGATAATTATGTATTATTTTGTACAATTTAAGCATCAATTTTTAAGTAGACGAACATTATTTCCTATGTGATATATTAGCTTATGTGATCAATGTAAATAACAGTATGTTTATATAAAATAAAACACATTTATTGTGAAATTTTTTTTTCCGCATTATTGCGTTAATTAGTATATAATACAATACCTATACCAGTTGTAAAATTTATTATTTAGAAAAGTATGCATGAATTTAGTTAAGAATTTAAAAGTAAATTTATAGCAGCACATCATATGTAAACATTTTTAAAAAGTATTTAATTTATGTGAAAATGCATTTTGTTGAACTTAATATATTTACATATAAATTTATATGCAATGCAAATTTATTTTAATTAAAAATTAGATAAAAGAATAAAATATCTATATAGATGAATTACGGCTCAAGGCAGCAAAATATTATGTTAAAGTTAAATAAGAATTGGTAAGAATAAGAATTGTATAATCACAGATGCAACTATTCTACTTCATTGCATGCACATCAGCTTTATATATAAAAAAAATTAAAAAAAAAATAAAAATAAAAATATATATATAATATACAATATACATATTATATATATAAATAAATAAATAAAAAATAGAAAGATATCAAGTAAAGTTTCAAGAGATACATTACATATATATAATATATAGCAAAAAATTTCAACTGTATGTTGTTTTAAAAGGGCACTAATTTTAGGAGATGGTGAATCACTCTGAAAATTATAGTAAACCTTCCTTACATTAGAACATAAATATTCAGCAAAAAGAAAAAAAAAATGAAGCAAAAGTCAATCTAGTTTTTGAGATATATTCAGGATATAAATAATGAGAATATCATTGGAAATCTGGCGGCCATTTTCAAATCAAGTCAAATCAGCATCTTTTTCAACTAAAAAAATTACCATCTCAAAAACTGGACTAAATAATTACTTTCTTTACTTCAGAAAGTGAACAGTCATTTTGTTATCTATGTTCTTATCTAAATTTTATAATTTTTTACCATAAAAAAATAATTACACAAATAATTACAATTCTTAAAAAATTATCATGGCAAATACACAATTTATAAAAATATTTATAAGCCCTAGAGAACAATTATTAAGGATAAATTACGATATAGTGATGCTCCTCATAGTATTTAATTAAGTCCCCTGTAACTTTTGTGTTTGGAGGCGACAATATAGCTGGTTATATACTGTATAATATATACGATATTTTATAATATATGCGATGCTCCGAGTTTTCCTAGCGGTGCTCCCAGTTTTCCGTGCTCCGAGTTTACCGTGCACCGAGTTTTCCTTGCTTGTTGAAATTGCACCGAGTTTTCCTGCACCGAGTTTTCCTACAATCATATATACATATATATATATATATATATATATATATATATATATATATACAAATATAGGTCTGTTCGTAAATACACAATCAGAAAGAATTGATTATTTGTGATTAACCTAATAATTATGTTCCAGGTACAGAAGGTTCATCACAAATAATCGATTCTTCCCGATTGTGTATTTACGAACAGACCTATATATATATATATATATATATATATATATATATATATATATATATATATATATATATATATATATATATATATACAGTATATTATATAGCAAAAAATTATGTTAAAATTAAATAAGAAATGATCAGAATAAGAATTGTATAATCACAGATGCAACTATTCAACTTCATTGCATGCACAGCTTTATATACATTAAAAAAAAGTAAAAAATAGAAAGATATCAAGTAAAGTTTCAAGAGATATACATTACATATATATATATATATATATATTATAGCAAAATACATAGCAAAAAATTTGAACTGGTATGTTGTTTTAAGCATCAATCAAAAGTTAAGTTATCAATTCTTAAAAAAATATCATGGCAAATACACAATTTATAAATATTTGTTTTTTATTTTTATTTATTTATTTATTTTTTTTAATCAAACCCTATTGGGTACTTCTATTTACTAATTACATACTACTTTGAAACCCCGAACCTTCCGAAACCCTAACTTGAGCGTTTCGCGGGCTCTTCTGGAACGGGGGCGGCCACATGGGGATGTAGCTTTGCCGGCGGCCCAAATATTTGTATTTTTGGCCCCCAAGCGGTAGTTTCAGGAAGTTATCATAAAACTGTGCGTAATATTTTATGAGCTTTGGTGAAAAAACTCATGTGACCATTGTTAATCGGCACGGCGCGGTCTAGCGCGCAAAGAACCGGCAATGCAGCACCCGTCACGGCACAGAATAACGATCGACGCGCTACTGGGCCCCGATTTAATATCCATTTCTCGCCGTCGCAAGTCCATTGCGACGTCGCAAGTGAAGCGTCGCAAGCAAAAGTCGATTTAATATCGTCCGCGGCGCAGACTTGCGACGGCAAATTCGGGCAGTTGCGATGCCAAATTTGCGATAACCTCAGAGGTGCCGCAAGACGACTTACCACGCTCTTCTCACCTCGGAATCACTTTGTTCTTCTTAATTAATTAAAAGAAGAAGAAAGATAAAATTTATCCAGAATAGCCAATGTTTTCTTAGATAGATTCTTTACGTACTCATATTTTTTTTAATACTATTTAAGCATCCATGGCCGAGTTCTAGCTCTTCAATTGCTTGTTCTTGGATTGAAGAACGTAAATTGTTTTACAAATTAATCAAGGTATTATTTTGTGTCCAATTTAAATTAAATATTTTCCAAAAATTTGCTGCTTTATTTTTAATTAATTTAAGAAATTAATCGATTCATAAAAAATATTTTTTCAGTTTTTCTTTATTCCCGAGACGGATTGAACCAAGAAAGGTGCGAATAAATAACGTTTTTAATTCCCTTTCTTTATAAATCAAATTAAAGTATTAGTAAATTAAGATTTGAACCGCGCGGTAAAATGCGACTTGCGACGCGATCGACGCGATCGGATGCGATGTACTTTGAGCATCGCAGTGACGTCATCATCGCAAATTCGAATTTGCGACGCGATTGACACGTTTAGTACCGCGGTCATGATTGGAAGATGACTTGCGATGGGGAGGGGCTAGCAAATATTTTTCTGTCGCAGACTCTAATATTAAATTCACTTTGCGACGTCGCAAAGGAGCGTGGTAAGTGCATCGCAAAATATTTGCTAGCGACGCGTCGCATCTGCCATCGCAACAAATAATAATATTAAATCGGGGCCCTGGTGGCTATTTCAGGAAGGTTTTTCACACGTTTTGTAAGTATTTCGTTACATAAAGAAGATACATCGCCTTGGGCGGCCACGGCCTTGCAAATCCATCCCGGCATTTGCCTGCGGCTGAGGGAAACATGGAAACCTCAGCCAGGATGGACGCTACAGCTTTTGTCAATGAACCGGAAGTGCAATGGTCCAAAGCCAGGGGAACCACATGGTGGAAAAGCGCAACGTTTTACCCCTGGGTGTAAATATTTACAAACCCTAGAGAAAAATTATAAAGTATAAATTACGATAATAGTGATGCTCCTCATAGTATTTAATTAAGTCCTCTGTAACATTTGTGTTTGGAGGTGACAATATAGCTTATATACTTATATATAATACGATATTTTATACTTTTATTCTAATTGATTTACAATATATGCGATGCTCCGAGTTTTCCTAGCGGTGCTCCCAGCTTTCCGTGCTCCGAGTTTACCGTGCACCGAGATTTCCTAGCTTTTTGAAATTGCACCGAGTTTTCCTACAATCAGTATGAATACATGCCGCACGGTGGCGAGTGCCTCAGGGTAAACGCCCAGCGAGTAACTGAAAAATGGATTGCTGCAGTCAGCAATCAGGAAAGGCAACATAGCTGCCAATTTTCCATGGAACTCATTTCCCCTTCCTCCCGTCCAACCATGCTCAGTGCGATGTTGCCGGTGCAATTGCCCTGCAATTGTCTATATTTATTTAATTTTTATAAATACGGGGGATGGACCGACAACGGAAATTTACTCAATTCTCACACAAACATACCTTACATAAACTTTTTATGCATTCATGATTGCATTGTCCTATGTCCCTTTAACAATGACAAGCTTCAACTTAAAAATGCCGCAGCGCCGCATTCTGACATCGCTCCATAAGGTTTGTTAGGAGAAAAATCTTATTTATTTTTTCATTCAAATTCTATGCTGCACAAAATCTCGAATATTTTTTATGTCGTGTAAAGTGATCTTTCTCGTGGCTCATATGAATTATTAATCTTGCCCTTCATAAGAACCACCGAAAAAAATTAAAAACCAGGTACCGCTGGGTTAAGGGATAGGAAGCTTGATAGAACATGTCGTCGCGCGCAGTTCGCGCGCTAGATTTTCATTGGCTGAGAGAATTGTGTCGTCAATAATAAAGCTTCTCATTACAGTGTATATTTTTAATACATTATGGCAAACAAAGTGTGAAATGATGGTTGTTTTATAATGTATATATAGTTTACTATTTTAACTGGAGCCACGCGCGTTCTGGTCCAGGCGTATTTCAAAAAAACCCATGCAACCCGAAAAAAATTCCGAAGTTACTGGAACTTTCAGGGTTTGTAGACTTCGGGTATCCGAATGACATATCAAAATTCCCAAGAATTAATCCTTGTGCGTTAGGCGCCATCTTGTTGGAAAGGTGGGCTTGAGGTACCTTCAGTAATAACTTTTTATCTAGACTTCTAGGAAAGTTGGAAGAAAAGTAAAAACTGAAACGGAAAGCCTAGGATATGCTTTATTATAATAAAATAAGATATTTTGCGATTTTTAATTAAAAGCCTAAAGTAATTAATTAATTAATTAATTAATTAATTAGTGACTTTTGATTTTTTTGAACGCAAACTTTGTTAAATCTAATGTATTATTTAGATAAATTTGAAAAAATGTTTCATGTAAAAGTTATTCATTTATTTGTTACGTTTTATTTAAGGGTATGTTCATTGCTGTGTGTTCATTAGGAGTCGAGTTACAGCGATAAAGGTACAGAAAAAAAGGGGAGAATTCTTGCTGGCGCGCCGTGTTATTGAGGGGCGCGCGCTCTGCTGCCTGCAGTGTAGCATAGGAGTTGCGGTAAAGGGAGATTCTTTTTGACACTGTTGGCATTTTTTTTTTTTTTTTTTTTTTTTTATATATGAACATTTATTACTTCCAAACCTTTACAGAAATACTGATTCTTAAATAATTCTTAAATAATTTTACATAATGTAGATAATAGGAAATCCAAGAAAATTATATGAAGAGGGTAAATTTAGTTTGCGCGTGAAGTTAAATTATAATTAAAATTAATTATTATAGGGTAGACGAGAATAGGACTATTGGGACGCCACAAAAGTTGAAGCCGTTCCCCTCCTTTCAGGGTAAGGTAACACCGATCAGCATTGCGATGGCAACATCGATATTCAAAAATTTCCCGCAATGCGGCACTGGAAGTACCACCGGTACCACGTAAGCTTTTCAGAAGCCGAATATTCCATTTATTTGTAAATAATACAGTAAAACAAGCCTTTGATTACGCGTGAGATCACAGGCGGTCGCCAAGGCGTAGTAATCTTCATTTTTTAAAAATATCCCACAACAAGGTTATTTTAAACTACGGAATTTTTTAAAAATATTATATGCTTCTATTATATGTATATTATACATATAATAGAAGCATGTAATATTTTTAGTATAACTATTAGAAAAAAAGTATGAAAAAGTAAGTTTATTTTGATTTCAAAACCGCGTCGCCACCACTTCGACCACTTTCCACCTCTTCCATCAGACGAAAGCCTGGGGCCAGTGGGGCCGCATGGAGCCGCTGTTGTGACAACACGTCGACACCAAAAATGCTAAAAGCTTGAAAAAAAAGTGGTGAAAATAAAAAAAATAAGCACCCTTACGTATTTAAAAGTAACATTCTGGATTTATTATTTCTTCTGGAGGCGTATATAGACGTATATTCCGATCTGTCTTTTATTTTAAAACGAACGGCTTTTTTCAGCTCAGCTGATCGGTTTAGTTCGATACGGTTCGATTTAATTAATCGATTTCGAGCTCCTGTGACGTCACAATAAAAAAAATCATGGCAGCGTGCCTTTTCTGTTTTGGTTTTAAAGTTCGCTAAATTAATGAACATTAAACCGTGATATCAGTACTAATAACAGGTTAAAAGTCTATTAGATACTTGGGATGGCCGCTAGGCAAGCGGATTGCCGCGCCCACGGCCAGTGATGCAACGCTTCGCGAAGCTTCGCGCGAAATTTCGCTAGTTTCGCAAGCCAAGTTTCGCGCGAAACTTCGCGAAATTGATATATTTAAATTTCCCGCTCTACTTTTTCGAATCGTATTTAATGAATATGCCGTTTTCTTCCTAATTTTGCTTTAATGACAGGTTTAATTGCATAAATGAATTAAAAAAAGAGTTCAATTTAATTTATTAGATATAAAAAAAAATATTTCTTTATTTATTAATTTTAAAAATTACTTTTAATTATTTTTAAACTCAGTTAACACATTCGAGGACAGACAGGTCATGAAAGGGGCCATTTTATCTTGTTTTCTTAATTTTTTTTATGAATATATGAAAAATCGCTTTGCGACAGTCATTTTTTAAATTTCGCGATGTTTCGCGAATATTCGCGAAAGTTTCGCGCACCGTGTTTCGCGCGAAGTTTTGCATCTCTGCCCACGGCCGTGGCGTTCTCATAAACCGGCAAACTAAACTAGGGATGTGATGTTTTTTTCTAATCGAGCGCCTATCGTTTAAAAATGAAGGTCGTAACGCAAAACGATACTATTTTCTATTCAAAATGTCTTCCATGCGTAAACTAGGGTTTGTGATACTGTAGGTCTGTTCGTAAATACTCAATCAGACAGAATCGATTATTTGTTATGAACCTTCTCTGTACATGGAACAGAAGGTTCATCATAAATAATATATTCTTTCTGAATGTGCATTTACGAACAGACCTATTGAGTTAATGATTGAACTCAGTTACTACGCGAGTCAAAGGAAATTTCTGTCAGACGGAATCGAATGAAATAAATTTTAAAAATTGGAGAATGCTCTAAAACTTAATCGCTTATGGTTTGAGCAGATTCAAGGGGGCGGTTTCCTCGCAGTAGCTCCATTTCCGGTTTCCGTCCATAGGCCAATGATAAATTTCTACCTCAGTGTTCTCAAAACTGATAAGACCGATCCACTTCAAAATTTACATGTCACCTTTTGATGGTGAGTTCCAAGTTCTCTGCAAATCTTGTAGCATTTAAGGGGGCCGATTCCGAGATCTCAATCAACTGAAGTCGATTTTTAATAACTTTATTAAATGAACATTTTCTGCTGTACTATTATTATTATTACATACGTTTTTCGAATAATGAATATTGCATTTTAAAAACACAAAATTATTCATTTTGTTTTTTCTTTCATTTTTAAAGCTCCAGTCATAGATCATCGCTACGGTATATTATTTTCATACCACCTAACGCAGTATTTTAAGTTTTTAAAGGACCAGGCCGGGGGTTTTATAACCTATTTTTGACCGAAAGTAGTCGAGGAACATAATAAAAATAGCGAAGTTTGCATGCGCGCAAGTTTAAGGCTTAACCTGAGAAATTTGGAGGAAAAATTCGCTTGAACAGATTTTCTTCAAATTGATTTGGTGGGCTTACAACAATCGTCAAATTAGCTCTGAATTTTTTCGGAATTTTTTAACCGTTGGTTCAATTATAATTTTATTTAAATGAGAATTTTGTATCCTTCCAATGTTAAATTTGTTAATTAGCATTGCAAAAAAACTATACAACAGATTCTTTTACTTTTTTTTTACTAAAACCTAATTTTTTAGACCATTTTTCTGAATGGTCAGCATCCATGATGACATCACCAATCCTTTGTCCTCCCATTTACTTACAAAAAAAGATTGGGCGCACGTAAGATCCTATACGGAGCAATTTTTCGATCGCTTATTGTTAACCCTCTAAATAAGTTAAGTTTGCAAATTTAAAATTACGTTTATTTATTTTTATTTTATTTATTTATTCATTTTGAACTTTTACAGGTTGTGCAGGACAAACATATGTTCACGTCAAGTTTTAATATAAATACAAAACAACACACACAATATCATAACATACATAATGAGCAAATACAATTATTTATCTTTAACATAACAAAAAGAAAATTAGGGGGAAGAACAAATTCAATTTCAGCTAAAAACACTATCCATTATTTTTTGCGAATTATTATCAACAATTTTTATTTTATCATGATTCAAGACTTGAATTGATTAAGTTTCTGATTGTTGTTTATTTATTCCAACAGAATTCTCTCAGATAATTTATTACTCTCGAAAGCCTTTATGGAATAAAACTCTTTGGATATCAATACCTTTTTCAGTTTAGTTCGAAATAGTTTATTACTTTCTATTTCTTTAAGACAATTAGGTAAAAATTCGAAAAATTTAACTGTTCGGTACAGAGAACAGTTTTTGAAGAATTCAAAAATGACGTATGACGTATTGGCACTAACCTTTTACGTTCGCTGCTATAAAAATTTTATTATTTGCCTTGGGTCAGTTTAATTAAAGAGCATCTAAAGAATTTCGCGGTAGTTGTGTTTTGACTTCGAGCCGAAAAAACGTGCGCAGAAGGGTTGCGCGCCGATACGCGGTGGTTGTAGCAGGAGTCAAAATTAGCAAACGAACATGGCGACTATATAATTTTTCTGATGGATACTTACCATTGTTTTCATATATTTTGAACCGTAGCGATGATCGTTTCCTATATGTGATGAGAAATGTGGCAACGTTCTTAAGAACTGGTGTCACCACCCCCTCCTAAAAAAATTATTCGCATTCCAATGCAAACAGTGTTGCCACTATAGTCACGCCTCTTGACCTTGACAGACAAATTCCCAGGTTATACCTTAACGCTAGCGAGATAGAAAAAAGTTGTTTCGTTAACTTGTACGTGGTAGTTAACAGCGAAATCCTACAACCTTGTAGAGAGTGGAGGGAGTGGCCTCTCCTGTTAACTACTTTTGTCACGTGACCCAAGGACCAAAAACAGACGCTGTTAACTATACGTCACACCCAATGATCGGCCGCAAATGGAGCAAACCGGGAAAAACCTGAAATGGTCTATGGGATATAGAGTTAGTTAGAAAAATTAGATATAAAGAAACAAAATTCTACATCATTGTAAAATTTGAAAAATATTAAAGAAAGTAAACGTTCTTTTTTGCATTTCACTAGCAAGAATTTCATGTCGTTTTTAATATTTTATTTTTAAAGACAGTAAAAAGGCCACGTGTTCATCGATGTGTTTTCTGATCTTTTTTTTTTCATGTGAGCTAGAAATTTTTGGATTTCAGTACCATAAAATATGGAAGACCATTCGAACTTTTTTTTAGATAATAATGACTCAAAAATTTTGGGTTCATTTATGTAAGGCTCACTTTACTTTAAACACAGACATTAAACGTGGATTGGGAGAAAATTCGATTTTAATATATTCCCCATATCTCTTTCGTGCATTGACTCCGATACGTGAGCACAAAAATCACCCACTTTTAAGTTGATAATTGGCGTCATAAAGCAAGTGCGAACCTAGTGGTAACTGCTGGAACTACATGCGTCTGGCGAGGATTGCTGTATATGATTAACACTGTAAAATCATGTAAATACTCCGTCAGCAGCCACAGCATAATTTTACAGAAATGACAACACCATAATTAGTTGTCAAATACTTTCGTACAAATGTAAAAAAATATTTCAACTTCGTAAGTGATTTCTTTCCTAAAAATGTAATAATTTTTGTGATTCTCTCCATGCTATAGGTATTGCCGTATCCTCGATGCAATAAGCAAAATTTTCAGACGTGAGCGCCATCTCTTGGTCCTTTATGTCCTCTATACTGTCTGTTCTTTGTTTTGACCCACCCCCCCCCCCCACACACTCCCGTTACGATATTTTTGGACATGTTTGATGTTGTTTTGGGTACACAATGAGTGCGTTCGAGGTGACTGTCCAACCCAGTCCGGACCGTCTAAAATCGTTTTTTTACAGTCGGACTGCCGTCCATTTCCCCTCCTTACCTCCCCTCTCATGACGTCACTTCCGCAGTCCGGCCGGTGTTGAGCGGTCCGCCTAAAAAGTCGGACTGTAGAACTAAACTGAACAACGAAATGCGTCGCAATACTCGAAATGCGCAATGTTTTGGTAATTTTGGCACAATACTTGGGCGGGACGGGATACATGCACCTTTTCTCTATTAATTGCAGCGATCTACAGCAGCAGGCTCCATTTTTACTGTACCAAAAAGTACTGTACGCCCCCTTTCACGCGCCCGACAGCTGATAGCAGTCGATCCGTCGGACTGCGCGTTTTTTCTTTAAAACCAGACAGTGACGTAAATATGACGTTTCAGACCACGTGACCAAAATATGCCGCCATTTTCACAGACCAGTCCGGACAGGGTTGGACAGTCACCTCGAACGTACTCAATAGTAAAAAATAGATTATAAATTTATATGCATAAAAGGTTAATTCGTGGTGGAAGGCAAGTATTTCACTTGGCAGCGATTATTTTGGACCCTGCACTGACCGACAATAGTAAATGTCAAGGTGGCTGCCGATACTGCAGATGTTACGCAGCAGATCTTGGACACCGGTAATTTGTCAACTCACTGTATCACATAAAATTTAAAAGATTCATAACGGCAAGTTTGTACTGTCATATTCATATTAGGCTGCTCGCAGACAGCATCGCATCGTATGATTTCGTATCGTACGACTTCGTATGATAAAAATTTAGAACCGGTTCTAACTGAGAAACTTACGATGTCATACCATACGATACCATGCGAAGCTGTGTTAGCGCGCATACCTGATCGCATAGTTTCTTAATGTTTTTATCATACGATGCGAAACTATGCGATTCTGTCTGAAACTAGCCTTAGCGTATGACACTCATTTCAAATCATGCTCATTTCTTTCAATGATTCATGATTTAAATGACGTAGCACACAACTGCATGGTTCATCATATGCACACTGCGTTTCAACTGGCGCCACTTTTCAATGGCATGCTACATCTACATCGGTCTACCACACGCGCCCTTTTATCTTTTCACTCCTCCCCTACCTTTTCTCAAAGAGCATTTGAGTAGAATCAGAGAGCTTTAATTTGAAAGCTCTCTGGTAGAGTACAAGACAAAATAATACGTCAAGTACACTTTAGTATATTAATGTCAAATTCAGCTATTTATGGTCAGACGAATCGGACATTTATTTTTAATTGGAGTGTACGGCACCATTGACACAATAAACGGAATATATGCTGCACCTTCTTCGCACGACTGTTCGTGCTTCAAGTCACTCGAGCTTGTGAAGTAGGCTTGTGACTTTTCTCTTTCTTTAACAACTGTACAATCGGCACTGCATACCGCGTTTCCTGATAAGGAATCACTCCCGAACATAAGCACCCGTTTACCTTGTCGGTGTTAACGATTAATCTCAGTTACTGCTGGAGTCAAAGAATATTTCCCTGCAAACGAATCGAATGAAATAAAATTTAAAAAATCGAGAATGTTCTAAAAATTAATCGCTTATGGTTGGAGCAAATTCAGTCTTGCAGTTTTCTTACAACAGGTCCATTTCCGGTTTTCGTCCATAAGGCCAATGTTAGACTTCTACCTCAATTTTCACAAAACTGATATGACAGATTCGCTTCAAAATTTGTATGCCACATATTGATGATGAGTTCAAAGTCCCCTGCAAGTCTTGTTGCATTCAGGCGGTACGATTACGAGAAGATATCAATCTACTGAGAGATTCATCCTTAATTTTCTTATGCTACCAGGGAAACAGCTAGTGGTTTAGCACCAAATGTAAGTAGACCGCACTTCAGATTTTTGAGTTGCTGTAATCTCTGTTGTGCATTGTGCAACCAAATTTATATGTAATTAAATAATCTGTTTTATTTATTAATTACCCATACTTTATACAGTATTAAAAATTATTACATAAAGATTGAGACAGAGCATTGATCATAGCAGAGGACAAACTACAGTATGCATATTATATTAACTTTTATTTATTTATTATTTCACCCAAGGTACATGTACGCACAATATTACAAAAAAAAAAAAAAAAAAAAAAAAAAAATAGAAAGAAAGAAAGAAAGAAAGAAAGAAAGAAAGAAAGAAAGAAAGAAAGAAAGAAAGAAAGAAAGAAAGAAAGAAAGAAAGAAAGAAAGAAAGAAAGAAAGAAAGAAAGAAAGAAAGAAAGAAAGAAAGAAAGAAAGAAAGAAAGAAAGAAAGAAAGAAAGAAAGAAAGAAAGAAAGAAAGAAAGAAAGAAAGAAAGAAAGAAAGAAAGAAAGAAAGAAAGAAAGAAAGAAAGAAAGAAAGAAAGAAAGAAAGAAAGAAAGAAAGAAAGAAAGAAAGAAAGAAAGAAAGAAAGAAAGAAAGAAAGAAAGAAAGAAAGAAAGAAAGAAAGAAAGAAAGAAAGAAAGAAAGAAAGAAAGAAAGAAAGAAAGAAAGAAAGAAAGAAAGAAAGAAAGAAAGAAAGAAAGAAAGAAAGAAAGAAAGAAAGAAAGAAAGAAAGAAAGAAAGAAAGAAAGAAAGAAAGAAAGAAAGAAAGAAAGAAAGAAAGAAAGAAAGAAAGAAAGAAAGAAAGAAAGAAAGAAAGAAAGAAAGAAAGAAAGAAAGAAAGAAAGAAAGAAAGAAAGAAAGAAAGAAAGAAAGAAAGAAAGAAAGAAAGAAAGAAAGAAAGAAAGAAAAGGATAGAAAAAAGAATACATATATTATGTATTATCTTCTTTACATCAACTTTTATGTAGTTGTTTTCATCTTTTTTCAGGATGCAAATCTTGTTTGGCATTGCCTTTTTTTGCACCCTCTTGGGCAGTATTTCCTATTATACCTGACTATGACAATTAATGTATATATCTTGTCTGTTCTGCTCAATAAAAACTATATTATTATTATTACTATTAAAAGGTGGGGGTAGCAAGCAAGGCACTAAAAGCAGGGACCGGATGCACGCGTTTTTTTTCGTGCATCCGAGATGCGCATCGGGATGCAAATTAATTTTTCGTGCATCCATGGATGCGCATCCGGATGCAAATTTATTTTCCATGCATCTGGGATGCGCATCTGGATGCATTAACTTTTTCCCGTGCATTTGGGATGCACGGATGCGGATGCACGCCCATTTTTGCGCATACGTGTGCATCTTGCATCTGCATCCGGATCCGATCTTTGGTTTTTATAATACACTTTGTTTCTTGCAATTTTAAACGACAAGTGGCAAATAAATGTTAAAAAAATGCCTCGTGTTAAAGATTTATTTAGAGGTCATTAGCAAAAAACCTGTTTAAAAAAAAAGAGAAAAAAAAAGTGTAAAATGGATGCAAATTTATTTTTCGTGCATCCGTGGATGCGCATCCGGATGCAAATTTATTTTTCATGCATCTGGGATGCGCATCCAGGTGCATTCATTTTTTTCCGTGCATCTGGGATGCACATCCGGATGCATTCATTTTTCCCTGTGCATCTGGGATGCACGGATGCGGATGCAAGCCCATTTTTGCGCATCCGTGTGCATCTTGCATCTGATCCCGGACTAAAAGTACTGTACCATATCACAAAGTGGCTGCTATCCTACAAATTTTACAACTAATGCTATAGGAAAGAGCTAGAGTCAAAACTACTAACTAACTATTGTTAGTGATATAATAATTCTTAACACTATAAGAATAAGGAAAATGTTTAGCATCACATTTCTTTACTTAAATATTTTCTGTTGTATTTCATCTGTACGATCACGATGGCGTGATATTAAATTACAGTATTAATGATTGTTTAGTGCATACTGATATACATACAAAGGCAATAATCAGATGGCGAAAAAGCACTAAACAACATTTTACATATTACAAGACAACTTATTCCACTCAGAAACGGTCCTAATCAGGAACCCTTTTTTTATACATCTCTAACCTAGCTTGTGGTGAAATAATGCTGGCAACGCCTTCCTGTCCTCTAACTGGACGCCCAATTTTGACATTTTCAGTAACATTTGTATCTATCTGACCTGTTCTACACTTAAGAAATAAGAAGTCAATTATGTACCTCCAATTGTTGACCTTTGGGAAAAATATTATGCATACAACCAAAAACAAATAAATAAAAGTGTCATACCAAGCATACATAATAACATACTAAATTAATTAAGTTTGCAATAAAATTTTTAAGTAAATATACTTTAAAACCTTGACACACAAAACTAATAAATTTGTAAGAGGAATTTGAAATTTGGTGACACCATACTGTATTTATCATTAAAGGGACAGGGTACAATAATTTTCGTGTTGCATAAAAAGTTACCTATTGAAATAACAAAATTAAAAATATATGATTTTTCGGGTTTGAACAGTACGAATAATTTATATAAATGAAATAAATTTGTATAGCCTCAGGCACCCTGTATTTGTACTCTGTTAGTAACTTTTGATTAAAATGTATGTATAATTTCATACAGTTAACATGAAAATAGTTTAGGAAAAAAGTACCGGTACCATATGCATACATTACAGTACAGAAAGTCGTGTCTATGCAAACATTCCATAACAGTGGTATCATATGTCTACTCAAAATGTCATAGTATACAGGGTGTTTACTTTGATTTGAACGTTTTGAAGTGATAATTATGGAATGAAGTTCGATGGTAATATAGTCGTGTCATACATGAAATTAAAGCTTACATTTTAATATTTTAAAAACTTGCACCATAAATTACATGTGCGGACTTGTCTGTTTTTGAGACGAAAAGAAAACAAAAATGAGCTGTTTTTCTTTTACGCAGTGCGGGAGCAGCAAAACCATAACGTGTTTCCACAGGTCACTGGATCAGCCATGCATGATTGACCCATGAAATGAGTGTTTTGGTCCCTAGGCGTCATTCCTCCCGTTTTTTTTTTCAAAGAAGCTGCACGAAAAATGCAGTCGCCAGCGTGAAATGCCAGAAAGTTGCATCAGCGAAATTTAGCTCTAGCGTCGTATTGAGTCTGTCACGTCGAAGGTATTAGCAACGTGTGTTAAGAACCAGAGGTGCATGTGAACCTTTGCCAGGGTACCAACGGTGCTCATGAGTATAACCTTGAGTTATTTAGTATAGTCAAACTTGTAATGAAGCCGGAATTTTTATAGGGATATTAAATTTCATGTTACCACCGATATTTGGAAAAAAAAAAAGCATATTTTTTTTTCCCCTTTTCGTCTCAAAAACAGACAAGTCCGCACATGTAATTTATGATTCAAGTTTTGAAAATGTTAAAATTTAAGCTTTAATTTGATGTACAGTCCAACAGATCTTAGAATACCTGTAGACACTATGGCGCCAGCTCCAGACAGTCTAGACTGAATGACAGCATCCATAAGATCCTTAATATTTATTTTCAAGATGTCCGCCGCACGCATTGAATCCACACGTAAATCAAGATTTGTAATACTGTATGACACGACTATATTACGTACCATCAAACTTCATTCCATAATTATTACTTCAAAACGTTCAAATCAAAGTAAACACCCTGTATATTATGTGGATCAGGTTACAGACAAGATAAAAAAAAGTCAATATAAAATCGAGTTCTTCTATTGGGATTTCAACGGAAGTTTAAAAAAAGAGAGAATAAAAAAAAACTAAAAAATACCATTTTCCAAAGTAAAAACACATTGAACTTACAACTGTAGAACAGAATAATTTTCCCTGATAAACCAATATGCAGCAAGTCACTTTTATGTATGCATTCATACACAGCAGTATTATGTGTGTGCATACATGCATGTATATGATACACATATTTGGAATTGCATTCGGACTTGAGGAATTGAAATCTACATTAACAGGTGTGCTACCATCTTAAATATGTATGCATACGCATTATGCATTACTATAAAATACGGTAGTATGCGTAGCATAAAAAACAGTTTGCATAATATATGCATACTATGAATATATAATATGGCATAAATATGCACGCAGTGTAGGATGCAAATATGATACCTTTTAGGATCGCAACCCTTCAAATTATCACTAGATTAGACAAGCCACAACGTCAGTCAACACTGTCCCAGAGGATAGAAGAATGAAGGACACCATACAAAGACAAGTATATACCTATATGCATTGTGCATACAATATACATATATGCATACGTAGTACGTAGAAGTGTCGTAGACCCAATGAAACGGTAGGTAGCATGTTGTTGCGTGAATGAACTCTACCGGTAATTTAGATAACTAAAAAAACCATGACCTAATAAAAAGGTTCGTAAAGTTCCTTAAACATTGTGTGCATGGAAACTGAATGTCAGATACGGTCCTTCAAACACAGATTTTTTTGTAACATGTGGCACGCAGTAATAATTTTAAAAATAATGAACGAATAATATGTATGCATACAGGCTCATATAGCAGTAAGACAAACTGTCAATAGGAAAACAATTATGCATATTACATTATTAAATTATTGTATATATCGCTTACCTCTCGATGCGTCCGCTGAGCTGCCTCTCCCAGCAAACGGCGTAAACTGTCCTATTGGTCCTGAATAACGTACTTGTTGAAAAGTTTGTTGAGCTTGTCCGCTTTGGTGTTTTCCTTTCGGACCGCTCATGGCAACGTGTGTTGTTTAGATTGTTTGCAAGTCCTCATATAAGAGCCTTGGCTTTGTAATTTATTAACCCGTTAATTTCCCCGTGAAATACAAAATTAATCACTTCTAACATATTCTGAAACATTGTAGTATACGAAATTAATTTATCTAATATGTCACGTTACTAATAAATACCAGATGACCTGTGATTTTTGGAAATATGCACGTACGACACAAAGCGACAACTATTTCTTCGGTACACTAAATATGAATATCCGAGTTTCCGAGTTCGTTAAGTTCGTAGCTTCGTACAACTTCGTACACCTTCGTGAAGCAATCGGGATATATCGGACGGTGACGGACCAAGATAATGTAGAAGAGGTAAAGTCTTCGAGTGTTTTAGCCCCGCCCTCTTGATGACATCATGATAAAGTGCAATAAGAATAACATTGGAATTCTTTATCATGACGTCACGAAAACGGTCACGTGACTTTGGATGCGGATATCTCTTCTACATTATCTTGGTGACGGGGGTCAAGAAATGGCGCAATTTAAGGCTTAACCTGAGAAATTTGGACGAAAAATTCGCTACAACAGATTTTCTTCAAATTAATTTGGTGGACTCACAACAATCGTCAAATTAGCTCTGAATTTTTTCGGAATTTTTTAACCGTTGGTTTAATTATAATTAATTTATTTAAATGAGAATTTTGTATCCTTCCAATGTTAAATTTGTTAATTAGCATTGCAAAAAAACTATACAACAGATTCTTTTACTTTTTTTTTTTACTAAAACCTAATTTTTTAGACTATTTTTCTGAATTGTTTTCATATATTTTGAACCGTGGCGATGATCGTTTCCTGTATGTCATGAGAAATGTGGCAACGTTCTCAAGGACTGTTGTCACCACCCCCTCCTAAAAATTTATGCGCATTCCAATGCAAACAGTGTTGCCACTATAGCCACGCCTCTTGACCTTGACAGACAAATTCTCAGGTTATACCTTAAGCAGCTTACGCGTTTTAAGTTTAGCAGCTTCAACTTTGCATTGTAACTGATTGCAACGCTTATTGCACCATAACACAGTGAGAAATTATTAATCATGATAATAATAATTTATTGAAGCTTACAGAAAGTGTGTTTTGTTGCGATGAATAGCAAAATTAGACGAAAAAAATAAATGGTAATTCGACCTTTAAATTCATATTATGACAAAAAATATTTTGGAAGAACCGTACACCCACAATATCTTAAGTAGAGATAATACGGATCAGCTGGCCCAATGCTAAAAAATCCCATTCATAAAAATTAAGAAAAAAATTTAAAAGGTTCTCCTCCACATCCCCTCTATCAGTAGGTAAAATATCAGGTATACAAAAACAAGCTAGTTTTCGAGTTATTAATTTTTTTTTTAATTAAAGTAAAGTGCGCGCCAGAAAAAAAAGTTGAGTTAGTATTTTCTAAAAATAGTTCAAGTAGTCCTCCATATCAAACCAAAATTCAAAAAATTCCATCTCAAATAGGTTTGCCAGAAAAAAATTCCAAAGTCAGAGTGAACGCGTCGCTTAACATGGGGCCTTACCTGACAAAATCCCTCGAATATCTCGAAAAAATACACCGTTAGGTGGTATGAAAAAAATATAGTGATGTTCTATGAGTCTATGACCCAAGCTTTAACCAAAAACCGATTAAAAAAAAATTCGCTCGAATCCATTTTTCCGTAAAAAAATAATAACAAATCTAATGGGAATTAACATGGTAGATTTTCTTGATTTTTTTACGGAAAAATGGATTCGAGAGAAATTTTTTTTAATCGGTTTTTGGTTAAAGCTTGGGTCATAGAACATCACTATATTTTTTTCATATACCACCTAACGGTGTATTTTCTCGAGATATTCGAGGGTTTTTGTCAGGTAAGGCCCCATGTTAAGCGACGCGTTCACTCTGACTTTGGAATTTTTTCTGGCAAACCTATTTGAGATAGAATTTTTTGAATTTTGGTTTGATATGGAGGACTACTTGAACTATTTTTAGAAAATACTAACTCAACTTTTTTTTCTAGCGTGCACTTTAATTTAATATTTAATTGTTTATTGAACACAAAAACAGTGTATTAATTTTTAAAGTTGACTAATTTAACATGGAGAAATGGAACTTCCATGTTAAATTGGTCAACTTTAAAAATTAATAACTCGAAAACTAGCTCGTTTTTGTATACCTGTTATTTTACCTACTGTGATAGGGGATGTAGAGGAGAGAACACACTTTAAATTTTTTTCATAACTTTTATGAAGGGCGTGTTACCTCATCTACATTAATTGAGTGGAACATTGTAGAAATGTAGAATAACGTTTGCATAATAGAGACCATAATATGTCTATTTTATTTACTATATATATTTCCGCTATCATGCAAAAAAAGCCAATTTAAACTTTTTTCCCCTCTAGTCCTCATAGAGGACAAAAAAAACTATAAAATTTTAATTTTCTTAAACTGTACTATGTATTCTATATAATTCATAATTATTTATTGCTTTTCGATTGTACAACAATATAAGCACGTCAGATACATATAATAATCACAGTAGAATAAAAAAATGATGAATAAAAAAAAAAAAGAAGTCATGTATAGGAGGAGTGCGACACAATTAATATATATAATTATATATACACCCCCTCTACGTACGAATTATAATTATTATTAAAAAAAATTATTATTCAAATGCATTCCTTTATCATTATTATGATATATTTATCAGAAATCATAAGAGATGCATTTTTAGTTTATTAAAAAAAATAAGCTTTTAAAATTTATAGATATTATATCTGAAATTGAAGAAATATATTAGAGGAGGAATAGAATTGCATGAGAGAATAATAAAGTTAACTGGCAAGGCAAGTCCTACCAGCTAAATTTGGTTTTAATCGATCACAAGTATCATCAGGACCTCCCAAATCAAAATTGCAAAAAATTGCTCCATGGCAACATCCCGCAATTACGGGTTTTTTGAGTAAAATAAGCAGTATCATCAAAAAATTACCACGCAGTTCAATATGGAAAAAAAAATCCAACAAAAATATAATTAGAATCCCCTGATCATGTACTTTCAGAATATATCCATGTTTATTATATGAAATGTAATTATGAACCCTAATTAATTAATTTTCTGAAATTTTGTAATTTTTGGATTATGTTTTTTTAGATTATTTGGCAAACTAATGTTTTTAGGGGAAAATGTTTCATTCAAAAGTTGTAGACAATGAAATTACAAATAATAATATGTATAATTTTTCAATTTTGGATAGGCCGATTTTGAATTATGGGTTTTTCCCTTTCTCACGCGCTCACTGCTGGGCCTGCACGCACGCTGCTATAATATGCATGAATTGCCATAACTTGGTAGTATGTGGAGATTTCCCTACATTTTTTTTTAATACAACAACAGTATTGAAAAACCTACAAAACAAAATTAAAATTTTGCCCCCCCCCCAATTTTTTTTTTTTACTTTTTTTTTTTTAAATTTTAATCAAATTAGCGAAATTAGTTCTTACTGCTAGTATATACTTATGATACGTAAAATATTAATGAATAGTATAATTTGATAATTTGGCATATTATTGAAGCTGCATGTGTAAAATTAAGACTTTAATACCTGAATTTAAACTTTTATTACAACTTTTAGATTATGGAAGTTGTAATCACCTTTGAATATATATTTTCACTAACTGGGCTTACTTCAATAGAATAAATGAATCAATATTTCAATAATTATTGAACAGACGCGGATCCAGAGGGGGACTGGGGGGCCGCCCTCCCTTCTTCCGAAAATTTGGATTTAATTAAACGTATACAATGTACGCATTTCCCCAATCTATTTTTTTTTTAGGTTGGCCTT
Source organism: Siphlonurus alternatus (assembly GCA_949825025.1). NCBI lineage: Eukaryota > Metazoa > Arthropoda > Insecta > Ephemeroptera > Siphlonuridae > Siphlonurus > Siphlonurus alternatus. The sequence continues at coordinate 46,817,006 of OX463788.1, read as the reverse complement.
ATGAAGATGACCCTCCCCGAATTTTTTTTCTGGATCCGCGCCTGACTTTGAAGTCATTAATGCATAGAACATTGCAGAACCCACGTATATAACTGCAAAGACTGGGTATACTTGTAAAATACGAGTTGTACTTTTTTGTATATATTATAGCAGTTGTGTGGGCCCTACAAAGAGCCTCTTTACAATGTACATGTACACTAAAGCTATATATTTACAATTTTTGCATGGTCTAATATTTGCAACAGATTTATTATTGTTATATTTAATAATTCATAATTAAAGTATTAACGTGATTATTACACTCTAAGTTCATATACCATATACATCATTTTTTTTTTTTTTTAATCTCAGCTGATTTAATACATAATTTAATATATTAGCATGAATCGGTTCGGGCTTCATATTTTTACTAATGTGGGATGATTTTCATGTTTTTGTCTTCCAATTTCCAATTTTCCACATATATATACATATATAATATATGAAGCAAAGTTCCAGTCAAATCTTCCCTTGAAATGCGCTTTGATGCAGGTTGCACATTCAATTAATGCTTCACTTTCAAGTCTCCGTTTTTATGCTATACTTGCCTCCTTTCCAAAGAAATATGTGATGAGCGTCAAGAAAAGTGAAATTTATACAATCGTGTCTATTTGCTTTGTTTTTGACTTTATGAATGTTTGTCGCAGCCTCATCTTTTCTATGTAGTGGCATTTATCAAGCAGTCAATTGATTTATTTGTGAGTCTATGACGTAATTTTTTTGCAAGCAACGGGCTGCAAGTACCATTGCAAATTATATATACATATACATATATTATATTGAAATCTTCTATTGGTTCCATCTCTGCAACCTCTTCGAAGTTGGATGTAATATTATTTTATTAACATACACACATGTGTGTGTATAGTGTGTATGTACGTGCTTTTAATTTTAAGCAAAACTATTTATAAATATATATTTTAATCAATGCAAGTAACAACATAAGTAATAATTACCAGTTCTATTATGTGGTATAATATAGTATAAAAATCATATGTGTTCAAATATTGTTACCTTATTTTGTAGATTCTCACAACCTACTATATAGTTCAAAATTATCCCCATTATATCAACAAGGCATATCGCAGCATTAGGTACGAATTAATTTATTATCACTGTAAGAAAAATTAAATAAGAGTTTGATACACTTTCCCACTAAATAACATAAATTTCCCCTTAGGAGCAAAACGTTTTCTCATGCAGGCTGTTTATAAGACACAAAACATTTACAAATACTTACATTGACAACTAAAAAGATTCTTTGCTACAATTTAGTATATAATTTTTAAAATATGAAGAGCATATAATTTATTTTAAGTGTGTTGATGGTGTCCTTCCGATGTGACTAATCAAATTTATGGAATCCAATATGTGGAAAAAAAATGTGTTTTTACAATAGGTTCTATATTATTAAGAATGAACCAATTAATGAATTTATTATATGAAGAACGAAGTATTATTTTGGTGCTCATTTTTAATGGTCAGCAGACTGCCAAGTGCCAGGCCTGCTACTTAAAGAAGTAAAAATTGCTTATTATGAAAATGCAATTTAAATTATTTTACTGAATCTTATAGCACGAATATTTTTTAATTACAATATATTAGATTAAAAAATTGTATATTTCACAGCTTTAATAATATGTCAAATTATACTATTCATCATTAATATTTTACGTATCATAAGTATATACTAGCAGTAAGAACTAATTTCGCTAATTTAATTAAAATTTGTTAAAAAAAAAGTAAAAAAAAAAAAAAAATTTTTTTTGGGGGGGGGGGGGGGGGCAAATTTTTAATTTTGTTTTGTAGGTTTTTCAATACTGTTGTTGTAATAAAAAAATTGCAGTGAGAAATCTCCACATACTACCAAGTTATGGCAATTCATGCATATTATAGCAGCGTGCGTGCAGGCCGGCCCAGCAGTGAGCGCGTGAGAAAGGGAAAAATACCCATAATTCAAAATCGGCCTATCCAAAATTGAAAAATTATACATATTATTATTTGTAATTTTATTGTCTACAACTTTTGTATGAAACATTTTCCCCTAAAAACATTAGTTTGCCAAATAATCTAAAAAAACATAATCCAAAAATTACAAAATTTCAGAAAATTAATTAATTAGGGTTCATAATTACATTTTATATAATAAACATGGATATATTCTGAAAGTACATGATCAGGGGATTCTAATTATATTTTTGTTGGAGTTTTATATTCATATTGAACTGCGTGGTAATTTTTTGTTGGTACTGCTTATTTTACTCAAAAAACCCGTAATTGTGGGATGTTGCCATGGAGCAATTTTTTGTAATTTTGATTTGGGAGGTCCTGATGATACTTGTGATCGATTAAAACCAAATTTAGCTGGTAGGACTGGCCTTGCCAGTTACTCGCTTATTTTAAGAGATAGATCTCTCGACTTCGATCCTCCTCTATATAAGAGAGAATGGGAGTTGCCCAAAATTGTTTAAAATTCTCGCGGCTCACTACTGTGAATCGCTGTGCCCGCTGTGCTGGCACAGAGCGAACTTGAGTAGAAGGCCACAACACGACCGCGCCCACTTTTCAATAGCCGTCCTACTGAGCAGCAGGTTTGCGTGTAATCAAATGGGAGAGGACTTCACTTTGGTCGCGGTTTACGACAATTACGCTGTATGCTAGAGTTTTCAAAATGAAACAAGTTTAACTCTAATATAGTTTAATCTTACTGGACAACCTTTTTTTTCACGCAAAAACAATATTAATACACTTAAATTAAACTTTTATGAACCCGACTTCTGCTACTTCTGTTACATCTGCGCATGCGCCGGCATGCGCGAAGTAATAAAAGTCAGTTTACTGGCGATGACGTCATATGAACATTGAAAGCCTTTCTTCATAGCGAGTGACTTTCACTTTACTTAATTGCATTTTCTATACTTTGTATATATCAAGTAAAGTTATTTACTACATCGAAAATAATGTATGAAAGTTGATTCAAGTACTTTTGTAATTTCAATATTTCGTGACGTCATGATACATTACTAAAGCTTGGAAGATAGAACCAAGTTCCCGCCCTAACTTTACCGTCTTATTTCTCAAGAAGTATGATATTTATGAACTAAATAAAATAATTAGCAAACGGGAGACTTATACATTGAAGTATTATCGCACTCAGTGATGCAAAGCTTCGCGAAGCTTCGCGCGAAATTTCGCTAGTTTCGCGAATATTCGCGAAGTTTCGCGAAAGTTTCGCGCGAAACTTCGCGAATTTGATATATTTGAATTTCCCGCTCTACTTTTTCGAATCGTATTTAATGAAAACGCAGTTTTCTTCCTAATATTGCTTTAATGACAGGTTTAATTGCATAAATGAATTTAAAAAGAGTTCAATTTAATTTATTAGATATAAAAAAATTTATTTCTTTTTTGTTAATTTTAAAAATTACTTTTAATTATTTTTAAAATCATTTAACACATTCGAGGATAGACAGGTCATGAAAGGGTCCATTTTATCTTCTTTTCTAAATTTTTTGATGAATATATGAAAAATCGCATTGCGACAGTCATTTTTTAAATTTCGCGAAGTTTCGCGAATATTCGCGCGAAATTTTCGCGAAAGTTTCGCACACCATGTTTCGCGCGAAGTTTTGCATCTCTGATCGCACTACAAGACACCTTCATTAATATCAAGTAAATATTTAAAAAAAAATATTTCCTCCCGATTACATTGCATGTTATTTTTTAAATTCCGGACGGCTAATGTCTCGACAGATGACGATCGCGCCGGCTGGGTTTTGGCCTCCTACTCAAGTACGCTCTGGCTAGCACTGCCGGCTGTGCATATCAAAATCCAAGGAGGCTTCGGAAGCTTGATAGTAAGGTGGGGACACGGAGCTGCTGCCCCCTCGTGGGCAGTGAGGAACTACAAAAAACCAGTTGACGATCGCGTTTTTGGAGCCAATTTCATCCGCGAAAAATTCAAATGGTGTTAACGAAATCCGTGAACATCGGGCCGATGAACCATTAAAATTCTTATTGAGTGCGTTTGAATTCACTGGCCAGCCCGGGCTGGCCTGGGCTGAAGCGTTTTTTGTCGTCAAGTAGGGCCAGCCCGGCGGCCATTTTTCCTCCTCTCATGACGTCACTTCCTGGCTGGCCCAGGCTGACGCGGGCGGACTCTACAGTGCGCCTGAGACCTAGCGGACAGACTGGGAACTAATTATGACGAAATTATGACGTTTCATACCAGGCGACCAAGGTCACCGCCATTTTACCCAGCCCGGGCCAGCCCGGGCTGGCCCGTGAATTCAAACGCACTCATAAATTAATTCTATCTTCTCTTCAGAATTTAACATCGAGTTTATTTCTATCACAATTTTACCCACATTTATACTGTTAATATGACTTTTGATGGCTTTTCCAGTTCCATCGTTTGAATTTTTCGCGGATGAAATTGGATCCAAAAAAGCGATCCTCAACTGTATTTTTTGTAGTTCCTCACTGGCCGCGAGGGGGCAGCAGCTCCGTGTCCCCACCTTACTATCCAGCCACCTTGGATTCTTATAAGTATAACCTGTATAACAGTATAACCCTGCTGCCCGCGAGGGGACAGCAGCTCCGTGTCCTCACCTTTCTATCCAGCCACCTTGTCAAAATCCAGAAACCAGAAAGTCTATCTGTAATCTGTATCTGTACTGTAATCAGTAATCACCAGGTAATCACCATAAAAATTTGTAGATTCACATGTTGGGATTGGGTTGTTTCGTTTTGATTTCGTTTGGCATTTGGTATTGGTAAAAGGCAAAACTGTATTCGGAGTTTGGAGAACTGGCTGGAGAAGTCAGAGAAGTGACAGTAGATTAAGTGTCAGTCTAGCAGATCACTGAACTACATAGCACCACGATAGCACTGACTTCGGACTTCGGATCTTCGATTCTGACAAACTTCACCGGCTGCATACTAAACTAAAAGGCGGGTCGAAGAGAGTGGTTGTTGTTTGTGACTGCTACTCTAGTGACTGACAACATTGATATTTGTATCGTACTGTAATACAGCTGAAGTGAGTATGTACGATATGCATGTGTAATTTATCATGTATGCATACTGTAAGCCTATGCATATATATATATATATATATATATATATATATATATATATATATATATATTATATATATATATACTCTACACAGTAGTTACTGTATGGCAGGATTGGCAGGTATGGCTTATTCGCTTGTTCCTCCGATTTCAATTTAATCAATTTTAACTATAGGATAACAATTACGTATGTAATTTTATCTCTGTTGACTGTTGTATAATTACTGGTATGCATATAATATATAATTATATATATTATATGCATACAGTGTGCATACTGTTTATACTATGTATGCATACCGTACATATGCATAATAATAGGCCTGTTCGTAAACCCTGCTCGGTGTACATACTCTGAGTCTGAGCAAGTTTACGAACAAAAATCGTGACGTCATCTGCACTGCACTTCCTACACCACCCTCTGCACTGGTGTAAGAAAACGGTGTAAAAGTGTACACCGAGCAGAGTTTACGCACAGGCCTAATACTTATGCATACACACTTCAGAGACACCGCGTAGCTCGGTAACGGACCCCCTTAAGACATTTCGCACTTTTAACAATTTTTACCTGCCATATTTAGGGTTCTTAAAATTTTAAAAAAATTATTGACATGTTCAATAGAATGTAGAGTGGTGGGGGAAGGAGATGGCTTGTAGGAGCTCTCTCTCTGTTTAGAGACGTATTATTTAATTATGTTTTTATTTATTTATTTTTTTTATTGATACAGGTCCATCAAAAAGTTTAAAAATGTTGGTCTCTGAAGAGCCCTATGGTTGCTAGCCGTCATGTGGACACGAGTCGTCCACCTAGGATTTTGAGAGTCCTGAAAAGTGTTCAATTTTTTCAATTTATATTTAACGCATGTTTTTATAGTAAGGATCGAAAGTTATACGCATGCAACAAATTTTGTTGTATTTTTGCTTTTAATGATAAGCTGATGAGCTGGTTTTGTTTATTTTCTTTTTCTTTTTATACGATTGTGCTTATTGGCGTTGATCAATGTAATACGATAATATTTGTAGCACACCCAAAAATGGAATGCTCTTTTTATTACAACTGTTGAAAAAATCCTGCAGGGTTCGATGGCATTCTAATCTCTAACTATGTACTTTTTAATTATTGATAATTAAGATATTATTATTGTGCATGAAATCTCAAAATGCAAAAAAATTCTAAACTGTAGATATTTATCAAATTTATAAATTCAATGTAATTTTCATGATGTATTATAATTTTTACTATATAATTATGTAATTTATGTAAAAAAAATTATTGCCGCACCCCCTTTTCTAAAAAAAATCACACCTTTGACGGGCTACTAGGGGACTCTGTCCCCCTGACTCCCCCATGTGTGGGCCGGTCCGTACGAGGATAGCGTTCCGGCAAAAACATGTACCCACTTTTACCACTTGATATAAGAGACCACCAGTTACAAAAATAGTCTATTGTTCTTTCTTATAAGAGCTGTTGTTCATATCTCTTAACATTGAAAATACAGTAACCATTGTCACAAAAGTCAATCGTCTACTTTTGTGTCTAGCAGTTTTAGTGTATGTACTCCGAGATTTTCTTAAACAGCAAAATTACTTTATTGAAAAGTACGGTATTATTTTTGTGTTTACAGTTTGTTTTAAGTAAAAGCCTCTTATATCATCTTTGCAAATCTTAAGTTTTGACTTTGTATTCTTTTTATTTCAGGTATTGCTGAACAACATGGTGAAGTTATTTGCAATAAGTGTGCTATATAAGGGCACATACAGTGCAAACTGGTTATCCACTGCATACGACTTGAGTAGCTTCAATTTTTTTCAACGAGGGAGTGTGCAAGAATTTATGGCATTTGTTAGTAAAACAATTGTTGAAAGGACTCACACTTGTTCAAGACAGTCTGTGAAAGAAGGAGGTTTGTGTGAATTGACCCTTTTTGTTTCTTATTATACAACTAAGATAGCTGGGAGGGAATTTAAATAATTTCATTAAGTCCAAATTTAACAAATAATAATATGATTTGATATATGTGTATTGTAATTCGTAAAATCAAATGGTGATAATTTCTTAGATCACGTTTACATTGTGCTTGTGTCATGCCTTTTCCATGTTGTTTATTTGGAAGTAATATTTCAAATAGTTTGTATTTGTTTATTTCCTATTTACATTTGAATGTTGCCGCAAAGAAAAATCTCTCTGACCAAGAGATTGTCACACTAAAGATGTATTTTTCGAACAATGCATTGAAACTATTGCCGTCTATTGGTCAGGAAATTTTTTAGATGTGTTTCTTGTATAATTATAGTGCACTGTTGGCTGTTAAATTATATAAAAATAATATAAAAACTTACTTTACATTACATACATCAAACTGCCATCTTATACCTTTATATTTTTTGTTATAATTTTTAAGATTTTAGATTCAACAATTGGCATTTTTTTTTTCTATACCCTCAGCCTTATTTATTGTAATTTCATCATGTCTGTAATGTATTTGGTCATTGGTTAACAGTTTTTAACAACATTCCTTATGAGTAGGACATGAAACGCATACCACAGTATTGAATCTGACGGACCCTGTAAAATGTATAGAATCAGGAAGAGTAATTGTATGGTTTGTGATTGTGATCTACCTTTGTGCGGTGTGTAGATTTGGGTTAGCATGCCTGATTTGGATGAGGAGAAGCACAATACAATATAGGAGAAAGCGTGGTATATTTCAAACTCAAATAGACCTGAATTATTATGACTTTCACTGGCAATTAATTTTCACATTAACAATAATTGTTTATTGGGTTGAATATTTCATGTTTGGGGAGGGGGAAAAAAACAAAAAACAAAACAAATAACCCAATTGGTTAAAAAAGATAAGTGCCCATACACAAAGTGATCAACCACCAAACGCTGATCAGAAGTAGCTACGTCGTCAACACGTTACATAATGAACTAGAATTTAAATATAATATACAACAACAACTAAAATAAATATAAATAGTAATATCAATTTTATGAAGGTATAATATTGTCAGGAAGAGGATGTTTTATGCCATCAGGCAAAGCGTTATGAGGATGTTTTATGCCATCAGGCAAAGCGTTATAAGCCTTTGCAACATGTGGGAAGTATGAAGCCACGTGGTGTAGAGAGGATGGCACCACTACCCTGCAAACCCTCTCTACTTGATTTGACATTGATCCTCTCCGTACCAAACACAGGAACATCATACTTCCCAGACAAACATTCACAAAAAAAATACATGTAAATTTTCTTAAATAAGAACTTGAACATTGCATCAAATTAAAACTGACCGTTAGCTGAGATACCTCTGCGACTATCACACAGATGCAATCCCAACTCCCGGTTACCCGTTCATCATCCTTTCTCGGGCTTAAGCACGGGCGCTCCTTCGTGACTGTCCCGTATATGCAGCTAATACCCCCAGTCATCCTGTATAAGGTGTCTCTTAATTCCACTCGGACCAGTGACTGGGAGTTCCAGCTGCATCTGAAGGGCAGTCACAGAACACAGAGGTACTCAGGTGCTAGCTAGAGTCCGAAGAATAAGATGGACAGGTAACGGATTCATGGCTGCTCTGAAAGGCATGCAGTCAAAGAGGTGCTCTTGTGCTAGTTAAAGCATCATGATTTAAGTCAACATGGCCCTGTTTCTCTCATGTTTCATTTTTTTTTTTTTTTCACCCCTCTTGTTTGTTTTTTTGTTTTTTTTTTATTTATAATTTTCCATTTTCCTGAATTCCAATTTTGAAAACCAAGCACTATAGTGAAATTTGTGATTATTAAAGTATTTTTGAGTTCAAACGCTCTAATTCATCTCCCTCTCAGATTATTATTAATTATTATTATTGGAAATCATTGGACATACATAGAGAGGCGTCAAGAGGCACCACTTCTTACTAAAAGGATAATACTAAAAGAGGGCGCAGGTTAAAATTGAACTTTGGATAACTTTTTAGGTATACTTCCTGTGCTCTTAGAAATAAACCAAATCAGAGTGTCATAACTTTGCACCCTTTATCCATTTCTGCATTTTTTTTTCTTGTCCCATCCATGCATATTAATGTGTAGCTAATTGTGTCTTTTGTTTCCTCCTTAGATTACATGTGCCATGTGTATGTGCGTGCCGACAGCTTGGCAGGGGTGGTCATTTCGGACCATGAATATCCTCACAGAGTTTCTCATACGTTGATTACCAAGGTGAGACAAAATTTTGAGCAACCAAAATTATTCTGTTAGTAGATGCATACTACCAAGTAGTTAAATGCAAGCATTCCAGTAGCATCTCCATGGTTAAAGTGCATCTTGATCGAACATATACTTTGTAGCCCCCATCATGTTTTTCTTTTCTTTAGATTAAGAGTGCATCTTGCATGTATCTTCGTAGGCCCTATCTCCATTTAGTAGGAACTTTTTTTCTTCTTTTTCCCTCGAGGTGTAACACACTGAATCAAAGCTAATATGTGTACTTAATACTATAAAAGTGCCCATAGAGCCTTTGAAAGCCACAATTTGGGCATAAGAAAAGAAGAATTTCTGATAATAAAGTAACCATTGTCAAATGTTTGTTGTCTTGTTTTTTTAGCTGACCATAAAATTGGTTACAAATTTAATTGAAAACAAGTGTAATTAGTGTAGACTGAAGTCAAAACAAGCATAACATAATTTGTTTTTAATTCATACAAGTGAGATAAAAATAACTGCAAATTCACTGTTCACTGTTAACAAATTTTGTAAGATAAACAACAACAACAACAACAACAACGTTAATTAAATTACTTGCAGTTATCTTCATCTCCACTACTGTTGGTCTAAGATTTAAATCCTATGGATGACTAACCTTTTGTATTTGCAGGTACTGGATGAATTTGCTGCCAAAACTTCACCATCGTCTTGGGCGTCACAAACAGAAAACTCTGTTCCATTCCCACAGCTCAGTGCATATCTAGCCAAATACCAGAACCCTAAAGAAGCTGATGCCATGACCAAAATTCAAGAGGAGCTAGATGAAACAAAAATCATTCTGGTAACTCCAATCTCAGTTTCAACCTTCTTATTAAAATTTAATCACACTTATATTAATAAAAGCATTAAATTATTTGCATGAAGGTACTGTTTCTCTTGGATCTGATATGCACAGCTAACTTACGATAGATAGGAGAGAAAGTTCATTTCCATTATTATTTTTTTTATATTTTTATTTCATTTTATGTAAAGTTGTGCAGCATTTTGGAAACTATGAAAAACATGGAATTTCAATGGAATATGAAGTTCCTGGAAAACTAATGGAATTTTACTCTTCTTTTTATCTTATATCTATGTACTGGGATCTAAGCCATTACTTCTAGTAATCCAATAAAGACGGTATTCTTTCTTTTCTCTCCTCAGGTTGACAGTAACTTAAAGTAAAGTGCGCACGAGAAAAAAAAGTTGAGTTTGTACTATCTAAAAATAGTTCAAGTGGTCCTCCATATGGAACTGAAATCCAAAAAATTCCATCTCAAATAGGTTCTCCAGAAAAAAATATCAAAGTCTGAATGAGCGCGTGGCTTAAGGGTGGGAGGGTAGGCTCAAACAAGACGTTTTGATAGTGTTCATACATTTCAATTTTTTTCTTGGAAAGTTTTCATCTGATCATTTTGAAACCAACTGCATACCTGCACTATATTATTAGCCATCTACTGTAAAAATCCGATTGAATTATAAACTTAAGTTTCTGAGATTAACTGTCCAGAACAACTCTGGAATTGAGTTACAAAAATTGCTCAAAAGATGGCGCTTCAGAAATTTGTTGGCAGTTTTTCTGGGTTATAATTGAATGAAACTTATTAATTCTTTTTACATTGGTTAGCGGCTCTTTTACTCTAGGACCTCAGATAGTTTCATAATAATTACTGCAAAACAAACGGAAATAATTATTTACTTCCTAGATAATTCCAATAGATGGCAGTTACGGCCTCCCGCCCACCGTTAACATTGGGCCTTACCTGACAAAACCCCTCGATTATCTCAAAATAATACTGCGTTCAGTGGTATGAAAAAAATATAGCGATGTTCTATGACTTGAGCTTTAACCATATGCAAATTTTGAGCATTTTTTTTCAAATCAGTTTTTCTGTAAAAAATCTTTGAAATTTCTTATGATAATTTAACATGGACGATTTTCAAGATTTTTTTACGGAAAATCTGATTCGAAAAAAAATGCTCAAAATTTGCTTGTGGTTAAAGTTCAAGTCATAGAACATCGCTATATTTTTTTCATACCACTGAACGCAGTATTTTTTCGAGATAATCGAGGGGTTTTGTCAGGTAAGGCCCAATGTTAAGCGACGCGCTCATTCAGACTTTGAAATTTTTTTCTGGAGAACCTATTTAAGATGGAATTTTTTGGATTTCAGTTCCATATGGAGGACCACTTGAACTATTTTTAGATAGCACCAACTCAACTTTTTTTTCTCGTGCGCACTTTACTTTAAGTTATGCAAGTACCGTAACGTATTACCCTCTGTCTTGGGTCTCCTTATTAAATAATTTACAAATGTCACTGTCTTTTATTTTGAAAATTTTCTTATAGCATCCAAGATAATAATGGCCTCTATCTGGAAAAAAATTCTCATTTATTTATTTTTTTTTTTAACTCCTAGAATTCAATACAGTAAAAAAAATGTTACAGAAAAAATAAAGTGCCATTGTCAACATTGCAAGCTCTTTATAGGGTTGAAGTTATGTGCATTTTTTTTTCTATGCTCAATAATTATTAAATATGTAGCTATGATATTTAACATACTTATTTAAATGTTTAGCAAGGCTTCACTATTCCTTTTTTGTAAAAACCTCAAGCGTTAATTGTGTTGCAATTTACTGTAATTTGGGTGACATATTCTTCTTTTTTTGAAAATCAACATTTTAGACCGCAAACTCAAAGCAACCTTTATAATATTATATAAAGGTCAAAGGTGAAGCAAGTTTTTTGTTTTGTTTTTAGGTTTTAGTTTCAGAGGGTAGATCAAAGACTGTATGAACTGATGAACTTTAAAAGCAAACTCACTTTATGATTAACTTTGTCATTGCAGCACAATACCATTGAAGCAGTACTGGAACGCGGTGAGAAGCTGGATGATTTGGTCGCCAAGTCAGAAGGCCTCAGCGTTCAGTCCAAGGCGTTCTACAAGACTGCAAGGAAAACCAACTCGTGTTGCAGCCTTGGCTAGGCTCATCTGCGCGACAAACAACCCCCAATGACTCCTAGCTGTACATGTGTTTGGGATACAGCATTTGCTCTTACCGCCGTCTGACTCTTAGCTGTACCATTGTGCACAAACACAAGCCCTCTCAGCATTGTATTTTTAAACTGAAAGCATACTTTAGAATTAAACCAGGAGATTGTATGTAAAAAATTTACTTTGTTTAGTAAAAATATATATTTTAAAGGAAAGGATAGGAATAACCAGCAAGGCCTTACCGATCGAGAAGTCACAGAAGGAGAAAATCTTGCGGTCACAGGTTCACTTGAAAAATGTAGATATTTAACTATTTTTCTAGTGAACCTGTGACCGCAAGATTTTTTCCTTCTGTGACTTCTCGATCGGTAAGGCCTTGCTGATTATTCCTATCCTTTCCTTTAAAATATGTATCACAACCGAAATGGTTTATTTTTCTTAAATTTAATATTTGTTTAGTAAAATCGTCTTAAAGTAAAGGGTCTACTACAGCAAAAAAACGAGTTAGTATTTTCTAAAAATAGTTCCAGTGCTCCTACATACGGAACCAAAATCCAAAAGATTCCATCTCACATAGGTTCTCCAGAAAAAAATTACAAAGTCAGAGAAAACGCGTCATTCAACATGGGGCCTTACCTGAAAAAACAACCTCGAATATCTCGAAAAAATACACCGTTAGGTGGTATGAAAAAAATATAGCCATGTTCTATGGCTCGAGCTTAAACCAAAAGTTGTTTAAAAAAATATACGTTCATGAATCCGTTTTCCCGTCATAAAATCAAGAAAAACTTTTATGGGAATTAACATGGGACATTTTCTTGATTTTTTTACGGAAAAATGGATTCGAGCGAATTTGTTTTTTATTCGTTTTTCTGTTAAAGCTCGGGTCATAGAACATCGTCATATTTTTTTTATGCCACCTAACGGTGTATTTTTTCGAGATATCCAAGGGTCTTATTTAGGTAAGGCCCCATGTTAAGCGAAACATTCACTCTGACTTTGGAATTTTTTTCTGGAGAACCTATGTGAGACAGAATTTTTTGGATTTTGGTTCCATATGTAGGAGCACTGGAACTATTTTTAAAAAATACTAATTCAGTTTTAATTTTTTGACATCAGATGATAGGAACTCTACTTTAAGAAGTGTTACATTGCGTTTAAGGTCAATTTGACTTTGATTAAAAAAAAAAAAAAAACCTAAATTTTTTTAAAATTTAGTGGAGTGCATTAACTTTTTGTTACATAACTTGTGTTTAATATTTTAATTGAAATATAACAACAAATGCTTATATTTAAAGTAAAAAAAAGTTTATTTTTGTACTTACCATTGAACTTCTTCTTATTGAACTTAATCCCCCCCCCCCTCCTCCCCTCTCCCCCAAGTTTTACATCCAAGCTGCAGAAATCTGAGCCATCACTTACAAGTGTTAACGGTGTTGAGAGGAGTCAGCCGCTCTGTGCTTTTTTTTTTTTTTTTTTTTTTTTTTTTTATCGTCATTCATTGTTATTATTTTCTTATTTGAAAATTTTATAACACATAATTATTTACTACAACTTGTCTCATAAAAAGGAAAAAAAAATGCAAATATGTATAATAACTAATGCAAATGCCTTGTTTAAATTCATAGGCTAAAGAAATAGCAGTTATTAGATGTCTAAGAAATGATATTACACTCAACTCGAATGCTAAAACTCCCGTTGTGGTAAATACAAAGGACATCCATATTCATGGACTGCGCTGTAATTTGATTGCATTTGATGATATTAATTTAATCCTTTAGATAACAAAACAAGGGATCATTCTAAATTCAGCTATGTTTTTAGAAATTTGATCTTACAATTAGTGCAACATATTTTTAGATTTATTTGATTTTTATTTATTTTATTTTTTCTTAGCCAATTTTGAAGTATGAATTCTTTCATGCTAGTGTTTAGAGTCAAGTAATAATTTCGCGAATGTATTGGAATCAATAACATTTTTTTGTATATAAATAAGGAACGATACTAATTAGCTGTATTGAAGTTATAAAAACAGGTGGCCATCTGTTATATTTTACCTGAGTGATTTTATTTTATTTACAATAAAAAAATAATATAATACCCGAGTGATTCTATTAGGTGGCATTGTTTTGATATCGGAGCTTTGCTACCGGCAAAGTAGCATGTGTGTACATGTGTAGTTTTATTTTATTGTCTCTTTCATGGGCACATTACAATAATATAAAATAAGTTATATAACTATATTATTGTCAAAATTTATAAACAATAGCTCATAGGGCAAATGAAAAAGATTGCTGAGCAGTCCATTCACTAAAAGTATCTAGTGTTCATTCACCCAATTGAGTTGTACTGACTTTACTTTCTCCAGGAGGTTTTCAATGCCATCTCTTGGTGCTTTTTGAGATCAATATATAACAGGCGTACCTTGAGTGTGTGTGCACAGGCACAGATCTAGAAAAAAAAAATCGGGGGGGGGGGGGGGGGCCTCCATGAGGCCAATGTTAAAAAAGAAATTGGGGGGGGGGGGAGATAATTAGGCCTATCTTGTTAAATCCAAAATTTTGCCCCCCCCCCCCTTTCCCGGTGTGTGTGTGGGAGGAGTGTGCATATCAAGAATGGTATCTTTTCAGGTATTTAATTTTGTTCCCAATAATATTTCCACTATAAATTATTGTTTCTCGTTTTATTTCCTTAAATCGTACTATATTCAATTTGAATGTAATGCATTATTTCTTTCAATAACAAGCAGTATTCCTTGTTTTATTCCTAAAGTCAACCTTTTTTTTTTTTTTTTTTTTTTTTTTTTTTTTTTTTTTTTTGCGGAAGATTGGAAACTAAATAATTCATAAAGAATTTTTGTTTTGCGTTGTTTTTTCATTAAATTGCCTATTTCTTGATGTGAGATTCTCACTTATTCATTCCATCCAATGTCCTTGGTTATTAACTTGCTCATGATGGGTTGCCATTTTAAACAATTTTTTTTTTTTTAAGGAATGCTTGTACCATGTATGTATTTCTGTCTAAGTACGAGTTATTGTAAAATATTGTCACAATCATTAAGGTAGAAGAGATAACACGCCCAATGTTAATAAAAATCTCATTCATAAAAATTATGAAAAAAATTTAAAATGTTCTCCTTAACATACCATATCAGTAGGTAAAATATCAGGTATACAAAATCGAGCTAGTTTTTGAGTTATTAATTTTTAAAGTTGACTAATTTAACATGGAATTTCCATTTCTCCATGTTAAAGTAGTCAACTTTAAAAATTAATAACTCGAAAACTAGTTTTTTTTTGAATACCTGATATTTTACCTACTGATAACGTATGTTAAGGAGAACATTCTAATTTTTTTTCATAATATTTATGGATGGGATTTTTTTTTAACATTGGGCGTGTTATCTCTACCTTAAGTCTAGCTTTTATGATTATACCTAATAGGTATACCTTCAGTCTGTTTGTGACAATATATACATTGGTCTACTTTTTTTTTATTCTATATGTTATTCCATTTTTAAATATTAATTCAAAGAAGGAGATTGGAAGCAATTACAAGGAAAGGTGTGATTTTTTTTCTTTCATTTTATTATTTATTTATTTATTTATTTTTTTACATGGAAATTCGATTAAGAAACACTGTGAGATAAATTCATATTTTTATGTTTGCTGATGCTGGTTATTCTTCCTCTGAATTTGTTCTATATTTAAATTAATATTTTGTTATTGAATCATCTTCATATTTCAACAATGGAAGGTGTGTAAAAAACTATTAGTAACCTACAACAGCTAATGAAGGTGTTGATTTAAGGTAAAGATAACACGGATCAGCTGGCCCAATGCTGAAAAATCCCATTCATAAAAATTATGAAAAAAAAACTAAAATGTTCTCCTCTACATCCCCTCTATCATGCAGTAGGTAAAATATCTGGTATACAAAAACGAGCTAGTTTTCGAGTAATTAATTTTTAAAGTTCGCTAATTTAACATGGAGAAATGGAACTTCCATGTTATATTAGTCAACTTTAAAAAGAAATAACTCGGAAACTAGCTCGTTTTTGTGTACCTGATATTTTACCTACTGATAGGGGATGTAGAGGAGAACATTTTAAATTTTTTCATAATTTTTATGAATGGGATTTTTTTAGCATTGGGCCAGCTGATCCGTGTTAAATCTACCTTAAGAAAGAAGGGCTTGATTAATTGAATAGAATAAGATTTTGGTAACAGTGTGTTAGTGCGCAATGGCTGCTGGAACGGTGAAGTATTGTAACTCTGTTCCCTCTTGTAATTACCTATATACCTGTGATGCTGCTTCATTCAAACTTTCTATTTGCTCTAATTTTGTTTTTGTACATCTTATTCCGTCAGCTTTTATGTATCTGTATGTAAATGTATTATATATTTTATTAATATGGGAGCGGAAAGTTACTAAAGTCTATTGGAAAGTGAAGTCAGAAATGTCGTAAATCCAGTCCTAATATCAACTATTTGTGAACTTGTGTTGTTCTTAATTTTGGTACTATAATTTACTTGCGCTCCTTTCAGCTATCGCGAGAAAATATGAAAAAAGTGTCATGTTTTCTTTCATTAAATTAATTATTGAAACGAACCATATGATTCATTATTATTTTTATTGTAATACATGATGTACACTTCTGTTCTGAAAGTCTTCAAATTATATTTTATTATTATTAGCATCAGCCCTATTATAAGTGTGATAAATGTGTACTGTGTAGTATGTGCTTACGTGTATTAAATTAGGACTTATATAAAAAGATGAAAGTGTCTATCAGCTAGCAGTTGAGAAAAGGAGAACCTAATTTCTTATGTCCAAGCGTATGTACATAAAAATGTTATGATTGAATATATTTCAGTTTAAGTAATGGAGTACCGACCTCAGATTTTTTTATTGCAGAAATAGATAGAGGGTGCAAAAATATGCTACTCTGATTTTTTTCAGATTTTTTAGGGACCGGGAAGTATTGCTAAAAAGTTTTGGCGAGGTCAGGTTCGAATTCACGTCCCTTTTGGGTCCTATCTTTTATTAAGAGAGGCGGCACTTTTTCTGCACTTTCAATAATTTTTTAAAAATATTTCCCGGTCTCAGAAAAATCTGAAAAAATTCAGATCATTCTCGTTTGTTCCGAACGCGTTGGGATCAAATAATTTTGATCCCAACGCGTTGTGAATTTTGCTGAAGTGCCCAACGCGTTGGGATCAAAATTGCGATGCTCCGAACGCGAATTTCGCTTCTTGGAATTTTCGAATGATCCCAACGCGTTGGGAACAAAAATTTCGTGTCCGAAGCGAATTCGCGTCCGGATGCCAACATATATATATAACTCTGTCATAATACCAACTTTGATGTGAAACAGTCCGGAGTGAAGGAAATCATAATTAACAAGTATGAACGTAGCATGTTTAGTAGTGGTTTGGATATGTTGAGAGAATGAGTGAGGACCAAATCACAAAACAGGATTTCAGTAGCAGTATTGAAGAAATAAAAGGATTAGCTAGGTAGCAAAAAGGTTTGATGGATTTTTAAAGAATAATGTTAGAAGAACAGGTGTGTTGTGCAATAGAGAGTGCAGAAGGCAAAAGAGTATCATGGTTGTCTTAGAAGCAAGTGGAGTATGTAAGAATCGAGTATAGTGGAGGTCCATTTGAGAACACCCGAGGTATAATAGTGCTGCTGGTTTACCCCATAAGGGATTTGGCGTCACGTTATGTTTTATATTATAATACACAGTGTAAGTTCTTACTCTACTCTGTTCTACAGGCAGTTAAATCATCATAACATTAAAAGCTTTTTTTTGTAAATTATTTATACTTATATAAACTAAAATTTGCAAAGCGAACATTTTGTACGTAGCATTCTGGAATTTTCATATAAGCATTTCCCCGCAGACGCATTGATAAAGATAAATGTACGTGTATCCTGCATAGACTATATATTTTCATGCTGGCCTCCATGCGTGCCGACATTGCAGAAGTGAAAACTGCACAGCCCTAATATTTTAAATGGGTAAGATGAAATTAAAATAAAATTTTGAAATTGACCAAATGACTAAATAAATAATTGTAAAATTGTGTTCAAAAAATCTTTTAATCAACCCTATATATGTTCCGCGGATAATTTAAGACAGTAGATATTTATTAAATAATTCGATAATGTTTTATTATTTATAATATGGTGCCTAGCTGCCCCTATCCACGATTAGTGAAAACTTCGAGCAGTGGATAAGGTTATGGCGGACTTTTGAGGGGAGAATCGTCGTCTATTATATGCCGTTTACCCCATAACGGAAGTGGCATCATTTTATGTATAATTGATGTAGGTATGTATATTGATGCCATCCTTTGTGAAAAATGCTCAATTTGCAAATTAGAGAGACTTAAAGTCAAATTACTTTTTTTCCAACTTGCCCATAATTATATATATAAATGTACACTTTATTTGTAAATCCAAGGTAAATGAATAATCAGATTCATCTTTGAGTGTTTTTCCAGACGCCGCGCCCCCTTGATGAGAATCTCTAGGCGTGCCTTAATTTTATTCATTTTCTTGATGTAAATCCATGTCAAAATAAATTAATTAACAAATGTATAGACATGATTGAAAGCGAGATTTTAGAGGAGAGAAAAGATCACAAATTTTCCTGTTTGAAGATGTTTTGACTTTAATTGCTGTGTATAGATATATATATATATTATGCATTATTATATTTATTATATAATACACATTATATATTATTATATATAATATATTATTATTGAGATAAAAAAACCTTTAACAATTTTTGGGCTTTAATTATTTTATATGGAGAAAATTTTCCTATCAAAAATAAAATCGTTAATAAATTAAATTATGTAATTAATTTGCAGAAAATTGTTGAATGTATGTGAAGCATTAACTTTGATTTATAATTGGACAGTGAGGTTTTCTGAGACCTAAAATATAAATACATCATGTCCTCGCCTCAAAATGCAAGTCAGATAACTACACAAAATTTGTGAAAGAATATGAAACTTAAAAAATATATGAGCACAAGGACAAGATTGGTTATAATATAACGACATTTTTATGTAGTTACCCGACTTTTATCCGAGGCGACGATGTACTGTATATAGAAATTTTTATTTTGCTAACTTATTTTATGCATATTGACTGTTTTTTTTTCACTTTTCGGACTTTTACCTTTGCCGGTGTTCAATGTAATCCTTCTGTTTGTAGTATGTTGCAAAAGAAAAATTTGAGGCTGCAGATCATTAAGGGTAAGATAACACGAACAATCGATTGTTGTTAGTCCCATTTGATTAAGGGTAAGGTAACGCCACCAATGTTAAAAAAAATCCCTCCACAAAAATTCTGAAAAAAATTTAAAATGTTCTCCTCTATACCCCCTATCAGTACCTAAAATATCAGGTATACAAATACGATCTAGTTTTTGAGTTATAAATTTTTTAAGTTGACTACTTTAACATGGAGAAATGAAACTCCCATGTTAAATTGGTCAACTTTAAAAATTCATAACTCAAAAACTAGATCGTATTTGTATACCTGATATTTTAGCTACTGATAGGGGGTGTAGAGGAGAACATTTTAAATTTTTTTCAGAATTTTTGTGAGAGGGATTTTTTTTAACATTGGTGGCGTTACCTTACCCTTAAGGGTAAGATAACACGAACAATCGATTGTTGTTAGCCCCATTTGATTAACATGTAAACCTTAGCAACCTCATAATGATTCTGAATTTTTTTGAGAGACAGTTCTTGGCATTAAAAAAATATGGAGAAAATTTTAAAACAATCGGACAATCCAATTTTTTTAAATTAATTTTTTAGTTTCGGTCTCCATGGGAAAGCCCTATACTGAAAATTTAAAAAATTCATTTAAAAAAATTGGATCGTCCGATTGTTTTGAAATTTTCTCCATATTTTTTTAATGCCAATTAGAACTGTCTCTCAAAAAAATTCAGAATTATTATGAGGTTGCTAAGGTTTACATGTTAATCAAATGGGACTAACAACAATCGATTGTTCGTGTTATCTTACCCTTAACATGTAAACCTTAGCAACCTCATAATGATTCTGAATTTTTTTTAGCGACAGTTCTTGGCATTAAAAAAATATGGAGAAAATTTCAAAAAAATCGGACGATCCAATTTTTTTAAATTAATTTTTTAGTTTCGGTCTCCATGGGAAAGCCCTATACTGAAAATTTAAAAAATTCATTTAAAAAAATTGGATCGTCTGATTGTTTTGAAATTTTCTCCATATTTTTTTAATGCCAAGACTTGTCTCTCAAAAAAAAAATCAGAATTATTATGAGGTTGCTAAGGTTAACATGTTAATCAAATGAGACTAAAACAATTGATTGTTCGTGTTATCTTACCCTTAAGGGCATTGGGTGTAGCACCGGTAGTTGGCAACACTGACATATCTTCACCATGTTAATTTTTTATCATTGCTCCTCGGAGTAATTTTTATGCTAGAGCTAAGCTGATTGCTGTAGTATCAAGATAATTAGTAGCCCAAGTGCACAATTTGGCTAAATAAAGCCTGATTTAAAGAAAAGTATTTTTTTTTTATATTTTAGAAAAATGCATGTAAATTTAAAAAATTACTAAAAAATACTTTTCTTTATATCCGGCTTTATTTAGCCAAATTGTGCACTTGGGCTACTAATTATCTTGATACTACAGCAATCAGCTTAGCTCTAGCATAAAAACTACTCCGAGGAGTAATAATCAAAAATGAACAAGGTTAAGATACGTCAGTGTTGCCAACTACCGGTGCTACACCCAATGCCCTTAATGGTAAGATAACGCCACCAATGTTAAAAAAAAAAAAAAAAAAAAAACTCCAAAAAATTATGAAAAAAATTTGAAACGTTCTCCACTACACCCCCTATCAGTAGCTGAAATATCAGGTATACAAATACGATCTAGTTTTTGAGTTATGAATTTTTAAAGTTGACTAATTTAACATGGGAGTTCCATTTCTCCTTGTTAAAGTAGTCAACTTTAAAAATTCATAACTCAAAAACTAAATCATATTTCTATACCTGATATTGTAGCTACTAATAGAGGGTGTAGAGGAGAACATATCACTTTTTTTTCAGAATTTTAGTGAGGGATTTTTTTTAACATTGGTGGCATTATCTTACCCTTAATTTTTGAAGTTAACTAATTTAACATGGAAGTTTCATTTCTCCATATGTTAAAGTAGTCAACTTTAAAAATTCACAACTTAGAAACTAGATCGTATTTGTACACCTGATAATTTAAATGCTGATAGGGGGTGTAGAGGAGAACATTTTAAATTTTTTTCAGAATTTCCGTGATTTTTTTTTTTTTTTTTTTTTTTTTTTACATTGGTGGCGTTATCTTACCTTTAAGGGCATTGGGTGTAGCACCGGTAGTTGGCAACACTGACGTATCTTCACCATGTTAATTTTTGATCATTGCTCCTCGAAGTAATTTTTATGCTAGAGCCAAGCTGATTGCTGTAGTATCAAGATAATTAGTAGCCCGAGTGCACAATTTGGCTAAATAAAGCCGGATTTAAAGAAAAGTATTTTTTAGTAATTTTTTAAATTTACATGCATTTTTCTAAAATATAAAAAAAAATACTTTTCTTTAAATCAGGCTTTATTTAGCCAAATTGTGCACTTGGGCTACTAATTATCTTGATACTACAGCAATCAGCTTAGCTCTAGCATAAAAATTACTCCAAGGAGCAATGATAAAAAATTAACATGGTGAAGATACGTCAGTGTTGCCAACTACCGGTGCTACACCCAATGCCCTTAAGGGGAATTTAAAGTAACACGCCCAATGTTAAAATAAAAAAAAATCACATTCATGAAAATTACGAAAAAAAAAAATAAATAAATAAAATGTTCTCCTTTACATCCCCTATCATCAGACGCTAAAATATCATGCAGGTATACAAATTTGATCTAGCTTTGAGTTATGAATTTTTAAAGTTGACTACTTAACATGGAAAAATGGAACGTCCATGTTAAATTAGTCAACTTTACAATTTCATAATTTAAAAGCAAGCTTGAATTCGTATACTTTTATACCTGATATTTTAGCTACTGATAGGGGAAGTAGAGAACATTTTAAATTTTTTTCATCATTGGGCGGCGCGTTACTTTACTCTTAAAGCCCTCAAATCTTCATCTCTTCGCTTGAGCCAACCGCTAGTTCCGTCTATGCCCAATCATGAATTATTTATACATGCAGTACTGCATTCATTTCTGATTACCAGCAATCCCTTATAATCCAAACAACACAATAATTTTCTGATAATTTATGAGAATAAAAATTTGAGAACTTTTTCCTGTTCTAACTTTATAATGTTCAATTAATTGAATTTTAATTGTAAATTTACAAAATGTTAAATTAATGTATTATTATGTTAAATAATCAGCAAGGTTAAGAGAAATATACTGTAACTTTATTGGAAAAAATGTACAACCACAATAGAAAATCACTTTGGTTTACAATCCTTCGCATTTTATACCATGGAACTACTGATATAATATGTCAATGTGTTACAAAATGTCCCTAAAACAATTTTGTTTTCATCTTGCTTCATATATTAATTTGTTTGAGAAGTTTTTCTTACTTCGGCTCTGTTCCAAAAACGTATCACATAGTTATATATTGCATATGTGTAACGTCGCCTCATAATGTAATTACATAATTAAAAAAAAATGTGTATGACACATTCCTTTTTGAGGTAATTTGCTTTTTTCTCATTCCATTTTTTATGCATACATTTTTTACATTCTCAAGTGGCAATATGATCTTCTACTTTGATTACGTATAATACATATAAGTGAGCATCTTTCAATTATATTGATGATGAAAACTCGCTTAATACAGATTGAAGTACAGCCATAACAATTAAACAGTTTAATAATGGGGTACTGACCGGTATTTGAGTTAGCAATACTGGAAAAAAGTACTGTGAATTCCATGAAGAACGAGCCCTATTACAGCATTCTACGACAATTTGCTGATTTTATATGAATTTTTTAAAAAAAATTTGACGACGTCATAGCATTGAAACATAAATGGGAAAATGCATAAGTTAACATTGCTAAAATGAAAAGTTATTGAGGTAGGAATTTGAAACCTTCATTATCGTGATTCTAGCACCTAAAAACCTTGCAAATTAAGGTTTGGTTACATTTCAATATGAAGTATGAGATTTGGCAATGTTAACTGATCTATTTTCCCATTTAAGATTCAATGCTATGACGCCATTTTTGAGAGGTTTCAAAAATTCATATAAAATCAGGAAATTGTCGTAGAATGCTCTAATAGGGCTTGTTCTTTATGAAATTCTCGTGCCTTTTGAAATGGTAACAAAAACTTTAAACATTTTTTTTGGTCAGTACCCCATTTGATGCTCCTCATGGACAAAAAGTAGGAGATACCAAAATAACCCAAAATGAACCTGAAATAAGGTAACATAAGTTAAATCAACATTATAAAAATTGGAATGCATATATTATGGACCTTTTTTAAAATTGAACATAAAAACATTAATAAGGCCAATGTTTGAAAAAAAAAAAATTAGAGTGGGCGGAAGAAATGCCTATCTATATTGCCCATGTTAAATCCAAAATTTTGCTCCCCCCCCCCCTAGGCCCTAGATCCGCGCCTGGATGGCTTTCTTTCTTCTCAAAATGGAAGAGTCAGGGAAATTTTGTAACCCTAAATAAACAATAGAAATCCCAAAAAGTGATTAGGAAAATAATTGGTAAAATTGATGTGATTTAAGGATTAATGTCATAGTGGTGACAAACTTTGCATCCTTAAAGTAGATGGAAAATCATCTGTTTGAGTAACTTGTAAAGTTGGAAACCTGCATTGCAGACAAATTTTTTAAATTCACCTTTCAAAAAAGCATTACAACTTAAGGGTAAGGTAACGCCACCAATGTTAAAAAAAGTCCCTCACACAAAAATTCTGAAAAAAATTTAAAATGTTCCCCTCTACACCCCCTATCAGTAGCTAAAATATCAGGTATACAAATACGATCTAGTTTTTGAGTTATTAATTTTTAAAGTTGACTACTTTAACATGGAGAAATGAAACTTCCATGTTAAATTAGTCAACTTTAAAAATTCATAACTCAAAAACTAGATCGTATTTGTATACCTGATATTTTAGCTACTGATAGGGGGTGTAGAGGGGAACATTTTAAATTTTTTTCAGAATTTTTGTGTGAGGGATTTTTTTTAACATTGGTGGCGTTACCTTACCCTTAAGGTAGAGATAATACGGATCGCTGGCCCAATGCTAAAAAAATCCCATTCATAAAAATTATGAAAAAAAATTTAAAATGTTCTCCTCTACATCCCCTATCAGTAGGTAAAATATCAAAATATCAAGTATACAAAATCGAGCTAGTTTTCGAGTTAGGAATTTTTAAAGTTGACTACTTTAACATGGAGAAATGGAGCTTTCACGTTAAATTAGTCAACTGTAAAAATTAATAACTCGAAAACTAGCTCGTTTTTGTATACCTGATATTTTACCTACTGATAGGAGATGTAGAGGAGAACATTTTAAATTTTTTTCATAATTTTTATGAATGGGATTTTTTTATCATCGGGCCAGCTAATCCGTGTTATCTCTACCTTAAATGAAAAATGTTGATTTTCATTTGACAACTAATTAATGCCCCAATTTGAGTGGAAACACACTTTGATTGATTGTGCTAAAATTAGAATTTGAGTCAGAAATGTAACACTATATTCATAATTACACAATTTAATTATTATATTTTATTTTTAATCAATGTTAAAGCACATATCAGTCAACATCAGTCTTATCCTAAAATTGTTCCACACAACAAAATCAATCACTATTATGTTATTTAGGAAATTTAAACTTTTATTTGAATTGTTGCTTTTTAGTCTGGAAAGTCTTAATTTAATCTTGACCTTTGATGCACATAATCATGAATGGTACCCGAGAGAGATAACATCAAGATACCAATTAGGTTCCTGCATGTCATTTTTGTACTAGCTCAATTGAAAGAGGGGATTGAAAAATACACCTGTGACTTTTATACAATTTTTTTTTTTAGTCCTGCATCATACCTAAAATGGAGATTAAAAGAGGAGGTCACGTGACCTTGAGGCGCTTTTTGCAACGCCTATACCGTTAATACATTCTTTGGTTCAACTATATAACACTTGTAAACAATTATTGCATTGTTGCTTGTTTATTAAAAAATATAATTTTTTTCCATAGCAACGTGGTTGTTTACAAGCATTATATAGTTGAGTCAAAGAATGTAATGACGTCATAGGCATTGCGGATGAAGCCACCAGGTCACGTGACTTCCTTAAATCGCTATTTTAAGTAAGATGCAGTGCTAAAGAAACACTATAAAATTCAAAGGTGCATTTTTTCGATGTCTTCTTTCGATTGAGCTATTAAAAAAATGTCATGAAGGAACCTAATTTAAATAAAATTTTATTTAATTTTCGTTATCAGTTGATTACATTCTTTCAAGGGATGAGTCAAGCACTATTTCCGCCACCTCACACTATGGCTTAGCAAGAATATTTTATCCGTGGGAGTAAAGACTTTTCAGCCTGCCAGGTAGGCTAGACCTAGGTTGGTTAGACTACTCAGATACTCATCAATACAGAGCTTCTAACACATACCTTGATTACCAGTAGGCCAAAGTAACCTGCAGACTAAAATAGCAGAGTTCCCATGGAATGTGCTCACCATTATCTGCCAAACTCATAGTGAGGTGGTGGACACAACGTTTGAATCATCATTTAGAAGATACGTAAAGTTAATTTAAATTACACTTTCTCTTTAAAGAATGAATAAAAGCTGAGAAATTGGATGTAGAGATCACACCGTTGGTTTGATTAGAGTTTGGTGCAAAATGTTATAATGTTCACCAACGTCCATGGCTCCATCATCAAGATT
This sequence comes from Siphlonurus alternatus, assembly GCA_949825025.1. Classification (NCBI taxonomy): domain Eukaryota; kingdom Metazoa; phylum Arthropoda; class Insecta; order Ephemeroptera; family Siphlonuridae; genus Siphlonurus; species Siphlonurus alternatus. The sequence goes on along the minus strand of OX463788.1, from coordinate 46,790,687 downwards.
TCAGGGATAGAGCAGAGCTGCCAAGCGGGCCAAGCCCAGTCGCCGCCTCTTGATGTCACACTTAAGTGATTGAGTAAGATGGCCACTCTATGCTGTATTTTTTTCTCTTACCAAGCAACTTCCGCTGCCGCCTCTGGTGTCTTTTTAAACCACATTCAGCCACACACTTCATTAACTGTTCATGGCCCCACCATCAATCATATAAATGAAAGAAAATCAATTAACTTGCATCTAAAACATTTTTTTTTATAAATTCTTATCATTGAAAGTCAACAATAATTAAACTATTCATTCATTCACCTAACAGTAAGTTTTCTACATTAATTGGAACCCTGTCAAAATTCCCCCCCTCCCCCCTCTATTTCTGTAACCGATGACTATTATAGCTTCTTACATAATGTTTTTCCTCTTAATAGACAATAACGGTTGCATTTTTTTATTTCATAATTAGAAAATATACATAAAATTATGCTTTTCTGAAATGTTTTCAGATTTTTTGGAGTACGGGAACTAATTTTTAAAAAATATTTAAAATATCTGAATTAGGGTGGTGCATCTGATGGGACAACCGTGATGTCATCAATAGCCAATCACAGCAACCGTGATGTCATCAATAGCCAATCACAGCACAACAAATGACATCACAGTTGTCCCATCAGGTGTACCACCCTAATTCAGAGATGTTAAATATTTTTTTAAAATTAGTTCCCGCACTCCAAAAAATCTGAAAAAATTCAGAAAAGCATAATTTTAGGTATACTTTCTAATTATGAAATAAAAAAATGCAACCATTATTGTCTATTATGGTAAGAAGGTAAGAAAATGATTTCTGAATAAATGAAACGAAAATGAAATAAGACTGTCAGCTTCAAAACCGGCTCTTTGCACTTTCTTATAAAGTTACCTTTCAGATGTTGCAATAATATAGCTCCTTATCAGAAAGTGCAAGGAACCGGTCTTGCTAACAGTCTCATTATATATTTTACTTTCAAGAATAAAAGAAACATTATTATTTTTTTTTATAGGCAGGGAAAAGTTAAATTTTTTAGTTCATTTTGATTCACGGGTCATTAACAAAGTTGCATGGCAATGTATTATGAAGACCGATGTTATTCCAAGGAACCCTAGTGACAGAGGCGGCAGCTGCTGGTGGAGAGAAAGAAAATTAAGGCGACCTGCCTTTCTTACTTGATCACTAAGTGTGATGTTGAAATGTGGAGAGTGGGCGTGGCAGCCATGCTCCATGCCAGAAATCTCTGTTAGAGCCACACACGCAGGTGTAACAAACACCAATCAAACAAGCAGGTGGATCTATACTTACAATTTTACAGTTGTACTCATCCTTTTAAGTTTTGCCTGGATTCACTTTTTCTAGTGTTCTAAATGTCCTAACATATTTTTAGCTAAGGGTTTTCTCTTGATTTGATAAAGGCTCCAGGGTACCTATAATATATGATTAATGTCAAAGTTGGAAAGTTAAGACTTTGCATTCTACCACATTAACATGAAACAACTACTAAAAATAATTTGAGATACATTGATGTTAACACCATGCAAGTATTAACCACGATATATATGTGTGTGTATATATATATATATATATATATATATATATATATATATATATATATATATATATATATATATATATATATATATGTGTGTGTATATATATATATATGTTCCACATAAACTAAAATTTATCAGTATTAATGGTGACTTTGGCTTGTATTTTTTTTTTATTATTATTGTCAGTGATTGTGTTTGATAGTGTTAAATAACTTATGTAAATATGTTTAAAATTTAATGTATTTATGTTGTATTTTGTCCAATTTTGACTTGAACACATGTTTGTCTTGTACAACCAAAAAGAAGTTCAAAAAAAAAAAAAAAAAAAAAAAAAAATCATACACCATTGTCAAAAGTAAATATAACTGAAAAAAACATGGCATTCAAGAAAAAAATATTATGCTAAATTTCCTAAAAACATTTTAATGTCGATGAATATTCAATTTAAGGAAAATACAACATTAAAGTTGATATAAATTATTGAAAGGAAAGGTTAGGAATAACCAGCAAGGCCTTACCGATCGAAAAAGTCACAGTTGGAGGTAGAGATTCAATTTCTACCCCCAACTGATGAAGCATCTAGACGATGCGAAACGTTTTGAAAGAATGTAAATAATTTAGTGCTAACCTGTGACCACAAGATTTTCTCTTGCTGTGACTTTTTCGATTGGTAAGGCCTTGCTGGTTATTTATATCCTTGTCTTTCAATAGTTTCAATAATGGACAACATACATGAAAAAAAAAAAAAAATATATATACATTGCAGAAATGAATAGAGGATACCAAATTATGTTACTCTGATCTTTTTCAGATTTTTTTGAGACCCAGAACTATTTTTAAATAATCATTGAAAGTGCGGCCACGCCCCCTGGAGGCGTCTCTATCCTTTTTATTAAGAATTCAGGGATACCAACTGAAATCACAGGATTTTCAATAATTATTTAAAAATAGTTCCGGGTCTCAAAAAAATCTGAAAAAATTCAGAGTAGCATAATTTGATACCCTCTATTCATTTTTGCAATAAATTTTTTTCATGTATGTTGTCCATTTAATTAATGTCAATAAATAACAATTTTTTGTTAACATTAGGTCCTGAAGATAGTAAATTATGTTATTTGTATCAGCTAATAAGCTTTTATAATTATAAATTGGTTGATCTGTAAAATTAATATGAATTAACATATGTATAATATACATACGAGAGCATGTGGATCAAATAGGAATAAAAGCCATTGCAGGAAAAGGTTAGTTTCTTATCTCGTTTCACTGATAACAACCTGTAGTGAAAATTGTCTTTCATCCCGTTTGATCCGTGGGCTCTTAGAATATGAAAATATTATTACACATTACTGTATAATTATTAATTGAAAAGTTTCTTTCTTATCTTAAATTTTCAAAACTTTCCTCTCTAAAATTATTATTTTTCTGCTCAAGAGCGTTCTTCTTCTCACTTTTTTTTTCAATTTTTTATGCGTGTACATGCGCGCACGCGGTGTGTGTGTGTGTGTGTGTGTGTGTGTGTGTATGTGTGTGTGTGTGGGGGGGTGCAATGTGCAAAAATATGCACATATCGGCAGCCCTTTCTTAACAGCCAATTCTGTTTTTGCTACAGTACATATTATAGTAGAGACAGCATGAACTTAGAACTGACCTTACGAAACAATGGTATAATTTTAATTTAACGTGTATTTGGACACAACAGAACAAACCAGTTGTTCATATTCCAGCACTTAATTGACACTGAAATGTATGTAGCTATGTACAATGTATATAGAGTAATAACTTTATTAACCTTCCAATTATTGAGAAAATCTATATATAGTTTAACAAAATAGTGACCATTGTATTAACATCACAATTTTCTAACACTATAGGAAGCAGCTTCCACAGATAAAGAAGGGATAGATGGGGTTTGGTCCCCAGAAGATGTTAATTGATTTATACTCATAAGACCAACAATAATACAAAAGGGGTAAGCCAACAGCATGATTATTGCCTTGGCCGTCCACTGTTATGGTATATAACAATAATATAAATCCATAATTGTTCATGGAAGGTATGGGAGGGCTTGTGCCGGACTTGGTGTTGCAAGTTAGCTGGTCAGATGGGCAGCATAATGCCCAAGTTAATAAGGGTGGGGGTAGATTCAAGACTAACGTAAGATATATATAATTATTCAACAAATGTAGGGGAGAGTTTGTGCCAGCTTCGTCGCTGAAAGTTAGCTGATCTACTGACCGCTGGGGGTCTTGCCAGCAGCTTGAATATATGAGGAGACAGCACCACCGTTCACAGGCCGGCTTGCAGCTTCTGCTGGTTTCAGAGGCATTGACCTGCAACACAAAATAGGAAGGTATAAAGAACGATGAAAGGTCCTCATCACTAGCTTTCAAGTTCTATTTTCTTAAAAAAAAAAAAAAAAAAAAAAAAAAAAAAAAAAAAAAAAAAAAAAAAAAAAATCAGTTGCTCTGGCATAATGGAGTATTGACCTCAATTTTTTTATTGCAGAAATGGATAGAGAGTGCAAAGTTATGCTACCCTGATTTTTTTCAGATTTTTTAGAGCCCGGGGACTATTTTTAAAAAATCATTGAAAGTTCTTTTTGTGACGTCACGAGACGCCGCTCTTTAAGAAAAAGATAGGACTTGACGCCGCGTGACGTCACAAATAGGACTTTCAATATTTTTTTAAAAATACTTCCCGGGCTCTAAAAAATCGGAAAAAAAATCAGGGTAGCATAACTTTTCACCTTTTATCCATTTCTGCAGTAAAAAAAATTGAGGACAATACTCCATTGCATGCCAAAAATAAATGAAAAGTTGACAGTGACAGAATTTTCTAAACCTTTTTTGAAAGTGTATAAGAAAATCTAATTACAAACTTTGGTTAAAAAGCTCTCTTATTAAAGTCCACATTTGACCAAGAAAGAAGGTTCTTTACATAAAAATATATACGTATTAATGTAAGAGGTACTACAGTTGGTACCTGTGTTTTGTATACCACCCCTGCACCTGCTTCATCTTCTTGCTTACCCCGTAAAGGGATATGGCGTCATATTGTGTATGTGTGTATATAGGAAAAGATAATTTCAAGCAAGGTATCATATTTGTGGATAATTAATAATAAAATTACTTCAAAAAACTGGGCTGTACCCTCGCTGATGGTTTACACTTTAACACGTTGCTCTTAAAATACATGCACACACAGAAACACATGCACAGTTAAAATATAAAATTACAAAAGATCTTTTGGACGCTCTAAATCACTGCTGCCATCGTCAGATGTTACTTTCATATGTCTAACTTTATCCAACAATGAACCTTAGAAGTGAGCGTAAATAATTTAATAATTTTAAATACATAATGCTGTATGTACAGTCCTGGTGCTTTAACAACGAAACCTTTTATGTACTCACTGGGAAACTGCTTGAGAAGACTTGGCAAACGTCGGGGCAAGCACTTTCCTGTGGCCACTTTTGCGCTGAATCACCTCCAGAAGGCCCATGCTAGGCAGCCACGACTATGTGAAAAAACAACAACCAGAAACAAATAAGTAAAAAACAATTGATTACATTACCAAAAGTCGGTAAAATACACTACCAGCATCAACAGTTTTTGAATAGAAATTTTTTAAAAACATCAGATAGCTGTAACATGCATATTTTCTTTAACAATAATATATATTGTTACATCAATGCAATGGAAGTTTGTCAGGAAACTTTTCCGACTGAGCAATGGACAATGAATCAAGCAAGTTATTGTACATGAACTAGCTTTCAGTAAAATTATTTCATTCATGAATATCTATAGAGGTTACGGGTAAAGGTACTATTTTTAAAACATCACAAAGATCTTTTAAAATCTTTATTTATTGTATTTTTTAAAAGTACTGTACTTGTGTCATATTGAGTCTTTTAAAAACAAATTAAACCAAAAAACGGTGCTTAATATTATAGGAAGAAATTTCACAAAGTACTGATTGAAGTTTGAAGCACAAATTTGAAGCGCCAAGTGTAGCATATACTGTATAACATTTCAAACAACATCCACTGGTCTTAAACTTAATTATTAAGTCCAACTAAACTTGTGTAAGTGGGGAAATGCCTATATTGCCCATGTTAATCCAAGATTTTTGGGGGAGAAGAGGGTACTGCAGCCCCCCCCCCCCCAAATCCATGCCTGGAGTACACTAATGCTTTCAAAACGCACAAAACTTAATGATAAATGCTAACATTATCATACACATGTCTATAACTCAATCATACATCAAAAATAAATCGGTCTAGTTTTGTATTAATTAAATTAATTTACATTAAATTTAATTTAAATTAATTTCCTGGAATTCTTAGTGATAATTATAATTAAGCCATCTACTAACATCTATACTAAGCCAATTTATCGCCAAACGACATTAAGCCTAAAAGCAAGGAAAATTCTAAATTTAAAAATCCAATTTACATTAAAATACTATTATGCATGTATACATACACTGTCCTTGCTGGCTGTTGCAACGACGTTCCTCTTGGGCTCATCATCATAAGACACAGAAGAGCAGCCAAAGTGTTCGCAGTACTCGTGCACAAACTGCCTCTTCTCACGATTCATCACATCAAACGACTGACTGCGACACTTCTGCTTAGACTGAAGATTGGGAAACAAGGAAGTCAATTAGAAATTAACTAATATCACCATTATGGTTTTCATGTTGGGTAAAGGAATTAAAAGGTTCAGGTATGTATTGTGCAATATTTCGGCATTAACCATTGAGTATTTCTTTCCTATAACTATTGCATTTCTAACTCAAACATAGTAAATTAATTGATAATTCATTAAAATAAAGAAAGGAATAGATAAAACTTCATAAAACCATTTTTACGAAAGGTGATAATTATAAGTATCATATATAATAATTATAACTGTTATATTATTCAGAAGCGTCACAGAGAAAGATAGCCAAACAAATTACTATTATGCTTTTCTTGCAAGTGCAATTCCCTCTACCATCTTTATTTAAGTTTTGGCAGTCTGAACATATAAAGCTGGCTGGCAATTAAGGGACGAGACAGACAGTAGAAGCGGCAATAGCAATGTCTTTTGTCGTCCAAATCGCTCAAGGCAGCTTCATTTGTATATGTGGTGTGGTCAGCAGTATGTGGGTGACTGGGAGTTGCAAACAGAATTTGCATGCCTCGCGAGGTTTGCCAGTCATGCTACAACAGATATAATCAGGTCGGAGCTGCTCTACCGAGGAATCCAAGCAAAACTGGAAAAAACTCGGTGCTGTCTAGAGGTTATGAGTTTGAAATAGTATTCATTTCATACATTGAAAATTCATTAAATTTGATAAATTTATCATTTGCTTGCGTGTAAAACATCATGTAAATTATTAAACTTGCTGCGGAAGGGCCAACAGCTGCTATTAAAGCTATTAAAGGCCCTATGACCATTTCACAGTGTGAAGGCCTCAGTGTGATACGGCTGCATAAAAAAAAAAATGTTTCAGCAGCAATAATATCAGAGATAATAGCCAATGAAAAGGCACCTGTGACGTCATTTGTACCCATTCTGCGGCGACGATGTAGGCTATCAAAAGATAGGTTCACTCACATCGAGTTCGTCCATTTTATGAAGAAGTTATAATTTTATTTATTTATTTGTATTTATTTTTTTATTTATTTATCTTTTTTAGTTAGTCCATTTTGTGACAATCTTACAATTTTGAGTTAGTCCATTTTGACGCTACACCCATACATCGAAATGTTCGAAAGTGTGGTGTTGTCTATATTATGGAAATTGTCAGATTTAATACAATTTGATTATAAAATATCAAACTACGATCTCTCTCGTTTGTAGACTGTAGACGATTTGGGTGTAACTTTTGATTCAAAACTTTTGTTTACCAGTCACATCTATAAGTTTCGTTCAAAAGCAATGCAAATGTTGGGTATATCCTTTATAAGTTCACGCTTATAAGGGATAAAGGGATGAGCGGGCTTTACGACTGTATGTTGCTACTGTTTTACTCTATTATAGAGTATTGTTCACCCATCTGGTCTATGGCTGCTTAATGTAACCTCAATTTGCTTAACAGAGTCATCTCTTTTTTCTGCAATATTGCTAGACAGAGAGTGTATCGCCTGTGTAATCTGCGAAGCACAGAAATTATGACCCCTCTTGACTTGAGTGACCTTGTCGACAGAAGGCAAAGAAATGACCTAATTTTTCTTCACAATATTTTACACGGGCGATTGCAAACGGATGCACTTATATCACAACTTCACCTCCGCATTCCGGGGAGGGTCACTTGTCAAAACAGCTTGTTTCATGTTGCACGCTGCCGAATAGATGTTGAGCAGAGGTCACTTTTTGCTCGCCTCCCGTCTTTGTACAACTAACTCCCAGCAGCTGTTGGCATTGCAGCAAGCTTAAAATTGTTCTGTCGTCCTTTCTCTGCTTACTTGCAATAAAAGCATAAAATATTTATGCTGACGATGTTATGTTTCTCTATATTCTCTTTTTTTTTTTTTTTTTTTTGTATTTTTATTCTTTATTTTTCATATTCAATGTACTCTTACGACAAATTTAAAATTTGTTTGTTTTCTTTTCAATTGTCTTTTTGTTTTTAAGTTTGACACTTCACGTAAATGGTATAAAATGCTCTATACAGTAGTGAATGTTTACTAAATAAATAAAAATAAATAAATAATAATAATAAAAAGATCATCTTTCAATAAAAAGTGTGATTACTGGGTTTTATCTATTCTATTCTTTAATTAAATAATAAACATCCCTTATATAGCCGATTTTTCAATAAAATGAGATAAAACGGTACAATAATTACTAAATCTGATGTAAATAACAAAATAAAATCAGGCATACGACTCAAACACTCGACAAAAAGTTACAAATCACAAGTACTACTGTAAACTGAGAATCTTGAATACTATATGGATAGACGGGGGCACTGTTGTCAGTGAGGCAAGGTCCATGAGGAGGAAGTGGGTGGTGGCTACAATAAAATGTCTTCCATCTTACTATGGCCTGTGAGGCCAAAATAATACAGAATGTTGTGCTCGGCTGCCATGATACCATGGCCTTTTGCCTCAGCAGCTCTAATGCTATTGGTATAGACCTAGCCTATCCATAGTACAAGATCCTTGGTGTTAACTTAAAGCAATAGCAACACAGAATATATTTTGTATGTTTTTAGGTCTTCTTTACTAATATGCTTTACTTATTGTGGTATTGATTACAGAAATTATTACTGACCTGTTTTGCCAGGGTTACAAGTTCAGTAAGCTTTTCATGAACCATTTGGACAAAATTTTGATCTTTCTTTGCCCATTTTCTCATGAATTCTGAGTATTGGGGCATGAGCTTTTGACCTTGATCAGGATTCTTTATTTGTAGACCAACGGCCATGCGGCGATTTCTTTCTATGACCTTGCATTCTGCATTGCACTCCAGGCTGAAAATAATACAATACGTATTTACAATTTTGACAAGTAAAATATATGTATACGATATAATTATAGTCATTATCTATTATTAAGCCAATTCCCATACTGGCCATCATATTTATTTAGGTTTTCGTCAGAACCGCTCAGGAATACTTCGGCTTGTGTAGGCCACTGATTTCCTTCATTATACAAATTCATTATCATTCGGCTACAAATTGTGTTACAAACATGACGAAATGTGACTGCTAGTGTAGAGATCTTACAAACAGGCTGGCTCTTTGGATTTTAACTATCATCTAAACTGATATTAGTCGCCTGGAATTTTAAAAATGAAAATGGGATTTAAATGTAAGCTAGAAACTGATTGTTTTAAAATATTTACATTCATTATGTGGGAATATGAAGGTAATAATGCATGATCCAAAATTAACATATTTTTTTCCATTTGCTTTGCTTTTTTTTTTTTTTTTTTTAAATTAAACTTAAGGTAGAGATAACGCCGAACAGCTGTTCGACGTAATCCCCTTTGATTAACATGTAAACCTTAGCAAATTGACAAAAATTCTGAAATTTTTTTGAGAGGCAGATATTAGTGCCTAAAAGCCATAGAAAAAATCTCAAAACAATTTAACAAGCCGATTTTTTAAATTAATTTGTTTAATTTTCAGCATAGGGCTTTCCCATGGAGAGACAAATTAAGAACTTAATTTTAAAAAATCGGCTCGTTAAATTGTTTTGAAACTTTTTCTATGGCTTTTAGGCACTAATATCTGCCTCTCAAAAAAATTCCAGAATTTTTGTCAATTTGCTAAGGTTTACATTTTAATCAAAGGGTATTACGTCGAACAGCTGTTCAACGTTATCTCTACCTTAAGGAAAATACAAAAACATTATAGTTGTGACATACTGTATATATTTTTAGAAAGGCAATGATAGGAATAACCAGCAAGGCCTTACCAAGCAAGAAGTCACAGAAGAAGAAAATCTTGTGGTCACACAGGTTCACCCAAAAATTAGTTGCATTTTTGAAAGACATTTTGCATCGTCTAGATGCTTTATCAGTTGAAAGTAGAAGTTTACTGGTTCTAACAAAGTTTTTTGCCTTTGCTGGCTCTTGTGGAGGGGAAGAAAAGAGGGGAAAGTGTGGAAGTAGAAATGTGTGGAGGGGGAAGGGAAGAGAGGTGTGGAGGGAAAGATAGGGAAGGGAAAATGTATGTACAAGGTGGGACCTTAGAATATTAGAACCTTAGAAGGTGTGAATTTTTTTTACAGGGTTGGGGGAGTGGACTATATCTGAGATTTAGTCCGGGCTGGTGTTTTGCTTGCCTGAACTTATGGACGTTTTGATAGGCTAGTTCACACTGATGTAACATTGGATAATTGGATCGTGGCAATACTTTAATTGTTTGAACTGTTGAATTCATTGATATTATGTGAGGCTGCATTATCGGACAAGGTTTGCTCACATAGTGATTTCGTACATCAATATAATAATAAACAAATTTACAAAATTAAGTATACTAATTTTCATTTCCCCTTCCTTCCTGCCTATGGGTTATTTCTTTTGTTGTTGCACTGTTTATGTTTATTCATTCATAACATGACCCCACATCCCTTGCTGGTTAAACCAGCAGCATTATTACCTCTGTTGTCGATGTCCTAGGCAATTTTTCTCTGCTTTTTAATGAGATGTTATTTTAAGTTAAGAAGTGAGGCTTGCTAGACACCACATACCAAGGACATATTGCTAACGTCTTGCTCTGCCGACCAGACTTTGGGATTAATTTAGCCGCTGACCCACAGAGACAATGTATTCATTCCCTTGAACCAGGATTTCTGCTGCAGGAACTGCCTCAAGGGCTGGATCAGCGATGCCCGTGTTCACCACTAGGAGGTAATAATGCTGTGCTACTTACTACACTATTGAACACTTTGTTTTTGTAGGTAGTTGAAATTCAAACAACTGAGCATTCACATTAGAAACCAGAAACTAATCATTACACAAATTATTTTACAACACAACAGTAGAAAGTATAATTATACAGCAGACCAGTACATACGATTTAAGAGCATCATTCCAGACTTTGGGACCCATGAGCTTGTCTCCAATGTCGACAGAGTGTCCCAGCTGTAAGTCAGCCATGGTAGAGGCCAGCAGGGAGGTGGTCATGCGTTGGTACTCTCGGGCGTTGTCAGAGCAGTTTCGAGTCACGCTGCGGTGCTTGCATTCACAGGTCACTTTTACCTGCAGGACACACAAATGGCAATCACATTGGCAGGTTGTAGACTACCAATGTAGTCTACAACCTACACATAGTAAACATACTTAGTACACATATCAGTGAAAATGCACAAATCAGGCCTTATTGATATGGTCTACTTGTTTGTTTTTTTTAACAGCTGTTTGACTGGTCATACTGATATTGATGTTGTGCAAAATGTTTGTTGTGGTAACTCTGTTAGAGGGCTGGAGGGAGCCCCAAGACTTATACCTTTTAAGCCTCGAACGACTGCGGATAAACTCGGATTGAAATATCATTCTGTGTCTAGTTGGAATGCTGCTCCTGCTCGCATCAAGACACTCTTATCCCCAAATAGTTTCAACCCAATTTTTAAGTCTTATTTGATGGGGTTGTGCAGTGAATGAAGAATATAATGAGACAGTTATTGTGACAATTTGTTTTATGACATTTTTGTTGTTGTTTTCAGTGAACTCTATATTTTATTTAGTAAAAGGATATTTTACCACTTCATGTATCCTGGTGCTTCTTATAGTACCTTGTAAAATATCCTAATTCACCATTTTCTTAATCTTTATTCTTGTAATATGTTAATTTATGTACATATTTTTGGTGAAATAAATAAAAAAATAAATGAGCATTAAAAAAATAAGCAGAAGTACTGTAGTGAGAGCTGTAGTGGAAGTGCCTTTTCAACTCGTGTTAAAAAAGGGGATAGGGAGACTTTTGTCTAAGCAGCTGCATACTACAATGCTCTCTGCTGGCAAGGACTTGAAGCAAGAACCTACCATTTCTTTGCACGGGGTGTCAGGGCAAGGTCCATCATGACAGGGGGCAGCACAAGGGTGTCCACAGAGCTGGCGCACAGTGGGACATGGTTGCCGGCACACCTGACCTTCTTTCAGGCACACACCCTTGTGGCACACCTGCACACATCGGTGGCGGCCACAAGCAAGCTGAGCACCACATGGCAGGCCACACGACAGCTCCTTCTGATGACATGGCACGTTCTTGCGCAGCTGAAAACAAAATGAATTCATTTCTAGTTCTTATATGTACACCAATAAGCTACATATTGTCCCTCTTCCAGAGAAACGAATAATCTGCCTACCATGATTGTGTGCAACAGTGAACTGTCTCATAACGTGAGTGCAAATATGAACGTTGCAATCCGCACCCTAATTTTTGTAATATATTTTGTATTTGTACTTTGGGTGAAATAAATAAATAAATAAATAAATAAACTTTCTGCTTTACCGATTTACAGCTCATAATTGCCTTCATCTGATATAGCAAAGAGTTCTTTGTTGCACACAATCATGGAAGGCTATCTCATTATTCCACAACAGGGACAATACATTATTTTAGGCTTAGTAATTTAATAGTCTTCAATCTGCCGAACATTGTGATATTTTCTGCCATCAGCTTACTTTAGGTACATGTTAATTAGAGGGTATTCTTATATAACTGGAAACAGTAATTTTCTGGCAAGAACACAATTTTGGAAGTAAATATAGACAGCAGCATGTATAAATTTAATTAATGAATTAACTATTATAACTGATTCACAGGCTTCCAATAAGCTGCTCTTGATCTGTCCTCTCACAGTCTACCGGAATAAAGAGTGTCCACACAAATATTAATTTGTTCTTTCGTTCTACACTTTTTTTTTTTTTAGTAATTAAGTAAGAAATAAACTCTGACCTCATGTTTGCCGTGGCACCACTTCTCAGTGAAAACAAAGCATGCCGGACAGTCTGGCATATCGTGACAGGTGTGCAGAGGAGAATGCCCACACTCATGCTCGCGGTTGCAGGGTTTTGAACACTCAGGACGCTTGGTACCACATGGGACTGGAGGGTAGATTGTTGCAGCTCCACAACGGCAGTGTAGCTCCTCAAAGCCTGCAACACAAAACTTGGTATGAAGGAAAATAACATAATAATATATTATCATAGGCATTAAGAAAAGGGTCACAGGTATGCATCAAAACTTTAATTACATTTGTATTGATGAGCCTGGCAGGTGACACTTACTTGTTAATAATTTTTCTAACAATGCATATTGACATCGATCATAACTTACAATTTCCTCTACTTAATTTCAAAATAGAAAAAATGTTAATTGATGTGTAGACTTTAGTAAATGGTGCATTTTGCAATTACCTGAAATGCATTGTAAAAAAAAAAAAAAAAATAAAAAAAAATAAAAAAAAAAAAAAATAAATAAGTAGGTGAGATAGTTGATATGTATTTTCCATTTCACACAACATTTATGCAAACAATGTCATTTTTTTTATGATGATGCCTGAAAGATACTTATAACAGGATATCAAATACTTGCATTGTATTTTTTTTTTTTTTTTTCTTTCATGTTTTTAGTTATCTGAATTTTATTTTGAGGCAAAAATATGCAAGGGAAAAAAATAAATAAAAAAACAAATAAAATGTTAAATGAGGTCTTATTTATGGTGGCAAGGTTGGTACCTAAGGTCCACTCTTACATGAAACCACAACGGAAAGAGTTAAGTGAGAGAGTAGGAAAGCTTTTTGGCAGCCATGGCAAAGTTTTCCAACCCAGCATTTGCCTAGTTAATTTAACCAAAGAAACATAGCAAAATCAGTCAGGATGGTTGATAAAGACAGCAGGCCGGGCTAACTATTGATAACATCCTGAATGCACTCAATTCTCGGTGAATTGACTAAAAGCCAAGATAAAACTGAGATTTAAGTCTATTTGACCAGGTCCACTACATTCATGTTCTAGGAAAAAGCAGGTATCCTTACTTGTGTTTTCACATGCAGGGCAGTTGCCGGGATGACACAGATTTCCACACTTGTGCAGTCCACAGCTGAGGGTGCGGTTGCACTCCAAGGGGCATATATGGTCGTCCAGAGTACAACACATTTCAAGGCACTTGTGGCGAATACAATTTCGTCTCTACAATAACAAACAAAGCAAATGTTCATATCATTTTTAAGAGTTAGGAGAAAAAACATGTTAAAGGTTGATTTTGAAATTAATCACAATATTGTTTTTGTTTTTCTCTGTGCTCAATAAACAACCTATTACTCGTAATATCATAATAATCATTATGAACAATAGAGGTATAACTATCCTGGCATTCACAATGAAGAGGAGAGGTTGGAATATTCCCCACTCCAAAAAGTGTGCAATAAGCTATAATAAGTCGTATTCATTTTGATTCCACCTGGGTTTAGGAATAATTGTTACGGAGCAATTTACATTTATTTTTTCTTCCAATCTACTAAAATGGTTACAATACCATAAAATGGATGGTAAAAATTAAAAGAAAAAAGAAAAAAAAAAAAAAAAAAAAAAAAAAAAAAAAAAAAAAAAAAAACAGAACGGTTAAGATGACTAGATCAGTTAATTTAAAAAAAAATATGAATTTAAATGAACTTTCAATTAAATTTTATGGTTGCATATTTCCATTTATATTTAAAGTGTTAAAGTGCTCAAACATGCAAAACGGCATCTGCACATCATCCACTGTTACAACTTTTAATGGTTGGTTATAGAACAGAGTGTCGATCAGACCTGGGAACATTTCGTCACCGCCAGCACTTCTCATTAAAAAAAATTAAAAAAACCGACTTAACGACTTCTGATGATTGATGTATTAATAACATGTCTATATTAGCTTTTTGCTGAATAAAAATACTATTTATTTCATTTTATTACTTGATCATCCCAACGCTTCAAAAACTGTTAGTCATTCAAGCAAGAGTTAACGTACGGAAATTATTTAATTCACATTATTTCCGCTCTCATTAGCATTGGTATAGCCCACAATTGCAAGCAGTAACAAATAGAAACTGCAAAATTTCCAGAAAATTATAGAAAAAAATTCTTGCTTTTAGGCTACATGCAATATCATAAATCCCAGAAAATACACAAATAATTACAGTATGTACCATAATTAATATGTATTATAATATCATGTCTTCTAGCACTCTTTCATAAAGGTTACACTATGCATTTAATATTTTATAAGTCTTTTATTGGTTACAGCCAAATCATTCCCAAGCATTTAGACCCTATTGTATACTGCAATATTTGCAAATGTGACCAATCCTGCAATGCTATTTTTGAATTTCTTAGTGCAATGGGGGCCTAAAGTTTTTGCAATAAGTAAAAATCGAAATTCACGACATTACATAACCTGTATGTAATACAGTATGTATTAATAATTTCATAAAGAATAATTATTTTTATATTTGATAGTTTTAATAAAAAATAGGGGATCTAATAATGGTTGTTGTTGTTATAATATATTTTTTTGCCGTTACTTTGTTTAAATATTGTTTGTGTATTTGACAAGACTGAATGATTCATGTGACTTTTTTTTATGTTTAGTTATTATATATCCTATGACAAGACTTATGCTGTATAGAGGCTTCAAGTCAGCTGATTTTTCGGTGTTTTCACCCAGTGGCATAGCCAGGATTTGCCCAAGGGGAGGGTTCTTCAGGATAAATATTGAGAACAGCTCATTGGGGGTTTGGGGGGCGAAGCCCCCCAATAGCCCGCCGCAGGCGCGATTTTTTTTAAGGACACGCCCTCTTTTTAGGGTAAAATAATGGAAAAATACTATTATATTAGAGCTAGGATAAAATATATGGCCTGAATGATGCAATTTTTTTAACAGTTTATATTTTTTTCAGCCCATTTTTCAATTTCTTTTGAATACGTGCGTATAATAAATAAAGCTTTGAGTAAATCATTTTAATTAAATCAAGTAATTTTTTAACCACTTTTATATTATTTTCATAGAGTCAGTGTACGTGTCATTTAATTGAATTTGATTTTTAAAATTTATTTAATAATCCAAGTTCACATCATTAAGATATTGTAAAAAATAAATAAAAAAATAAAAAAGGGAATTGCTTCTCTCATTTTTGTTAAATTTTGTCTGCACCGGGCGCGTGGAGCAACCAATTAAATGAAAATGCGGCACACGTGAGAGCGTTTTAATTTATACAATAGTAGTTATATGCACATGCAGTTTGTAAGGGAAATAAAAAATTTATTTATGAGTCGCACTTTTTCCTGTTAAAATTAGAAACTAACTTATAATTTGTTTATTTTAAAGAAAAGACTACTTGATACCCCTAAATTTCACTTTTTTATTTAACTTTTTTTTTCAAATTTATATAATTTTTCCTTTTTTCTTCTTATATCCAGTCATTACTCAATCTTCATGGGGGGGGGTTCAACCCCGAACCCCCCCCCCCCCCCTGGCTACGCCACTGTTCCCACCATCCTATCTAAAGCTATGTAAATAATAATGTGAATTTGTTTTTTCACTTAGAATAAGATTTTTTAAGGAACATTCCTTTACGAAACTTTGGTACAAACTAAACTGAAAAATAGAGTAGATAATTCAAGATTTAGATTTTTTACTTGATTAATAACCGAGAAAAGTTACAAAAACACTTTGTTTCATTTTCAAGACCTTAGTGACAACAGTTGTGCATCGCGGGTGCACTCACTTGAAGCCTCTATTGTGACTATTTGTTTGTCTTTTTATGTACCGCCCACGCGCGGATCCAGGGGGGTACGTGGCTGGTGGGGCTCCCCCTCCAAAATTTCAGATTTAATTTGGGCAATATTGGCATTTCCACCAATCCATTTTTTTTTTTTTTTTTAGTATTGGCCTTATGGAGAAAGGCCTTCCTTAAATTTGGTTCTGGATTTGCGCCTGATATCGCCTGTGGTCAAATAAATTAGTCTATTCTATACTATTCTGTTCTGTGACAAGAAACATTGATTGTATGAATGCATACTCTTTCCTCACAGTAACAACAAATAATAATATTCACAAATCTCTTCTAAACAACTTATTTGTGTCATTTTGTACAACGTTCCTTCATACAGGTTTAGACAAGCACGCATTTCGTGCGTCAATTTCGTTAAATTTTGTAGGCCCAATTGCAACGCGAAATTTCAATAATAGCATTGCATGATGGGTGCATTCAAAGTTTCATAGTACGATGTGGATTAAAATACTTGAACGTGATTGACTAAGCCCCTTAACATTTGTCAAATTGGTGGCTTAAACATGAGCTGTATAAAGCCAACCTTAATTTGTAAAACACTTTACTTAATTACTGTGTTTAGAATTTTTCAATATGCCTCATAATGTCAAGCTGAACTGAAGGAGGAAAGGGGAGCATCAGAGCATTAATAAAAGCAACTAAAAAATGTCAACTAAAATTCAACAAACCTTATTGCAACGTCTTTTGCAACGAAATTCGTTCTTCATCTCAGAGCAGGGATAATACGCAGAGAGGCGAGTGCAGCTGCACTGCCTAAACATCGTTAATAAACAGGGATAACACTCTCCGCTGTGACATATGGCTATACACGTGTGTGGGGCATCTGAAACATTACATTAAGTTGCAAACATCAGTACAATGAAATGAAAAAGAGAGATAAAAGATTTTATCTCATAAAGTAAGGCGACTCAACATTATTTCAATATTAAATCTTTGAATCCATGAACCATTGTATTTTTTTTTTAATGATTAATATTTCTGTATGATTGATTCAAATGAAATAAATTTAAAAATATTGAGAAGGTTCAAAAACTTAAACGCGTATGGTTTGAACATATTCAAGCTGGCAGTTTTCTCATAACAGCTCAATTTCCGGTTTCCGTTCATATTAAACTTCTACCTCAATTTTCATAAAATTGAGGAGACAGATCCACTTCAAA
Organism: Siphlonurus alternatus; assembly: GCA_949825025.1. Classification (NCBI taxonomy): domain Eukaryota; kingdom Metazoa; phylum Arthropoda; class Insecta; order Ephemeroptera; family Siphlonuridae; genus Siphlonurus; species Siphlonurus alternatus. Next base: position 46,772,677 of record OX463788.1, on the reverse strand, counting down.
ATTTACATGCCTCCTATTGATGATGAGTTCAAAGTTCTTTGCAAGTCTTGTTGCAATCAAAGGAGCCTATACTGAAGTCTCAATCAACTGAGATTCATCCTTAATGTAAAGTACGCGCCAGACAAAAAAGATAAGTTAGTATTTTTTAAAAACAGTTCAAGTACTCTACCATATCAAACTGAAATAAAAAAAAATATCTTGCATTAAGTTACCCAGGAAAAAATTTCAAAGTCAGAGCGAACTTGTCAATTAACATTGGGCCTTACCTGACAAAGACCCTCAAATGTCTAAAAAAAAATACTGCATTAGGTGGTATGAACATACGGAAAATTTGTTTTGAAAAATAATGCTTAAAATTAACATTTGGTTAAAGTTTGAGTCATAGAATATCCCAATATTTTTTTTATACCAACTAATGCTGTATTGTTACGAGATCTTTGTCAGAGGTAAGACCCAATGTTAAACGACACATCCACTCTGATTTTGAATTTTTTTTTCTGGAGAACAAATGTAAGATAGAATTTTCTTGGATTTCAATTTGATGAGGAAGACCATTTGAAACTATTTTTAGAAAATGCTAAATCAACTTTTTTTTCTGGTGCGCACTTTTCTTTAAATAGAGTCTCAATAGCTTAATACAATCAATATTAACACCTTAACAAATGCAAACACACCATCATATACACATGTTCATTATGCACTCACGGACAAATCTTTGATGGAAATTGTTATTTCTATTTTGATTACTGGGGAGGCTGCTTGTAGATCACTGCCTGTATCATAGCAAGGGCCATCACTTACTGTCACGCATGATGAGATGATGAGGATTGAGAGCTCAGTAAACTTTTTAATGACAAGAGCATCTTTACTTTTTTTTTGCCACGTTGTTCCCTTGATGGACCAGTGAGAAGCTTTGTTCTCAAAATTTCCACAAAAAGTCATTCGTGAGGGAACTCTCTCTTAAGTGCTAAAATATTCTTTTCTAAATCATGAAACTGTAAGCTGATTGAAATTCTGAGCAACGAATAAAATATACTTTAAATTACGTACTTAAATAAAAAAAAAAAAAAACTATAAAAAACCAGCTAGGCATTTAATTTTGTAAAAGAAATGATGATATAAAACATCAAAATGTTTTTGTTGGAGCTGGTTAAATGAGTATCGAACTGTAAAATTATTATTGCAGAAATGGATAGAGGGTGCAATATTTTCAGATTTTTTAAGAGTCCAGGAACTATTTTTAAAAAATCATTGAAAGCACAGAGAGAGAGAGTGAGAGCGAGTGAGTGAGTGAGTGAGTGAGTGAGTGAGTGAGTGAGTGAGTGACACTTCTTGACGCCTCTCTTAATAAAAAGGATTGGAACAAAAGGAGCATGGGTTCAAACCTGAACTCGGTAAAACTTTTTAGCAATACTTCCCGGCTTCTAAAAAATCTAAAATGAATCGGAATGGCATCACTTTGGGCCCTCATTTCATTTTTGTAATAAAATTTTTGAGGTTGTTACTCTATTTAATGTAAGGTAGTAATAATGCATGCTATAGTACCTGGGGGACCACAGCCTTGCAGTTTGTTGCATTGTTTGCCGCAAGATGGAATCGGATCAAGGCATGAGGTGCGAGGCTTCAAGTTGATTAGGGTCTTCAGTAGGGTCTGTCCACACAGGCACTTCAAACGAAGAGCAGGAAGCAGCTCGCAAGGACGACATTCTCCAACATGACATTTAACTCCACACAAGTGATTACCACAATTAAGTGTTTTATCACAAGTTTTATCACATGAAAATGTTGTTTGATTCTCCAATGTACATGGTACTGTACGAGAAACTTTCTTGCAGCGACACACTAGAAAAATGAATAGATTAATTAATTTACAGGGCTCGAAGAAGTTAAAAAATATATTATAAACAAAAATGTTGAAATGTATTTTAATTTTGAATTTTTTACATTACCAGGAGGCAATGTTAAAGTGATCCGGGCCTCATATTAAAAATTAGCCAGTCACCAAGAGTTGTTGGAGAAAGCTGATTATTATTATGTGCATTATTTTTTATCAAAACACGATGCAGCTGGGCAAAAATGCGGCTGTAAAGTACGATAGCTTGAGATTTATGACGTCACACTTCACAGGAAAACCGGTTTGACTGTGAGGTATGACGTCATAAAACTCAAGCTATCGTACTTTACAGCCGCAGTTTTGCCCAGCTGCATCATGTTTTGACAAAAATATTGCACATAATGATCATCAGCTCCAATAACTCTTGGTGGTTGGCTAATTTTTAATTTGAAGCCTGGATCACTTTAATATATCAAAAAGATCTACTAAATGCAGGAATATTTAAATATTCATTTTAAATAAAAGAACAATTCTAATTTTAAGGAGCTGTTAAGGAGCATGCAAACAAGATTTACATTTACTGTATTTCATTACCTTGTTCAACAGTTTCTTCGCAGACCCTGCAGTCTCCATCATGGCAAGGCTGATCACAGATGTGAATATTACACTTCAAAACTTTTTGGCACTTATTTTTGCAGAAAAACTTTTGAGGGTTTCCACAAAACGTATACTCCGTGCCATTACCACAACAGCAACTCCTAAAAACAAAAAAAAAAAAAAAAAAAAAAAAAAATAAAGAAATAAATCAATTTAAAAAAAGGTGTTTTAATAATCAAATGATGATGATAATAATAGTAATAATAATAATAAAGCCCGAAAGGTTGTGTGATGGGCTATTTGCGGGTGGACCCGGTAAGCCTTCATTGCCCGCAGCTGAGTAGGAGACGCTGCATGGATCGTAACATTCCCAACAGGATCAGCAGGCGCCTTCACCTTGGCCCAACTGGGTTCGGTGCTGGCGCTAAACCACCCCAAATTGGTTGGGAGTTAAAAACACCAAATAATAGTAATAATAATAATTTAAAGGTGAAATGAAGGGATTGCTTTTTTTTCCCTTTAGGGAACCTTATATTACCTATCCCATCCATCTGCACTAATTTTTTCATGGCAGATACTTATTGTGCTGCTGTAGGACAATTAGTGAAAAAGTGAAGTTGTGACGTATCAGCGACGGTTGGTTGACTTAAAACTCGCCGCGGTGAAAAAACACACGAGCGACCGCGGACACTGCCGAGAGAGTGGCGATCGCGAGCCGATCGACGCTCCCTCGGCAGTTTCCGCGGTCGCTCGCGGTAGCTCGTGTGTTTTTTCACCGCGGCGAGTTTTAAGTCAACCAACTGTCGCTGATACGTCACAACTTCACTTTTTCACTAATTGTCCTACAGCAGCACAATAAGTATCTGCCATGAAAAAATTAGTGCAGATGGATGGGATAGGTAATATAAGGTTCCCTAAAGGGAAAAAAAAGCAATCCCTTCATTTCACCTTTAAATAAGAAAGAACACTTTCTGGCAGCATGAGATTAATTTTCAATACTTCAATTATTAAGTATACAGAACATTTTTGAGAACAAAAGTAAATAAATTAAGTAGAATAGGTACACTCAATGCCAAATCTAATGCAAAAATCTCAGGGAAACAATCCTATGCTTGCATTAGCAAGGGCCATCAGGAGAATGAGTTACCAGTCACTCATGATGAGGGTTGATAGTGAGGCAACCTTTGTAACTGATAATGAGTTAATACACTTTTATAAAACACATTATTCGCCAAACAGCTCAGGAAAAGCAGTAAAGTAACTCATAAACAACATCAAAGGAGTGACAGGTATTTTCATTGTGACGGTCATGGATGTTACAAGCATAGGACTGCTTCCCCAAGATTTTTACATTAGATTTGGGTGTAGAGGTGGGGCCTTATTAAATGCCCATACATAGGCCTTATTAGCTTATTAGTGACATCATGAAAGATGTTTGGCATCAAGGTACTAGTGATAAGAAAAGCAGCATCCTCTGACCTTCACTCCTCAAATTCAATATACATCGTTGCCAATATTATGTACACAAATAGGCATTTTTTATGGTCCTTTTGGTACAGAGAGCACCAAATCTAATGCGAAAATCTTGGGAGGCAACTTTGTGTTTCTAAGGACTGAGACCAACACGATAATGAGGCCGAGGGTTGGCATTGCGGTGACCTTTGATGTTGTTTATGACTTAATTACATTTACATTTTTATTCAAACAAAATTGATATTAGCAATTATAATGACCAAATTTATACTCATGGTGATACCATAATTACTCATATCAATAATAAAGATGTAAATAGTCTAAATACCTTGATTACTAATGTCATTCTTCATTCCACTATTGCAAAGAAAAACAATAAAAGAGTTTCTAAACCCTGGTTTGATAGCGAATGTTATCTATCAAGGCAAGATCTTCTATCAAAATTTCATGCTAGCAAATTATATTTATTCAAATGCCCAAATTTGCATGAGCAATTCATTCAGGCAAGAAGCTGTTATAAGGCTTTATTGAAACAGAAAGAATTAGAATTTAAAATTAAATCGGAAGATAAAATGATTAAAGACGTAGAGCTAGAACCATACACATATCTTAGGAAAGATAGGCCACCAATTAAATCATGCCCAATTAACATAGACAAATGGGAAAACCATTTTACAAATATCCTAAATACAAATAAATTACAATCCGACCAAACATGGCTTTACTCCTGGTAGATCAACAATAACAGCTGTTGTTGAGCTTGTAAATTCAATTAATGAGCAGAATATGCTAAAAAACTTTACCCTTGCTGTATTTATAGACCTTAAAAAGGCTTTTGATATTGTCAATCATGATATATTGTTAAAAAAACTTGATTTTCTTGGTACTAGGGGGAATTTTCTTGAATTTTTGAAATCTTATTTAAAAGATAGAACTCAATATGTACAAATAAGTGATATAAATGAGAATGGAGAGAAAGTAATATATATATCTGAGACACTAGGGTGTAATCATGGTGTGCCCCAGGGTTCAGTATTAGGACCACTGCTTTTTTTACTATTTATTAAGGACTTAGAATATGCACTAGGATGTTGCTGTAAAATCATTCTGTATGCAGATGATATAGTATTATTAATAACTGGCAAAAACTTGAGTGAACTTATTGCAAATAAGAAAAAGGCTATGGAACTCTTACAAGTTTATCTTAATCAAAATAAATTGATGATGAACCATAGCAAAACAAATTTTATGTTGTTTAATAAATCAGATGACACAAAAGCACAATTTGAAGCACAATCTGGTGTGAAACTAGTAAAAAGTTGTAAATATCTTGGTTTGATAATTGATGATAAACTCCAGCTGGAATTTACATATTGAATATTTGAAAAAGAAGCTGCATTCTGTAAATTTTGCAATGAAGCAGCTTAGAAAGGTATGTAACTTAGACACCCTAAAAGTTGTATATCATGGATATGTTGAGTCCAATTTAACATATGGTATACTTCTTTGGGGATCATCATATCAGTGCCAAAACAATTCAATATTTAAATGTCAAAAAAATATTGTACGTTGTATGGTTAGAGCAAAATCTAGAGTAAGTTGTAATAGCTTGTGGCAAAAACTAGGCCTACTAAATTTTCCTTGTTTATGCATATTTTCCATGATAATGTTTGTAAGGAAAAATATTGAAAATTTTATGACAAATGAAAAAATAACAGGCCATAACACCAGAAATTCTCAAAAAATTTATATAGATGTTGCTAAATCTGAACAAGAAAAGCGAAGCTTATATTTATTAGGCCCAAAGCTGTACAATAATCTTCCTGATACCTTAAAACATCTACCTAGTAATCAACAGTTTCGGTCAAAACTGATTGAATTTTTACTGCAGAACAATTTTTATGCCATAACAAGAAAAAGAACAGCTTTAAATAATGTAAATGCTTTCCTTGTAATAGATTGATTTAATAATATAGTAATAAAATAAAGAATTAGTTTCAGATTGTTTTCTATTAATAAAAATGTTTTTGTTTTTTTGTATAAAATTTTTATTTCTCAGGTATTGTGGAATGACTAGATAATACTATAATATGTATGATTGTAATAATAATAATATAAAACTGATGATAATATGTTTTAATTTTTATGTTTATTTTACAGGTATTGCAATACTAAAATATTGTAAACATGCATTTTGTACCTTACGGTTCTATATGTGCAATAAATAAATACAAAATACAAGAACTCTCAAATCTTTTATCATTAACAAGAGACTATAATTGTAACTCAAATTTTATTCCTCTTAATGAATTTGAAGTTTATAATAGACAATAATGGTTGCATTTTTTTTATTTCATAATTAGAAAATATACATTAAATTAAGCTTTCCTGAATTTTTTCAGGTATTTTGGAGTGCGGGAACTAATTTTAAAAAAATATTTAAAATGTCTTAATTTGGGTGGTACACCTGATGGGACAACCGTGACGTCATCGACAGCCAATCACAGCAGCCGTGACATCATCAACAGCCAATCACAGCACGACAAATGACGTCACGGTTGTCCCATCAGGTGTACCACCCAAATTCAGGTATTTTAAATATTTTTTTTAAAAATTAGTTCCCGCACTCCAAAAAATCCGAAAAAATTCAGAAAAGCATAATTTTAGGTATAGTTTCTAATTATGAAATAAAAAAATGCAACCATTACTGTCTATTGCATGCAAAGCCTAAAAAACAATAAAGCTTCGGGCCCAGATTTTATTACAAATGAACATTTGAAGCTAGTAATCAGGTCGTTAACCCCAACAATCACCAACATGTTTAACCTCTGTATCGAAACGGCTACAATTCCGGAATTTCAGAAGTAATTCCTTCTGAAATTTTGAATATCTTAGCTGTTATTCTAAATATCAAATATGTATGCGTTCAAGATCGCTTATCGTGTTCTAGTAATATTATTCAATCTAACGGAGTTTTGCAAGGAGACCCGAGTCGCTCTCTCCTTTACAATCTTTTTACTGCAGATATAACCGAGATTACAAAAGATATAAACTGTGAAAATGAAAATGATCAAGTCTTACTAAACTTATATGCAGATGATCTTGCTATTATCTCAAAGAGCAAAGTCAAGCTACAAAAAGCGCTAAATAATCTATCTATCTGGGCCAAAACAAATGGTCTAGAAATAAACACAGAGAAAACCAAGGTTGTAAAGTTTAGAAGAGGCGGACCGCTGTGCAAAAACGATGAAATTTATTGTGAAGGTCAAAAGATTGAATTCCTAAACTTATTTAAATATCTCGGCATAGTACTTCAAATGACAGGGCTCTCTTTCTCTAAACATATAACAGAAAGATGTAAGAATGCTATCACCGCTATGTACACTATCTCAGGTCTTTCTGGTCTATCCGTCAAAACAGAGCTCAAACTATTCAATTTAAAAGTCGCCCCTGTGGCCACTTGTGGTATTGAAATCGTATGGCCTCATTTATCTGTATCCGACCTTAATTGATAAATTAGGATCAGTAAAAGCCATGTTTGTTAAAAGACTACTGTGTCTGTCAAAATTTACCGAAACTAGACTGACCTATAAACTGATAGACTCCAATTATTGTATTACAGAAATCAAAGAAATGTTTAAACTTCCAAAGGGGCATTCACAAAGTCTTAAGACGACATTTAAGGCTCGATAATTTAAAGCTTGATTTTAGACATGTTTTTTAGACCCAAAATTTCTGGTCTTAAATTATTTAGCCTTAAATGTGGCCCTAAGGCTTTGTGAATGCCCCTTCCAATGACAGATCATTATTCCAATTTCCTAGCTGTCAGGAATCAAAAAGCTCAGGATATTAATCCTGAGTTTTACAGCACTGATGCTATGACATGTAAATATTGGTGTCTGCCCCAATTGGATAGATCCAATGTTAGAAATGTCTTAACTCGCCAAGCTGTTCACGGCTTCCACCATCTAATTTGTAAATCCTCTGGTTATCATAAAGCTGAACAATCTTGTGTATGTAAATTATGTAATGAACATTGTAGCCAATATCATTTAAATATCTGTAAATCTAGAATTAAACCTATCAGCGATTATGCCAAGGGAGACTTCATATAGTCTATATATTTTGAATAGCAATTAAGCAATAAGCTTTTCATTCTATTTATTTTCTATGTCATATTTTGTTTTATATATGTGCCTATATATATGATATATTATGATGTAACAAGCTGTCAATATCATCTGTTATTTTATTTTATATTGCTTATATATCATATTCTATTATACTGTAACTATTATATATAATTTGTATGTGTGTTTTATATGTTCTATTACAGTATTATTCTATAGTGTGTACAGTATTTCTAATGTTATTTTATATGTACACTTTTTGTGTTTAATAAAAGACTAATTTATAATTACATTCCTGCTCTTTGGTGTAGTGGTTAGTACACTTGGCTCTCGTCCGAGAGGTCCCCGGTTCAAATCCCGAACACGGCAGACTTTTCGCGACTTGGAATGGGTGTGATTGGCTACTAGATGAAAGAGTTGGTAGGAGGAAGGCAGCTTACGGCTGTCTATACTCCGCTGGGGTGATTAAGACCGCGGAATGTTGTGCAAACAACATACGTGCCCTGCTAAGAAACGGTACTTAACTGTCTGGCATGCAGACTGGGTATTAGGAGCCCCAGAGAGCACTGTGAACAATGTTGAAAAACAAGTTCCGCCATTGGTAACAAACCAACCAACATTTTTATATCTCGCAATGTTCCACAAAAAGTGCAGGAAATGCAATTAAAAGTAACTCATAAGCAAACAATTGATTTTCTTCTCTTTGAAAGAACCAGTGTTTTTTTTCAAAAAAGCCCACTAGATATCCATTTCTACATATTTAACCATTCACTATATCCTTTTATCGTAATTCACACAAAAAAAGGTTTTTCATTTAATTTCTATCCCCCATGTGATGATCAGTGATGTCTGTGTCTCAAGCTTGTATATAGTCGAGAAGTGTCGGAAGACAATGGTTTCCAAGTAGGATGGCGCCACAATTGTTCATTTGCACTAACAAAGATGGGCACTGCAGGGCTAGTAATATGAGTTTGCCTATGGCTATGCGCCATTGGGGACCCATATCCATTCTCCATGAAGAGAATCATTCTCTGAGCCCTTTGGACTAGGAGCTGGGCCAGAAGGCACAAGCAACTATGATAGTCTAGCTCTGCCATCCGCCCAGAAGGAGAAGGACAGGGTCTATTTGATATTGGTCAAATAGAGCCAACTAATACCGATGAGTACCACCAAGCCAAATTGAAAATTCAAGGCTTCTCCTTTTTTACTGAACTGTTAATCTTTTTTCAACAAGACTTGAATTCAACCAAAAAAGCTCAATAAAACCAGGAAAATGTGAATACACCCTAAATTTTTTTTTTCTTTTTTTGCCCCCCTCCTCCCTTCCCCAAACTCATTTTTTTTTTTTTTTTTTTCATTTCAAACCTTATTAAGATCAACATTAGAATGTTATGAGAAAGGGGAGCTCTGTGTCAATTTGTTTCATTTAATAATGTGATTATGTATGACAGCTGACAAATGCATAATGGGAACACACAGGAAAAAACTTATTGCAGGATATAAAACCAGAATTCTTTATTTGGTTCATTAAAAAAAAAAAAAAAAAAAAAAAATGTGGCATTGAAAGAGCTACAAAGTTACTAATTTTACCATATCAGATTGGGTTTTATTAAAATAATAAATAATAAAAAAAAAAAAAAAAAAACTACTAGAGGTCAAAGACATGAATCTTGCATTTACATTGTCGAGTTTTAATGAGGTCCAATTATAGTGTAATTTATTATTAAACTACTTCATGTGCAGAATGTTCAGTTGCCATGCTTGTTAAGATATTGTCCTAGAGCTTCAGAATACACAGATGGGTTGACTTACCTTGCAATGGAGGAAGGACATGGCGGGCATGGTCCTGGGTGGCACGGCAAGGAGCATTTGTGGACACACTGAATCAGGGTCTGAATTGGTGTTTTATCGCAAAGCTCACCACAGCTATGGGGACGGTTATATCGGTTCCACCTGGGATTTTCCATCCTACCACAAAAGCAGTGGTAGCTGGCTGGCTTGCCATGATTCACGTTCTGGCACCCGGGACAACGCCAGCCGCTGTCTGGGTCTGTGTGAAACATACAAATATTTCTTAATATAAAATTTCGTCATGCAAATAACATAAAACAAATTATTAGCCAATCATATTAAGCAATTCAAACTCTTAACTTTATATTAAAATGTGTCTTCATCAAAATAGAGTAAAGTGACTATGAAGGAACAGTATTTTTTTGCAGTTAGGTACAAGAATGAGTTAGCCTTAAACTTGCCGCTTTAAAGATATTTTCTATTCTATTAAATTCTACGCTATTTCTGATCTTTCCCAATTTTGACATATGAATACAGTATAGATAATACATATAATATGATATGATAAAACCTTGAATTAAGAAGCATCAATATATTATAGAGTGTATACATATTTCATACTGCCAACTCGACTTGAATTTGTAAACTATGCTCTCAGGTTTGCAGTCAATACCATCAGAATGTCTGTATTGCTAGAACCAAATCTATTAATGATTATGGCACGGGAGATGTTGTTCGACTCCCACAGTATCTAATACATTAGTGGTTAGTATCCCTGGCTCTGGTCCGAGAGGTCCCCGGTTCGATTTCCGAACACGGCAAACTTTTTGTGACTTGGGATGGGTGTGACTGATTAACTAGATTATGAAGTTGGTAGAAGGAAGGCAGCTTACGGCTGTCTATACTCCACTGCCCTGCAGTATTGCACTGCAACTGCAGGCTGCACAGATCTGGTAGTAGGAGCCCAGAAGAGTGCAGGAAAGGGTTCTGGGAGCCTGGTAAGCCCCAGCATGGTCGCACGATAACTATTACTGACAAGGCTAAATATCGGCCAGGCCAGGGTAAAATGGTGTCGAGGGTATTAACTTTATTATTAACTTTAATTATTTTTATATTTATCAAACTGATTTAAGCTTGATATTTTTGTTCTTTAACTTTTTTTGTTTCTGTGTTCTATGTCTGTGTTAACTAAATTTTATTTCCTTTTTTTTTACATTGGTAAAACTCTTGACGAGCTTATTAAGAATGACTAGCTATTGCTATGAAAATTCTTCAAGAATATCTTAATACTAATCATCTTGTAATAAATAATTTATTAAATAGATCTTCTGATACAAAAGAACATTTTGAGTCATTAACTGATATCAAACTAGTCTCGAGTTGTAAATATCTTGCCATTTTTATTGACGGTAAATTATCTTGGAAAATACATATAACTGAATTAAATAAGAAATTGGCAAAAATTAATTTTGCTATCGTGCAGCTTCGTAAAGGTTGTAATTTAGAATCTTAAAAAATTGTGTATTATATTAAGGTTATGCATATTCTTTCATTACTTATGGTGTTCTTTTGTGGGGCTCATCTACCCATGCTGACAAGTGTATTTGTAAGCGAAAAGAAAATAATTAGAAGCATGATTCAAGCCAAAGCAGGTCAGAGTTGTAAAAAAATATGGGAACAACTTAATATATTGAATTTCCCAAGCATTTTGTATTTTTTTATGATTATGTATGTTATTTATTTCATACAAAACAACTTACTTCAAAAATCAAAACAACAAAGATGTGACTGGACACAATATTAGAAGTCTAATGTATTACATAAAAAGTTTGGAGGATATGAGCAAACTAAGAGAGACCATTTTTATCTGAGCTCAGTGTTGTACAATAAAGTTCCAGGTTATATATAAAAAAAAAAAAAATGAAAGTATACCTGCTTTTAAGAGACAATTGTTTGCCACCTTATTAAAAAAAATTATTACTCCATTAAGGGTAAGATAATGCCACCAATGTTAAAAAAAAAAAAAAAAAAAATCCCTCACATGAAAATTATAAAAAATAAATAAATCAATAATAAAATGAAAAAAGTTTCTCCTCTACTTACCCTATCAGTAGCTAAAATATCAGGTATACAAATACGAGCTAGTTTTTGAGTTATGAATTTTTAAAGTTGACTAATTTAACATGGAAGTTCCATTTCTCCATGTTAAAGTAGTCAACTTTAAAAATTCATAACTCAAAAACGAGCTCGTATTTGTGTACCTGATATTTTAGCTACTGATATAGGGGGTGTAGAGGTGAACATTTAAAACATTTTTTTTTTTATCATTTTCGTGTGAGGGATTATTTTTTTTAACATTCACTACGTTTACATGATGGTGTTTAGTGCGTATTTGTTGACGACGGATAATGTTATTCTTATGAGGCGTCGTCAACGAATATGCATTAAACACCGTAATGTAAACGTAGTGATTGGCGGCGTTATCTTACCCTCCAGCTCATACAATACGAAAAATGTCAATAATAATTTGTAATTTTATATATATTGCAATAATTGAAAACGTATTATTGTTTTTAGTTATTTTGTAATATTTTGGATGTTTGCCTATAATAAAATTGTATTAATAATCTTGATTTGTTTTTACAGCTATTTCTATTTTATTAATTGTTTAGTATGCAGTCACAATGTTTCAAGTGATATTTAATCTGAATAAATAAATAAATAAAAAATGTGGCACGATTGGTTAAGTGTTCGACTTGTAATCTGGATTGTCTCCAGAGCTTGGGTTCGCTCCCGACTGCCTGCTTGTTTGTGAGTAATCCAGAGTGCGCTTGCCAGGTGGCTGCAGCTTGCAGGTCGAACACTGTATCGGGAGGTGCTAAGTTCACGTTGGATTTTGTACCGTCTGCCCTGATGATGGTTTTCTGTGGTTTCCCATCGTCCCTCCCAGGCGAATGCCGAGGCAGTTCCAAACACAGGGCCACAGCCGCCTCCTTTCCTATCCTAGTATTCCACTGTTGTTAATATTCTTGTTAAGTGTTAATGCTTACACTAATAGCAGAATAATATATGCTGTAGTAAGCTAACATAGTAAAAAAAAATAAAAAAAAAAGGATTTTTATTTTATTGTATCTGTACTCTATTTGTGTTTACTAAAATCACTTTTTTTTTTTTTTTTGTGTCTGCGTAACCCGACCTTAAATATACAATGTATACAGTTGGCAGTTGGCCTATTTTCATAACTTTATATATTATTAAAAAAAAAATTGAAAATGCATATTTTTAATTATGTATTTGGGTAAAGAAAGCAATAGAAATAGGGAAAAATAGCACAATGTTTAAAATCAAAATAAAAAAAAAAAAAAAAAAAAAAAAAAAAAAAAAAAAAAAAAAAATGTTTCGTTCAATGTACAGCGACACAAAGAAGGTGGAATTTTTTAGCTCTTTTGGGACCAGGGTGAAATTAACAAGCATATTATTTCATCTCATCCATCTGAAAAGCCTATACAAAGCGTGAAAGCATGATGTGTTTAATACCAAGATTGCCTAAATAAATTTCCATGTACAGTTTATATTTCAAAACAAAACAAAAAAGACAACAATTACATTGGCAGTATTTTATAATAATTTTAAACTTCTACCGTGTTTACCCGCCAAGACAAGAAAAGAAAACTGTCAGAAAATTTCAGTTTCTTTGTAAGTTTTCTTTTCTTGTCTTGGCGGGTAAACACGGTAGAAGTTTAAAATTATATATATAACGGACAATTTGCATCAACTTTCTTTAGTAGCTCAATCGAAAGAGGATGTCGAAAAATACACCTGTGAATTTTATAAGATTTTTATTCGTACTGCATCATGGCTAAAAGAGAAGTCACATGACCTGGAGGCGTCGCCCGCGTCGCCTATGACATCATTGAACTGTTCGGTCAAACAAACGATCGACTTTATAACGCTTGTAAATAACCACGTTGCTATGGAAACAAGCAACAATTAATTTATTGTTTACAAGCGTTATATAGACGATTGTTTGCTTGACCAGACAGTTCAATGACGTCATTGGCGACACGGGCATCGCCTCCAGGTCACGTGACCTCTTTACATCCCTATTTTAGCCATGATGCAGTACGAATAAAAATCTCATAAAATTCACAGGCGTGTTTTTCGACCTCCTCTTTCGATTGAGCTACTAAAAAGAGTTGATGCAAATTGTCCATTATATATTACACATTGTACTGACCTGACTCCATAGTTTTAGCCCAACGATTGATACATTTTTGGTGGAATATGTGGTAGCAATTTGAGCAGGACCAAATGGCATCATTCTGACGGACAAAGTCACAACACACCATACACTCGTAGGTGGCACGTAACAGCTGATCCATTAGCAGATCTCTCTGGGCTGGAAACACAAACAGTTTTATATAAGACACTAGCATATCAACAAGGATCTGTAAAAACAAAGCTGAAAAATATACATATTGGTGTATTAATAGAATAGAAAATTGCTTTATTGCGGGAGGTTTAGGCAAGCCCATTCTTACACCTAACAGCCAATTAATTAATTAATTAATGGGAAAATTAATTATAAAATCTAGGGCAATCTGAAGTAGCTAAACTACTTAGAAGTAGTTTCTTTTAAACAAAGAAAATGTTAGCTCAAATTTGCAAGCTTTTTATTTACCCATGATATACACAAATAATGTTATATTTATGTTAAAATGTAATTAAAATAAATAGAAACACATAGTAAAGCATAAAAAAAAGAAAGAAAAGAAAAAGGAATACAGAGAGTTGAGTTTTAAACCTAAACTCGTTTCTCCCCTCTAGCCAATATATTTCATTTTTTTACTTAAAGAACTATACATAAGGTCTTTCATTGTATCAAAACCTTATGGTTTATATATACAACATGGCAACGATAAGTGATCACATAAATTGCTGAAATGAAGATATAGCAAAAAACACAACAATAGGGTAGCGCTACGAGATTGTTGGATTGCCTGCTTACAGGAGAAAGGCCTGATGTTAAACTCTCCTCCTTTCCCCTACTGAAGAGCAACTGTATGCTCTAAAAGCATTAAAAAAATAGAAAATGTAGAAAATATTAATTATAAATTATAGACCGCAATTATTACATTTATATTGTAATCATAATTATCATCTGCTAGTTTATAAGGAATACACCATTGCAGTTACATTTTTGTGTCCTTATATAATTATAAGTGGCAACAAAGTTAATTTTTCTTTTCTTTTTTTTCTTTTTTCAATGCTGATTATACTTTATAGTGCTCTTCAGTAGGGGAAAGGAGGGGAGGTAAACATCAGGCCGTTATCCTGTAAGCAAGCAACCCAACAATCTCGTGACACTACCCTATACGAGTTGAGAAATTTCAAGAAGTTCACAGAAGTGTGTGGATCAGTTGCAATTGGTCGTAAGGGTGGAGATGTGTTTTGCAATAAAAAGTGAAGAAGGTGTTGGATTTTTTTTTTTTGCGTATTTGAGATGAAGAATGAGAAATAAAGGAAAGAGTCTTACGTTGTGTACTGAGCATAGAGAGCTGTGGCAAAAAAGGTGGTAAAGAAGAGTTAAAGTAAATATAAAAAGGACGACTGGAAAAATAAGCACAATAGATTAATACAAAGTTTGCATTTAAAAGAAAAGAGGCAGAGAGAGAAATGTGGAATGAATAAGAAGGCAGAGAATGTTGGAGAAAATGTTTCATGGAGTTATTTCAGAAGGAGGATGTTGATGGCTGTAATGTCCTATAAACCTCAACAAATGTTATTGTATGTATAGAGTTGATTGCGCTGACGTCATGCCCCTGTAAGTTAGGCTGCCCTATGGAGGACCAGAATGCACAGACTAGTATATAAACAAATTACATATTGATTTTTTCACTTTATTAAACAAAATGAATCAGGTTTAAAAAATTGTAAAAATACACCAATAAACGATATATAGCATAAAAAATTGCATCATTATAGAACAATCGAAACTATTTTATTTATTTTTTTTTTTTTTTTGTCTTTTCTCCTATCTAATGCCATAGTAGTTGGACCTCCACTTTCTCTTTTCTACCCTAATGACTGTCTGTATACCAGCTATGCTATTTTACCTCTTAAACAAAAACAGCAAACAACTCTATACTATGACACTTAAATTGTAGGAAAAAATGAAAATAAATAGATATTAAATTGAATGGGTTAGAGGATATGGATGAATTGAATGAGGTGGATGAAACAGAGGACAATGGTGTGCAAGAAGATATAAATATTGCAAGGAGATTTGAGCGAGTTGAAGAATGGAAAGTCTGCAAGAGTGGATGGTGTGACGATTCGAGTCAAATGATGAAGAATGTCCATGGTTGATGAAGCGTTATTTTGTGTGTTTCATGTGTGCAAAAGTGATGGATGCTTAATAATAATAATAACTGTTTGTGGTATGAACCCATTCATAAAAAATATTATAAGATCAACAACCAATAATTATTATAATTATGGTTGGACGTGTGCTGTGATTGTTTCATTTTACAAGGGTAAAGGTGAATGTAAAAATCACAGAGGAATAAGAGGAATGAGTGAGCTATGTAGGTGGCAACATTGAGTCATCTCTATGTTAATCTTTGAACCTATTGATTTAGAGTACATTTGAACCTACAGCTTGACCGATTATAAATAAAAAAAATCCCCCCGGGGCGGGCTACTGGGTACTTGACTTGCGTTCCGGCAAAAACGCGTACCAACATTTACCACTATAGGTAGAGCCCATTGTTTTTTTTTATATAAATTTTGTAATGTTTAAAACTTTCTACCCCATATACACTTGTTCTAAAGTAATTTTCCATAAGAAATTAAACAATAGGTTCTACCAAAGAAATAGAAACCTATGTTCTGGGAACCATAATACTTAGATCATATGCAATACTATCAAATACAGTAAAAAATCGTTATTATACGCAACTTGTTGTTATTAGGTAAAATTCGATATTGGGTAAAGGAGATCGCGGTCCCGACAAAATTAACATTGCGTGGTATAGGAGAAACACGTTATAACGTAATACTCGTTATAAGGTAATAACGTACGTAATATATGACTTTTTAGTCCCTCGGATTCCTAGGAATCTGAAATCCTCGATGTTACGTAAAAATCAAATTTTTAGCGGAAAAAATAAAAATACGAAACGTGGTAAAAAGATTGCGATCGATCGCGATTTACGCATTGAAGTTGCGTTGTAATTCTAGAAGACGTAAAATACTAAAAACACAAAAATGTATTAATAAATTAATTAATAAGCTCATAAATCTGTCTCAAAAAATTTTCATAATTTTTGTGTCAACTAAGGTTTACATGTTAATCAGATGGGACTTCATCAATCAGCTGATCCCTGTTACCATCCCCTTAAGAAATCAGAAGCACTTCAACTAAACAAAAAAAAAAAAAAAAAAAAAAAAAAACATCTAACTCAACAGGTGAAAGTAAAGGTAAACAGGAAAATTTCATGTTGCATTTTAGCTATAGCCATACACCAGTTGATATATGTAGTCATGCTATATTTTATACATTACTGTATAACAAATTATGTTTTAAACAATATATTGAACTACAGTATAAAGGAATGTCTGACAAAGTATAAATGTAATTATATTTAGAGAAATACAGAGGAAAAGAAGACAAAAATAATAATAAAAAAATATATATATACCATTGAGTAACATTTGTAATAACAAATAAACAAAAAGTACATTTAAGATACTGTAAGTCTAAAACAAAACAAAAATATCTAGAAGGCAAAACATAACCCAATTGCTAACTGAAAGGTGCTTTTCAATGTTAAATAAGGTTTAGTGGAGTGTGAAAGCAGGGTTAATTGCAATAAAACCAAATGGCTGGTGATAAAAAACACTCCTCGCAGTGCGAAAAATTATTTTAACTTGCTAAGATGGCTACCATACTTTTTTTTTTTTACTGCAAGTGCACCCTTCTTACACCACCAAGCCCAGTTCAACATCGCTTCACGGAAAAGCAGCTTTAACGCCATGCTTTGTTGCAAAAAAGAAAAGAAAAAAAAAGAAAAAAGTTTATCTTGGCATTAAGTTAGATTACATCTCTGCAATTGGTTTTCTGTATTTGCCCTCCAAAATTGTACAAACAAAAACTATATGATTAAAATAAAGGATGACAGGTCAGAGAAGATTTTTTTTTATATATTAAATAAATGTATGTATATTACTGTAATTAAGTCTCCATTTTGTTTTTATTATTTATTAGTTATGTAAATTTTTATTTATTAGTGCAAATGGAAGAACATTGATGGGGAGGGGGGGGGGTGAATTAGCATGACCCAATCCCATACAGAAAAAAACTATCTTCCACTAAAATCAACATAAGATTATTTTTATTGTTTTCACCTGTCCAATCTAAGCAAAATGACTTGCCATTATTGCTATTATTAAAAAAATACATAAAAAAACTTTAAATATTTTTTCTACAGATATGGGGACTCTATAGGAGTAGTTATTAATTATTTTTCATACCCATTTTCACTTTATCAGCGTAGCTTTCGCGTGGCTTCTTCAGCTGTTTACGTGGCTGTTGCTCTTCACGTGTCAACTGCTGTTGATAACACGGCAGTTCGTGCTGTTGATTTTGCTGCTGCTCATGTGGTAGCTGCTTCTGGCGACGCAGCTTGGCTTTCTGGGAGGCATGATCTTCATTCTTGTACATTTGCTTTTCGTCCTGTGAGGCTTGAAGGCTTGGTTGTGACATGTACTCATTACGAGAATGATTTCCATGATGAATGCCATGGTAGTCAGTGTATTCATGAGGGTTGGTAGGCCGGTAGAATGTGCGTCCCCTAAAAAAAAAATATATTATATATATATATATATATATATATATATATATATATATATATATATATATATATACATTACTATGATGGCCATCAACTGATTTACTGTTGCATCATTTAATGTATTTTCCTTTTCATTAATTTAGATTCATTTATAGTTATGACAAAAAGACACTGTGTAAGAGTAATTATCCTATAACCTGCTGTTAAATCCTTTTACAATTAGTCATCAAATTTGTCATATTGTGCACTGTAGCTAAAATGATCACATTTAAAGGCCCTATGACCATTTCACGTTATTAAGTCCACAGTTAGTATTGCCTCTGTATGATACGGCTGCATAAAAAATTTGTTTCAGCAGCAATAATACCAGAGATAATAGCCGATTAAAAGGCACCTGTTACGTCATTTGTACCCATTCTGCGGCGACGGTATAGGGAAATCAATGCAAAAGATAGGTTCACTCTAGCTGCAACCACGGACATAATTTTAATTCTAGAATGTTGAAATTTTACCAGAGCAGTGTTGATAGTATTTGTCAAATGTTCTGAAAGAATTTTGTTGTTGACATTCACACAGACTGACTTATTGCAGTTGCAAGAAGAGAAAAATTTTGCATAGGAAAACAATGTTAAATATTTGGCTTATATTGCTACTGCAATAAGTCAGTCTGTGTGAATGTCAACAACAAAATTCTTTCAAAACAATTGACAAATACTATCAAGGCTGCCCTGGTAAAATTTCAACATCCCAGAATTAAAATTATGTCCGTGGTTGCAGCTAGAGTAAACCTATCTTTTGCAGGGATTTCGTTATACCGTCACCGCAGAATGGGTACAAATGACGTCACAGGTGCTTTTTCATTGGCTATTGTCTCTGAGATACTATTGCTGCTGGAACAATTTTGTTTATGCAGCCGTATCATACGGAGGCAATACTAACTGTGGACTTAATACTGTGAAATGGTCATAGGGCCTTTAAGAGCCAGTACAGTTGAGTGATAACTGATAACCATGTTATCACAATGACTTTATATTATCGTTTTGAATTTCACGTAACCTCATACCGTGGAGGTCATATCAGTATACTATATATTTGGCCTGAACAGAATAAATTGTCAGTGTAAGCTACAGTCAAATCAATATGATATCCCCTACGGAAGTATGTAGTCGGATGTGTGAAGATAATGGCTGTTGTTTGTAATTCAGTAATAAAACTTCGTACAAGTATTAAGTAGTGGAAGTACTGACCTATTGGCGGTATATGTGAAATTACAACACTGAAATACGAATAGAAAGGTCATAAACCCTACACCTGCAAAGGGAACACCTACTGAACTATGTAATATGGAAGGCTAACTCTAGCTCTTTTTTACAAGACTCGTGTTGAAGCAAATTTTGGAAAAAAAGTTTCTCCTTCTGCTAACTAGTAACATGATGAATTGCGGAAGAATTTTTTAAAGAAGTGCACATAGTCAATAGCAGGAGAGAGCAGCGTTGCCTTTTTTACACACACACACACACACACACACACACACACACACACACACACACACACACACACACACACACACACACACACACACATAATATAGAGTACATAAAGGATTAAGAGATGGCTCTGGCGTCTGAAATTTTTGCTGTTTGCATCAAGGATACAGCAATAGTGAATACCTATAGCATGGGGAGAATCACAAAAATTATCAAATTTTTAGGAAAGAAATCACTCACGAAGTTGAAATATTTTTTTTATATTTGTCCGAAAGTATTTGACAACTAATTATGGTGTTGTCATTTCTGTAAAATTATGTTGTGGCTGCTGACGCACACTTTTAATCATATACAGCAATCCTCGGCAGACGCACATAGTTCCAGCAGTTACCACCAGGTTCGCACTAACTTTATGACACCAATATTCCACTATAAAGACTTCGCAACGCATTTTTTTCATGCTATCGTCCGAGCACTCAGCTGCCTGCCTGTTAAGGCTTAACCTGAGAAATTTGGACGAAAAATTCGCTACAACAGATTTTCTTCAAATTAATTTGGTGGACTCACAACAATCGTCAAATAAGCTCTGAATTTTTTCGGAATTTTTTAACCGTTGGTTTAATTATAATTAATTTATTTAAATGAGAATTTTGTATACTTCCAATGTTAAATTTGTTAATTAGCATTGCAAAAAAACTATACAACAGATTCTTTTACTTTTTTTTTTTACTAAAACCTAATTTTTTAGACTATTTTTCTGAATTGTTTTCATATATTTTGAACCGTGGCGATGATCGTTTCCTATATGTGATGAGAAATGTGGCAACGTTCTCAAGGACTGTTGTCACCACCCCCTCCTAAAAATTTATGCGCATTCCAATGCAAACAGTGTTGCCACTATAGCCACGCCTCTTGACCTTGACAGACAAATTCTCAGGTTATACCTTAAAATTTGTTTCGACTGCAAAGGCTTACTCTCACTCTCTGGGAATACCATATAAATTTGACAGTTACACCCCTACCAAGGTTTAGCTATGTATGATGATTTAAATTTAAAAAGGACAAGGAAAATAATAATGAAAGTACTGTACTGAAAATTTTGTAGCACAAAAGAATTCAAAGTACTAAACCAGAACTAAATATTTTATACCTAATAGAAGCAAAGAACAACAGGACTTTTATAACACCTAGAAGTTTTTAAGGTTAAAAAGCAATCAAAATGCAGTTCAAAAAGGTCTTAATCATGGATACTGAAGTCTATCCAGCAAAAATAAATAGATAAATAAATAGATAAATAAATAGATAAACAAATAAACAAATAAATAAATAAATAAATAAATAAATAAATAAATAAATAAATAAATAAATAAATAAACAAATAACCTGGACTAAAAAAAAAAAATAAGTATTATTTTTCCACTATTATATTTATGCAGCAAGTTACAATTCCTGAAAATTGTCCATTGATTATGTGTATAATCTGAGTAAGAAAAAATAGCGAAGGGAGATTAGGGAGGGTGTGTTGCATATGAATAATTTTATTTTGATTTTATCTTGCTACTTACAAGTTGTTATTGTTACAGCCAGAGGCAGTCTCATCAGACATGTTGCCACGTGGTCCCACTGCTGGATGGAAGGTAGTGTTCTGCTGCTCATGTGGCCAGGGTAGACTAACTCCATAGTTGTTCTTTGTCTTACGATTTGGCGACTTCACAGCTCCATCGTCTTCGTCATGGATTTGATTTTGCTGAATGAATATTAATTGAAATTATTAATGCAAATCATTGAGTCTCTATCAGGTTCCTGTGATCAAACAGACTTTTAAACCATTGCAAGTAAAGGGTAGCTGTTTCTTTAACTCACTGCACTTATAACAACAAAGGGTGAAAGTACCATTATATACTCATTTGATCGCCAGGGCATCATTCATACAATAAAACAATTTCAGCTATTACTATTTTAATTAACCTGACTATAAAATAAATACATGAATAAAAAAAGACAGTGCTTACAATACTCATTGACGTAAGTAAGGAGCCAGTTTCCGCCAGCAGCTTCTGTCGTCCCGCATTCTTGGACTCGGTGTGGGTGCCTCTTGGAGCTTGGAAGGAAACACGGGAACCATTAGGCATGTTGCCATGGAAGTCAGGCTTTCCGAGTCCCCAGCCTCCTTGACTCATTCTTCCTCTGCAACAAAGAGTGAAACACATTAGACTTGGTATACATGACTTATTAAACCAAATTTGCTACTTATTAATGCCGGCTCCACTGCCTACCCTTTCCTTTACACAACTTGAATATTTTATAAAAGTAATTGAATTTAGAATCTTATTGTAAGTTAGTAGGGTGCCATCATGGTGTAGCCACACTTTGTCCCTCACTTGGAATAATGAGCTATCTGCCTACCATGCAATATCAGGCGAGTGCAATTATGAGCTGTAATCAGTCAAGCAATACCACATACCTGATGTAACAGACAGCTTATTATTGGACCCGATCATTGTTGGGCTGATAGCTAATAATTCAAGTGAGGGACGATTTGTCATGACATTTTTCTATTTACACATAATTAATATACTGTAATAATTTTAACAGCCAATATTAATGATTACTTACAATACATTAGATTTTACTGGGATACATATTTACAAACAAAAACCATGAGTGATCACTGCAAAGCAAATAAAGATTTCACTAGATGAAGATAGATAAAGATAGATTTGGTTGAAATTACATGCAGGATAGGTGGAAGTTGTACAGTAAACATTCGATTTTTTTTTTGTTTTTTCTTTCTTTAATTGCTACCTTGCATACCTAGTTTTTAAAAATCACAAATTCCGAGACATGAGGTATTTCCATTTGGGGGGGGGGGGGGGGATTTAAGGGGGATTGTTTGTCTAAGTTGTTTAAAAATAATATTTTTTTATTATGCCCACTTAGTGGTTGTTAAGCCATTTTGCTTCTAGCTAGCAAGCCAATAGCCATGTTACCAGGCAACAAGTCAAGTTTTGTTCTTAATGCAGAGCATATCTAAATAGATGCCCTGTCTTGACATTCATTTATAAATCATTTACAAACGTCACCATCTTGAATTTTAAACTTCTTCCGATGACATCCAAGATAGTCACTTATATCCACTATCCAGTCTGAATTTAGCAGCCTGTGAGTCTATTGAAAGCAAGAGTTCCGGCTGACTTAAATGTTTGATCTCCCCACACTTTAGTACAGCTCTTGCTTGTTCCTTCTAGACTAAATAATCTAAATATGAACTTGAATTGAATGAATTCAATATTTGTTATTTGAATATTTGTTGTTGGCTGTGTCATCTTGCTGCCCATCTTGGCCAAATAATATGCTTGTTCATTGCCATGAATATTTTTAATAATGCCTAATTAATAATTAAAGCTAAATGTATAGAACATTTTAAGATTTTTAAATTAATAAATTATCACTGATAGTCTCAAAAGTTGCATTTTTTTTTGTCCTTATCAGCCAGCCTCTATGTTAATTGAAGCATTCATTCATTCATTTTTTTTTTTTAATTACGAAGAATACAAGGAATTATGCAAGATACCGTAGCAATTTTTATCATAACAATGTAACTTTAAAAAAGACAATTTTAACTCTAATGGGGGTCAAAAAATCTTTGATCACTCTACTTTAAAATAGCTAACAGCTTTAATTTCATTAATTTGCATTTAATTTCATCAAAGATATATACTTTAGTTACCTTTTTATCCTAATCGTAGTGAAATCTTTATTCGTTTTGCAGTGATCACTCATGTTTTTAGTTGAGAAAATATGAATCAGTGTATATCTAACGTACTGTAACTAACTGTAATGTAAATAATAGTAGATAAAATTACATGAAGAAATAATAAATAAAATTAGAAAAATACCATGGCAAATCGTACCTCACCTAGAATAATGAGGTATCTGCCACTTGAAAAATAATAATAATAATATTGTAATAATAATAATAAAAATACCATCTCAAAATTTTGTGGTAAAAAATATTTGATCACTTTACTTAAAATTTACTTCCTAAAAGTAATTATTTGTACAAGAAATTATTACAACTCACCTTCCATTTATCACAGGCAACTCAGGTGCTTTAACTTGTGCAGTTGATTCTTTTTTGGGGCAAGGTAGATTCTTGATTTTCTTTTTATTTTCTCTTTTGTCATTTTTTTGTTCTTTTACTTGCTTTGTTAGATTCTTTATCT
This sequence comes from Siphlonurus alternatus, assembly GCA_949825025.1. Taxonomy (NCBI): domain Eukaryota; kingdom Metazoa; phylum Arthropoda; class Insecta; order Ephemeroptera; family Siphlonuridae; genus Siphlonurus; species Siphlonurus alternatus. Next base: position 46,748,284 of record OX463788.1, on the reverse strand, counting down.
GCTGGTCTGTTTTTTTGTTTAAAAATTTTCTTTCTTGGCTAGTTAGAGTCTTGCTCTGCTGTTGTGGAGCCTTCTTGACATCCTTTCCTTCCTTTTCTTGAATTGATTTTATATTCATCTGCTCCAATTCAGCTAAATTTTCTTTTTCAGCATGATCCATGCTCTGCTCGTGTGGAATCTTTGTGGGATTCAATTGTGGCGTTGATTTTTCTTTTTGTTCCCATTCAACTAAAAATTCTTCTGCAGCAGGATCCGAGATGTCCTCTCGTGGAATCTTCTCGATTTCCTCTTCTTGACTTGACTTTATTTTCATCTGCTCCAATTCAACTAAATATTCTTCTTCAGCATGGTCCACGCTCTGCTCGTGTGGAATCTTTGTGAGACCCAATTGTGGCCTTGATTTTACCATTTCTTTGCATTCATCTAAAAACTCTTTTTCAGCAAACCTGACGCCATAGTTTTCCACCATCCAATGGTAATAGTTTGTAGGCGTAGTTGTTAAGTTATTAAAACTTATCTTACATGTCTCATCCGCCTCTTTGAGTAAACCTTTAAATATCTGACAAGCTTCCTTTACTGAAAGATTTGAGTTTGACTTCGTTGACAACACAGAGGAAGATGATGCAGACGAGGAGTCAAGAAGACCAGCAGGCAGTGTCCTTTTCATGCGCTCACTCTCAGTGGAACTAATAGAACCTGGGGTAGAGGCTGGGGGTGAATCTTTTAATGATTTTGATTCCTCTGATACTGAGGGAGTGACACGACCCGTTATCATTTTTCTGTAAAAATCGATTTGTATTTCAGTATACAGATCTTCTACTTTTACGTCCTCAAAATTATCATCTTTCTTCATTGCCTTTAGTTTCATTAGTTTGTCAATATTTTCTTGAGGTACTGGGGGGATATAGTCAGGCTCTTGTTGCCTTTCAGAGATTAATTTTGAGGCTATATTACCTGCTACACTTGATGTAGCAAAAGATACATCATTAGAAATGTTCATAGAAAACTTTTGATTATAGCAGGGCGGGGCTCTGCTCTTGAACTCAGGGGCGTCAAGTCTCAAGCCCAGTGCAGATGCCGGCAGTTTAGGCGGTGACAAATTGAAACCCATTTTATGTTTTGAAAAAGTAGCTGACAGTGTAGATGCCGGCAGTTCAGGCGGTGACACATTGGATCCCATTTTATATTTTGGGGAAGCAGCTGACATAGGTGATGACATATCTCGTGGCTCTACGATTGACGCTACCTCAGTTGATGACAAACTTTGATGTGCCCTCACTGCTGATGGTACATCGGATATCTGCACTACAGACGAGGGTCCAAGAGTAGACGGGACCATATTTGATGAGACTACAGGCTGCGAATTCTCTTTTGATGACACAGGCCGTGCAATCACTCTTGATGAAGCAGGTGGTGCAATCACTGTTGATGAAGCAGGTGGTGCAATCACTGTTGATGAAGCAGGTGGTGCAATCACTGTTGATGAAGCAGGTGGTGCAATCACTGTTGATGAAGCAGGTGGTGCAATCACTCTTGATGAAGCAGGTGGTGCAATCACTGTTGATGAAGCAGGTGGTGCAATCACTCTTGATGAAGCAGGTGGTGCAATCACTGTTGATGAAGCAGGTGGTGCAATCACTGTTGATGAAGCAGGTGGTGCAATCACTGTTGATGAAGCAGGTGGTGCAATCACTCTTGATGAAGCAGGTGGTGCAATCACTCTTGATGAAGCAGGTGGTGCAATCACTCTTGATGAAGCAGGTGGTGCAATCACTCTTGATGAAGCAGGTGGTGCAATCACTCTTGATGAAGCAGGTGATGCAATCACTGTTGATGAAGCAGGTGGTGCAATCACTGTTGATGAAGCAGGTGGTGCAATCACTCTTGATGAAGCAGGTGGTGCAATCACTCTTGATGAAGCAGGTGGTGCAATCACTCTTGATGAAGCAGGTGGTGCAATCACTCTTGATGAAGCAGGTGGTGCAATCACTCTTGATGAAGCAGGTGGTGCAATCACTCTTGATGAAGCAGGTGGTGCAATCACTGTTGATGAAGCAGGTGGTGCAATCACTCTTGATGACACCACAGGCTCAGATATACTTGATGGCATCTGAGTAGGAGGCATCTTAATTGGTGGACCCCTCGGCATTTGAATCTGAATGTGTTGCGAAGTAGGTGACGGTAACGAGAGACATTCTTGCAGATTATGAGGGGGTGAGTGAATCATGCGAGCTTCATCAAACATTATATGCTCAGCCATCATTGGCATCATTAGACCATCACTTGTGACCATATGTCTAGTGTAAGGAAACAAGTGCCCGGAGTTTGGCATCATATAACCCGGGTTAGGCATCACATACCCAGGGTTGGGTATTGGATACCCCGGGTTAGGCAACACAGGTCCAACGCTAGGCATGATATTACCAGAAATAGGCAGCATGTGCGGCATGGCAGGGCCATAAACATGTTGATTGGAGTTATAATAATTCGAGATTTTAGGGTAATTGGTTACAGTCGAATTAGTGGTAAAATTAGAGTTATCCATTGTGTTGCTGGAGGTTGTGACGTAAGTCCAACTTCCATTCTGTTGGTAGTAGTAACCTGGTGGTGGCTGATGCCAGTTTGCTTCCATACTTTAAGCCTGAAAAAAAAAAAAAAAAAAATTAAGAGGTTTTTACAACATGAACAGAATACTAACCTACTCTCACTGTAATTCTATCCTTCTGTAGCGTAGCAAACACATTTCATGGTAACGAGCTCACAAAAGTCTATACAAGTGCTGTATGGTGAAAGCTTACAACAGACAATAATGGTTGCATTTTTTTATTTCATAATTAGAAAATATACCTAAAATTATGCTTTTCTGAATTTTTTCAGATTTTTTGGAGTGCGGGAACTAATTTTAAAAAAATATTTAAAATCTCTGAATTAGGGTGGTACACCTAATGGGACAACCGTGACGTCATTTTTCGTGCTGTGATGGCTATTGATGACATCACGGTTGCTATGATTGGCTATTGATGACGTCACGGTTGTCCCATCAGATGTACCACCCTAATTCATATATTTTAAATATTTTTTAAAAATTGGTTCCCGCACTCCAAAAAATCTGAACAAAATTGAGAAAAGCATAATTTTATGTATATTTTCTAATTATGAAATAAAAAAATGCAACCATTATTGTCTACTCTCTGCCTGATAATTCTAAATTTCAGCTTGCTATTAATGTTTTACCCACCTAATTGTTAAGGGTAAGGTAACACGCCCAATGTTAAACCATCCTAATGGAGAATAGCCCTGATGACAAGTTCAGTCCAACAGGGGAAAAAATATGTATACATATTATGCATATCTTTTCCCTGGTCCGACTTTGAAATTTTCTTCTGGAGAACATAATATGGAACATACATTTTTTTTTAAAAAATTTGGTTTCAAATACAACTACCGGGTAAATTTTTGGACTCTTTTAAATGAAGTGATCTGAGGTTAAAGAAAAAAAATAAATAAATAAATAAATAAATAGTAATACTGTAATTTAAATTTTCATATCAATCAGCCAACATAAATAGTTAGTACCAATGGACAACATACATGAAAAAATTTTATTGGAGAAATGAATAGAGGGTACCAAATTATGCTACTCTGAATTTTTTCAGATTTTTTTGAGACCCGGAACTATTTTTAAATAATTATTGAAAGTCCTGTGATTTCAGTTGGCACCCCTGCAGCCTTAATAAAAAGGATAGAGAATAGACGCCTATTGACGCCTCCAGGGGGCGTGGCCGCACTTTCAATAATTATTTAAAAATAGTTCTGGGTCTCAAAAAAATCTGAAAGAATTCAGAGTAGCATAATTTGGTACCCTCTATTCATTTCTGCAATAAAAATTTTCATGTATGTTGTCCATTCTTAATTTTCAACTCTCAAACAGGACTTATTTTTTTTGGGAATTAACAATTTGTGATAGAAATCTAACGTGCACAACATGCACCTTTTTTTTTTTTTTTTTTTTTTTTTTTTTTTTTTTTTTTTTTTTTTTTTTTTTTGTAACAGGTAATTTGATCAAATAAAAAGTATTAGGATCAAATTATTGAGTTATTAATTTTTCAGTGATTTTTAGATGCTGATTTGACTAAATTTGGACCAAAGTCCACGAAGTCTCAATGATGTTCTTCTAATATCATATCCGATGTGTATTTTCTCAAAAATTTCATCCTATATATATTTGTTTTCTCATAAATTATCCTATTTGTTCATGAAGGTGCACTGAAATGATAAGAACCATGCAGCATAATTTACCAAGTGTTGTAAAGTAAAAGTTTGGTGCTAACATATAAATGTACACTAGCTATCATGAATTTCATGAATTATTTTATCTCAATAATTATTAATAAGATGGTTAAATTAGTAACACAATCAGTCTACTTTACAGGAACTGAGTGCAAACATGAATGCGCTGGCCGTCATGACGGTGGAGTAGTAGAGACTTCTGCATGTAATCCATCTAAATTTTCTCCAGCCAGATCAACTTCAAAGTTTTTATGCCATTTTTTTGATGGCGTGTTTAAAGTCCCTTTGCTAGTCTAGTTGCATTCAAGAAGCAGATTCCGAGTTTTCAATCATCTGAGATTTATCTTTAAAGGACCCATCTGGGGTTTCAATGACCTATTTTTGTTCTACAGTAATCAAGAAAATCAATAAAAACATTGAAATTTGCATGTGCGCACGTTTTACGCTACCAAGAGAGAAAAGTTATTTTGTTAACTTGTACGTAGTAGTAAACACGGCGATGCTGAGCCGTTCGAGTGTATAGTGGTGGGGCTGTTCACTACTACTTCACGGGGCTCACGACCAATCAGATGCTGTAAACTAACCCCCAGTTCCACTACTTCTTCCCCTCCTCTTGTGCTATGGTTGAACTGGCGTTATTGCTGCGTTAATGTAAATAATTTTTTCATGATGAGATAATTAAAAGATATGATGATTTTAGTTGGAATAAATATAATACACATGTATTAGAATGATTTGAATGAGATCCGGCTGCTGCCTTTAAAACATCTTATTTGTAATACTTCATACATGTACTAATCTGGGTCCCAAAAAATAAAGGGCACGGTGTTAAATGTATAAATTAATTCACAAAGGCTATTTCAGAAAAAAGTACCGGTATAATTATATAATATAATGTATATGTGTATTGCTAAATTTATTTCATGAAACTTGCTCTCATGAAGTATTTTGTCATTAAAGGCGGAAATCTTGCTTTTTATCTTGCTGAATATTGAATAAAAGTGTACTCAGGCTTCTGAAGTGCATAATATATGCTTTTATCACAGACCCTATATGCCTGACCTATACTGCAGGTATACTTAAGTATAGGCTTGACTTAAATCAGGACTTCAGTATAGCCAACGTCTATACTACGCTTGACTGAAGTCAAGAAAACATAAAATTATTTGATATTATTCTTAAATTTCTCACCTCTAATTAACATGATGTGCTTAATATGGGGAGAATCACAAAAATTATCAAATTTTTAGGAAAGAAATCACTTACGAAGTTGAAATATTTTTTTATATTATTTGTCCGAAAGTATTTGACAACTAATTATGGTGTTGATATTTCTGTAAAATTATGCTGTGGCTGCTGACAGAGTATTTACATGATTTTACAATGTTAATAATATACAGCAATCCTCGCCAGACGCACGTAGTTCCAGCAGTTACCACTCACTAGGTTCACACTAACTTTATGACGCCAATGGGAAAAAAATTTCTAGTGATGGGCCATTGCAAATAAAGTTTGCCGTCTGCGAGATTCGGACCTGGATCTTTTTGCTCCAATTATTGATTTAAGTCTAATATGTTTTTATTCCATATTAACACGATCTAAATAAATTTATAAGTTCAATTCCAATTTTTTTTTTATTGTAGTACCAATATTAGTGCCGAAAATTCATTTTTACGTGATACATTGTCACGCGGTAAATATTCAATATCTTGAAACTGATAATCTCACATTTGTCAGTCTTGTTTAAAGTAGAGTGTCTATCAGGAAAAAAGGTTGAGTTGGTATTTAAAAAAAAAAAAAAAATAGTTCAAGTGATCTCCCATACGGAACCAAAATCCAAAAAATTCTATCTCACATAGGTTTGCCAGAAAAAAAAAAATAAATAAATAATCCAAAGTCAAAGTGAAAGCGTCGCTTAACATGGGGTCTTATCTGACAGCCTGACACACACTCTCGAATATCTAAAAAAAAAAAAAAATAATAAATAAAAATACTGTTAGATGATATGAAAAAAATATAGCAATGTTCTGTTCTATGACCCAATTAGCTCTAACTTAACATCTTCAAGAATAGTTTTGATTGTTCTATAATGATGCGATTTTTTTTTATGCCATCTATCGTATATTGGTGTATTTTTACAATTTTTAAAACCTAATATATTTTGTTTGATAAAGTGAAAAAAAAACCAATATGTAATTTGTTTATATACTAGTCTGTGCATTCTGGTCCTCTAATGTGCAGCCTAACTTACAGGGGCATGACGGCAGCGCAATCAACTCTATTAGAGAATAACCTTGCTGACGTGCAAGGTTGACTTTATACAGGTTAAGGTATAATGTAACCTGAGAATTTGTCTGTCAAGGTCAGGCCATAAAAAAACTTGGCAACACTGTAGCGCCCTAGTATAATGCTAATCGGCAGGAGTGGGAGGTGACTACAGTCCGAGAGCGTTGCCAAATTGCTCATCTAGTTTCAAGAACGAGCAACGCAGCTGTTCAAAATATATGAAAACAGTCATAAAAATAGTCCAAAAAATTAGCTTTTAATCTATATATAAAATTTTAAAAAAATCTCGAGCCGTTTTTGTGTAATGTTGATTGAAAAATTTAACATTGAAAGGATACAAAATTCACATTTGAATAAATTAATTATAATTAAACCAACGGTTAAAAAAATCTGACAAAAATCAGCAGTAATTGGACAATGGAGTATCGACCTCTATTTTTTTTATTGTATAGAAATGGATAGAGGGTGCAAAGTTATGCTACACTGATTTTTTTCAGACTTTTTAGTGCCCGGGAACTATTTTTTTAAGAAAATGATAGGACTTGCCGCCGCGTGACGTCACAAAAAGACCTTTCAATAATGTTTTAAAAATACTTCCCGGGCTTTAAAAAATTTGAAAAAATTCAGGGTAGCATAACTTTTTACCCTCTATCCATTTCAGCATTTCAGCAATAAAAAAAATTGAGGCCCATTGCATCGCGAAATTAAAAAAGCAGCATTGTGATTGGCGCATTTGAAAATTTCCCGGTACAATGCGTCCTGATCGTCACTTGTCTTTCTTCTGATTGGTGGACCCATTGAACCGCGAAGTTAGTGAATTTGAAATACTTGAATATATGATTGGCAAGCCCTTTAACATTGGTCAAATTAATGGCATAACCTGATATAGAGCCAACCTTGCCGTCGTGTTTACATTTTGCAAGCCTTCAAATTTATTAACATAATATATATCTTTCAAAACTCGTAGTTGTTAGTGTTGTTACTTCTTTGACCCAACGGTCTAGGCCTCCTGTCCATGCATTTCGTGACGTCATCGGTCACAGCGGTATAGGTTCGATCCCGCCCTTCAGATCTTTTTAAAGTAGAGATGACGTCAAGTGGTTCGTAATTGCATTTTTTTTTTTTTATAATTTAAAAACTTTCTTTGATTACTCACGAATGTGTCTGTAAAATATTATAGGGCCAACCCACGAAAAATATTTAGAAAATTGAATCTTTAAAGGTATACAGGCCTCAAATTACAAATTAGACAGTCACCAAATAATGTTGCTCGAGTTGATAATCAACATTCGTATTATTTGTATCCGCGCGCGGTACGGCCGTGCAAAGTTAAGCTGTAAAGAAAGTCCTTGTTGACGTCACAACTCACAGCCAGCTCCGATTAACATTGAGTTGTGACGTAGGCAAGAACCAAATTTCTTACTTTGCATCGCAAACTTTGTACGGTCGCACACCGCGCGTGGATGAAAATAATGCGAATGTTGAATATAAACTCGAGTAACATTTGGTGACTGTCTAATTTGTAATTTGAGGCCGGCATAACTTACATGTGAATTCACCTTTACGCGCGTTAATAGTAAGTACTAAACCAGGAAGTAATAATTACATAAATAATAATATTTGCAGTGAACTTGGGCTACGATTTTCTATTCCGAAGCCAGACCTCTGAGATCCCCCTAGCTGATATTTGCTCCCCGCCTTTCATGACGTTACACATATTGGGAGATGAGATATCAGCTGAAAATCGGACGTCGGCTAACAATTTTTAAGTTATCAAGGCACCTACTGGTGCATGTGCAGTAGTGCAGTTGCGCTTTCTGAATCTCAGAACTTTGGCGGGAAATTTTAGGGGCGGAGCATGCTTGGCGGGAAATTGATTGATCAGATTGATTGACGTTGATCGGTTGATTGATTAAAATTTGATTTGGGTTTAGGACAATACGTTCCATGCACCCACGAAAAACGTAATTAATTCAATTAGTTAATTAAAAATTATAAAAGTTTAAAATATTAAAGTTTTTATATTTTTTTTTGTGGATTTTAAAGTTTTTTTTTGAGTCGAAATGTCACCACTGTCACCAGACGTCGCGTAGTTTGAAACTATGATGATGAAGGACACGAGCCAACACGATGAATCATATGTGCACACTGCTACCAGCATTGCAGCTATGCTTTGGCCAGATTCGAGGCGAAAACGAAGATGGAGGATGAAGGTTTTGGCTATAAATGTACTGCTGGAGTACGCCTTACGGCCACAAAAGTAGGGGGCGAGAATGGTGATCGTAATGTAATTAAAATACGCACACAGCAAAGTCAAAACGTACTGATACCTCAGAGTCTCGCCGGTCTCGCTGAGGAATCCTCTGCTTGGCGGGAAATTTTAGGTTTTAGGCGCGGAGCCGCGCGGAGCATGCTTGCGATGCTTGGCGGGAAATTTTAGGTGCGGAGCATGCTTGGCGGGAAAAAATTATGGTCGGAGCTAGAAGTCTGATAACTTGGGTGGGGAGTAAAAAAACGTAACCAATGTAATATATATAATATATATTTATATATATAATAATAATACTATAATATAAAAAATATTAATTTATATTTATAACCATGCAATAAAGAAAGAAAAATAGTAATTCACTCTTTAAAAAATACGAGGATGGGCTGGAACAACATCAGGTGCAATATTATCTTCTATTTATTTTAAGGTAGAGATAATACGGATCAGCTGGCCCAATGCTAAAAAAATCCCATTCATAAAAATTATGAAAAAAATTTAAAATGTTTCTCCTTTACATCCCCTATCAGTAGGTAAAATATCAGGTATACAAAAACGAGCTAGTTTTCGAGTTATGAATTTTTAAAGTTGACTAATTTAACATGGAGAAATGGAACTTCCGTGTTAAATTAGTCAACTTTAAAAATCAATAACTCGAAAACTAGCTCGTTTTTGTATACCTGACATTTTACCTACAGATAGGGGATGTAGAGGAGAACATTTTATTTTTTTTTTCATAATTTTTATGAATGGGATTTTTTTAGCATTTTGTTAATAAAATGCGTACGTTTTTTTTTTTTTTCATTTAATTTGTTCCTATTGGATAATATATAAATGCCCTAACCCTATTATTGTATTATATAACGGAGGTTTGAAAGGATCGAGCACCTTTCAAATCGCGTTTTTTCATTTACAAAAATTGACGTTTGATTAGAGTTTAAAGTTAAGTCAAGCGTGGTAAAGCGACCTCAGCTATAATTATGTCTTGACTGAAGTCAAGCCTATACTAAATTATACCTGCAGTATACATTGACCAGGCCAAAAAAAAAGGGGTCCCTGTGCTTGTGTATACGGAGTTCAAACTTTCCCGCTCTTTTAAATTTTCGCGAGCGAGCGGAGCGAGCTAATCGGACAAAAGCTTATGGAACAGTAGCTGCGAACATTTACAGCTCACTTAAAATAAGTTCGCTTCGTTTGTAGAGCATTATATTGTCAAAATGTCTCAAACATGTTCAGATTTGCAAAAAAAAAATAAGTAGGCATAGATTACTCGATCTCTGCATTATATAATGCGTAAAAATATATAAGACGTCCACATTTTGATACTGCGGAAGCATTATACCTGCAAAATAATTAGACTACATAATTTGAACAACATAATGCACACCATACAAATTTCGATCAAGTATGCATACTTCAAGTAGATCGCGGCGAAAGCACCAAATCCTTTGAACAGACATTTCGACGATCCCACAAATTTATTTTCAGATTATGCACAATTTAACAAAAATAATTTAATATATAAAAAATTTCATAGAATAAAATATTATTTAAAAACAAATTAAAGAAAAAACGAGCAAATTTTACCTGTAAAACACCTATTGCACCCCACTGTGGGACACTGCTATAAAAATGGCAGACGAACAATACGAGCGGAAAAATGATATCGCACTGTCTGTATGATATCACAGATGATATGCAAACTACAATTAACAGTCAGCACATGGCACAATTAAAGACTAGCAAGCCACAAAAAACAATTTCTATAAATTATTAATGTTACAAATTTTATACATTTGAACAAACAATATGCAATAGTTACCTTTAATTGATCAAGACGTTTACGAAAATCATTCTACTGAACTTTTTCAGTGTGTACTATACTCAACACGTTGTGAGATTTGTGTATAGCGTCTTCTTGCTCAGTTTTGACGTGTCTTCCACCGTCGAATCTGGACTGTCTAGACATCTGAACTGAACGTAGAAGACGGCTGGGCTGGACTGGATCACTGGAAGACGGTTCGGAACGGGTAGAAGCAGGTTCAAGCAGGCCGATTGGCCGATATAAGCTTCTCAACCAGTGATGTGAAATTTGCGCGAAGATTGGTCCACGAATATGCACATGTGATAATGCGCGCATATGCGCGCATTTGCGCGATAGATACTTTTAAGATGGCGGCCGCGCGCAATTAAAATCACGTGAGCACCTAGGCCACAGTATAGAGAACTTTCCTGTACTGTGACCTATAAGGCAGCCTGAAAGGCCGATTGCTTTAATTCCATGATTAATTAACTCTAATTTAATCCAAACACTAATTAAGCAAAGGATTATACCAAGAAAAATAAGACAAGACTCTCTGTAGCATTTACTGTAGCTTTAACAAGTCTTAAATTGTTATTTTTGTGGCGAGAAAGTCAAACTTCAATATTCGCGAATATGCGCGCATATGCGGCCGCAGATTGCCCGCGAATATTCGACTAACATCACTTTCTCAACTATTGGATAGGGGGGGGGGGGGAGAATCTCCTCTTTTCCCCTCAAAATAGTTCGCCCAGACAGATGTAGAGGCGCTGAGATTGAAACTATAGTCCAAGGTGGCTAGATAGTAAGGTGGGGACCCGGAGCTGCTGCCCCCTCGCGGCCAGTGAGGAACTACAAAAAAACAGTTGAGGATCGCGTTTTTGGATTCAATTTCATCCGCGAAAAATTCAAACGGTGTAATAGAAATCCATGAACATCGGGCCGATGAGCCATTAAAATTCTTTTAAATTGAGTCTATCTTCTTCAGAATTTAACATGGAGTTTATTTATATCACAATTTTACCCACAGATATACTGTAAATATGACTTTTGATCATGATACAACTATAATAGATAGGTCCATCAGCCCTACGAATTTGGACTGATCTGCGCATTTTGGCCAAAAACACCCAAGGTGACGTCACGTAGTGAGCTCAAAACAGCTGTTTTGCTGCACGAGGGGCCCCTACCGGAGCAGAATTTTTGTTCAACATTAGCGAGAACGTTGCTTTTTATCTCATCTCAAATTTGATATTTATTTGCAATACTACAAGCCAAACCGGTTGCATGAGTAACGTATTAAAAGAATTTTTAAACACTGCAATTCGCAAGCAATCTGGGGTAGAAGTTCGTATCTTTGTTCATAAAGCATACAAAGTTGCTATTGGCTGTGCGCAGATTAGTCACCTAGCGTTTGCGCAGCTTTATTTGGATTCAAGCTTTTTTATCATGCACACTTTGCAGAGCCATGCGCAGTAGACTACTAACATTTAAAACTCGTTTCTGCGCAGCTTTTCTAAGCCGTGGCTATTAATTTACGGAAATAAGAAATAACTCTATAATAGAATTAATAGAGCAGAAAAAATTAAACGTATATGCACCGTGCGCATGGGACGGCCCTGACTTTTGATGGCTTTTCCCAGCCTTATCCAGTTCCATCGTTTGAATTTTTCGCGGATGAAATTGGATCCAAAAAAGCGATCCTCAACTGTTTTTTTGTAGTTCCTCACTGGCCACGAGGGGGCAGCAGCTCCGCGTCCCCACCTCAAGAACGCTACTGTAGCGTCCTTGCCCCACCTTACTATCCAGCCACCTTGTGAAATATATTAGTTTTTCATTTGTTTCGAAATGTCTGCGTCCGTGAAGAGTTGCGTATGCGTATGCAGCCAGCTGTAGTAGTGGAATTGCGCACCTTTGTTGTGGGTTGTGGGAGACTCTAAATTTTGATTATTACGAAATATAATAGGACTTATATTTATCATTCACGAGGAACACCATTAAAAGTGATGATACTTCTCTAAATTCTCCATAATTTTAATCGGAACTATCTGGAGTGATATAACCTGTCGACTTCGATTGACATTACATCATTCAGTTCTAATATTTCTCCTGCGGAAGGTAAGAAAAAAAAAACACAAATAATAAATGTATGCATATGATATGTATACTGTACAGTGCTGTATGTTTGCACACTGTTATGCATTCCATAATATGATATATTATTATAATGATATATGTTATGCATAAAAAAGTATAATATGCATACTGTATGATACTGTATATGCATAAAGTGGTATATATTATACAGTATCTCCGTCATAACAAGGTCATAATAACAAAGAATCATTCCAATATTATAAGTAAGAATAAGAACTGATGTATGATAGATACCCTACGCCAAAAGACCTTTTTGATATGCAGTCTGCTGTAGCCAGTATACAATGCATACTGCGTTATGCATATATGATACAGTATAAATAATAAATGTCATACAGTATGCATACTAAAAACAGGAATGGTCAATTAACCGGGCTATTGAATATGCTTACGTATGGAATTGTCAGTATGTATGCTTATTTGCATATTGTACTGTCTTCTGCTTGATAAAAGCAATACTTTATTTCGTCTTATCGAGCTTCAGCAAAAATATATTCTACCAAGAACTGTAAATTTTAATGATTTTCTAAAAGAGAGAACCCTAAAAAACTCTCTTATTGATCCAAACTTTTATAAAGCCCCTGCTTTTATTAACCCAAAATGGAAAAATTCTTTATACAAAGACCATCATGTTCTCACCAGGCTCTCAGTATGCATACACGGTTTTCATCACTGCGTTTATGTACCAACCCAGTGTTTCACGAAACTAAAGTAAATTGTAAATGCAAACTATGTTGACAGGTTTGTGATACTTATCAATTTCTTACACTGATACACTACGCGAGCCAAACTACCTCAAAAGATAATGTCAATAATTATTCTAATACAGTACTCACAGTAGTTCCTAATATAATTTTTATAATAAGTTGTAGTTGTTAATTGGAATAGCAACTAATATAAATATTTATGTGTATACAGTATTAATATGTAATCATGTTAAGTTTAATTTATTTTACAGTATAAGTTTTATAATTTATGTTTTTATGTAATATTCTGTACACTATGCCAGTGTCAATAAAGAAAATATAAAAAAACATTACTTTATTTATAAAACAAGTTTATTAACAATTAAAGTAGTGTTGGTAATGTCTTCATCCCCAGAGTGAAGCAAAAAACATATGATTCTGTAGTTGTTTAGTTACATCACCAGTGAAATAAAATTATAGGGTGTTGACTAGCCCACAATCGCACAATGGACAATTTGCATGACATTTTTTTATTGCAGAAATGGATAGAGAGTGCAAAGTTATGCTACTCTGAATTTTTTCAGATTTTTTAGAGACTGTGAACTATTTTTAAACAATTATTGAATGTCAATTTTATGACGTCACGAGGAGTCTGTCCTTAAGAAAAGGATAGGCACGAAACGCCCGTGACGTCATAAAACTGACTTTCAATAATTTTTTAAAAATAGTTCCCGCTCTCAAAAAAATCTGAAAAAATTCAGAGTAGCATAATTTGGTACCCTCTATCCATTTCTGCAATAAAAAAATGTCATGAAAATTGTCCATGCCATTACTTTCTCTGTCCTGGTGGGTGACAAAATCAGACACTATCGATACTGCATGTACTAGCTGTACAGTACTCGTATAGTGTATTCATACATACATACATACTGTAATTGTACGTACGTTTTAGTAATAAAATATTTTACTGACTTGCCTGTAGATAATTGCTAATATATGTAATTACCGGGCTCAAGTATGCATATACTTGCCTATGTATGCATACAGTTGCAACAGCTTTTTTGAACTGTACATTAAAACTACCAGGTGGACTTTCATTTAAATCATACACTGCAATTTAAACCTGCAAATCACCGTTTATTCCTCACTGCTACAAACACCCACGCCTGCTTTATGGCAGACACACAAGACGCTCGCACGCTTGTGACCATACCTCACTGCCAGGTTGGCTTATTGCAAAGTCTGCACTTTCTCATGCAGAGTAAATAAACTACCTTTGGCCTTGAGAGTTAAAAGCAGGAGGTGACACAGTACTGGTTCCATCATAAAATATCTGGGGTATTTGACCCGAGAAATTTAAAAAAAATATCATTACATGTTGGGACGTTGGGACTACTAACACGTGGATTAGTGAGCCATACTGACTCAAATGAGGAAGTTTTCAGTGCCATCGGTTTGTGCTTTATACAACAATATCTCAATATCTTCGTAGTAGCATCTACTTTGTCAAAGATACTTTAAATTGGTAGAAAAACACTAACTCGCTAATGCAAGCTAACCCGGTAGTCCCCTACAGTTTAACCTATGCAACATAGAATTTTTTGGACTTCAGTTCCATATGGTGGACCACCATATTTTATATTTTTGAAAATATTAACTCAATTTTTTTTTTTTTTGTGGCACGCACTTTACTTTAATATCTTTTATCACTAGCAGCCATGAAGTTATTTTTCTTTTTATTTGTTTTACAGTGCAATTTTTTCACGTGCTGAGGATATGTGTGCATTTTAGTATATGTATACAGCATAGACTTAAAGGAATAGACCTGGCACACTATGGGTCAGCAATACAAAACTATGTACAGGCTGTGGTACCTACATCAGCAAAAATTTTGTGGTGGAAGGGGAAGGGTTAAGCTGCTCAGGTAAAATTTGTGACGTCAGTTCGGAGGAGTCAAGCTGCAAATCGAGAAAGTCAGCATGCAATTGACCATTACCAATGAGCTTGCATGTGTATAATGAGGAACGCACGTTCTAAACTTGCAAGCAATTGCAAAAATACTAAACATGTTTAGAGAATAAAGTTTTGTCTTTAATATAGCTCCTCGTCATTGTAGTGCATAATTATAGTTGTATCACGAAGCAAGTGAAAGTAACGAAAGAAAAAAGAATATAACTTTGCATTCGTAAGTATAATTGTTTTAATATTAAGCCGGTATTACAAGATACAATTTTTCCAACTATTGCATACAATTTTTCCTTGCAAGAAAACTTGAACTCCATTTGTTTGTGTGGAGATGAAATTTTCTTGCAAGGAAAAATTGTATGCAAAATTGTATCGTGTAATACAGGCTTTATATATTTTGTTACTAAAATTCATTTTACCAAGTAAAATATCAAATTATACTGTAAACATGAAACATTACATAAGAGGACATAACTAGATATTTTACATTAATTAGAAAATAAAAAATGGGTGTGCTAGAGATAACAGAATGCAGAATAAATTCAAATTGCAGTAAAAAAAATATATATTAAAAAACGTGGAAAATCAACAGTTATTACATATAATTATGATAATAAATCAATATATTTTATATTCATACCAATATTATTTTCTACCTCTATGAATTCTATTTATTGCCAACTATCCTACTAATGATAATTAAAATAATTATCGTTAAATTATTATTATATTAATAATAAAATTATTATTATTGGGTAACTTGGGTTAAAGAAAAATTCTTGCTTGCGAGGATACAAAATAATCAAATTAAACATAGGCTGTTTATAATGATATTAAAATTAAGGATAAAAAAAGCGCATTATGAGAATCTCACGGCTTCTTTTTCTCTCTTTACAGATTTCCGCTTCAAAATGAAACATATTGTTGAAGGAATGGTTACGTTACATACATAGTATGCGACGAGTGGAATTCATGCCATAAAAATTCTGTTCACTGTGCTCACAGCATTTCACATTGTAATAATTATAATGTTCTGTAGTTCTATTTAAATTTTTATATATTATGCTATAAGAAAATAATAATAAAAATGTAAATAGTTTAAAGTTTAAATATGATGTGCACTAGCTGCATAATATTTTACTATAATTTATTTTAACCATGTTAAATAATAACTGTAGGATGAGTGAAATAAATTAATAATGAAGTAAATAATTTATTTTTGTAAAACAGATAATTTTATTAAAAAAAAATATTCCAATATTCATGTCCATTTACATCCTTTACTACTGACAAACCTTTCTTTACCTGGCGTCCTCCTCCGAACTGACGTCACAAATCGCATTACCTGCCTGACTGACTCGGGTGATGTTGGGCCCACTGTATAATCCTCGTTTCGGGTCTATTCCTTTAAGTCTATGGTATACAGTATATACTGTACTACGTCTATTATATTTTCATAATAAAAACAATCGCTTGCTCGAGGTGTATTTTTGTGTAAATCATCTGGAAAAAACCTGAAATACGTACCGGGAAATATCATGGAATTTTAAACCCTCTGGAAAACTGGGAAATATCATGGAATTTCGAAAAAAAATGTCAAAAAAACTGTAATTATGATCTCATGTGCGCACCATGGGTGGGTGTAACTGTAGATATGGCAACACTGTATGCCACTGGTCTCGTGTGCGCACTATGTCAGCCCCCCCCCCCCCCCCCTCCCTCTACAGAGCCGACACTGGTCTCGGGTGCCCACTATCATCTGCTGGGATGCAACTGGTCTCGTGTGCGGACCACCCACTACTTGGCAACGTCGTGACACTGCTCTCGTGTGCGCACCATGCAAAATTAAATATAATGCATTAAAATGCATACTAAATTTAATGAAGACATTAAATAAATAGTCAATAACATAAAAATATTAAATAATTAAAAAATATAAATATATATATATATATATATTCTTTTAATCCATTGCTTACCTTTCAAAAGTTTCAAATAAAGTGAATAAATATTTGAGTCAGTCCAATAAAAGCGTACCTGGTAAAAAAATTTAAAATATCAATTTTTTTTTTTATTATTATTCGTTTAGCTCTGAAGGTGTAGTGATCACCCCTAAAATTATTTTTTCTCAATATCAATATTTTAGACTACACAGCTTTAATCGTGATACCATAGGCCTGTTCGTAAACCCTTATCGGTGTACATTTTCTGCACTCATTCGACCTTATGTACATGGAATATAAGGTTGATTGGGTGTAGAAAGTGTACACCGAGCAGGGTTTACGAACAGGCCTTATGTTAGTACATTTTTGCACTAAGGGAGTCCCGACCTCAAAATTTTTTATAGCAGAAATGAATAGAGGATGAAAAGTTATGTTACTCTGATTTTTTTCAGATTTTTTAGGGACCGGGAAGTATTGCTAAAAAGTTTTGGCGAGGTCGGGTTCGAATCCACGTCCCTTTTGGGTCCTATCTTTTATTAAGAGAGGCGGCAAGAGGCGGCACTTTTTCTGTACATTCAATAATTTTTAAAAAATAGTTGCCGGGCTCTAAAAATCTGAAAAAAATCAGAGTAGCATAACTTTGCACCCTCTATCCATTTCTGCAATAAAAAAAATTGAGGTCGGTACTCCATTTCCGAAATGGTATGATGCGTCATCCCGCGCTGCAGTTTTCGAACAAATTTGTTTGCACGCATTTTTTGGGTTTCTCACTATCACTGCTTGTAAGAAAAAAATACCAAAATTTTCTGAATCCATTTTCAGTATTGCCTCTGCATGGCCATAACGTGACACTTTGAATAAAAGATAAATTTGCCACATCTTCCTCAAAATTTTCATTGAAAAAGTGCATGTTTGCAATATTTTCTTGTCAAAAGTGTATACAGGGCAGTGGTGTATACCATGCCAAATGGTGAACAATTTTTTTTATTATTTTTTTTTCGGGCAATTCATCTTGATTGCATGGACATCCTAAAAATGCATGCAAACAATTTTTTTCGAAAACTGCAGCGCACGACGCATCATACGATTTTAACGGAAATTAGTGCAAAAATGTCACGTATAACGCTGTGTAGCCTAAAATATTGATTTTCAGAAAAAAATTGTTTTAAGGATGATACACATACAGAGCATAAACATAGCGAGTAAAAAAAAAAAAATAAATTTTAAAATTTATTGACCAGGTATACGCTTTTAATGGACTGTCTCATTTATTATATTAATTATCATACAATAATTGTAACAATATGATCATCATGGATTAATTAATAATGAATAATTAATCAGGGTGTATACCAACTGGAAAAACCTGGAAAACCGGGAAATATCATGGAATTTCAAACCCTCTGGAAAAACCGGGAAATATCATGGAATTTCGAAAAAACTTGCAAATAACCTGGAATTCTCACATTTTTCAGTATTCGTTTTTTTAATTATGCATGCAATTTCAATGACTAAAATCTTGATAACATACAGTTTTGGTTTTTAATTTTTTTTATAAGTTCTAATATTCAAATAAATTATAAAACTTATTCAAGTATTGGAGATGAAAATTAGGGGAAAAAAAGTGTGCAAACGCGGCGTAAAAAGATCGCGATTTACGAGAGATCGCGTACGTTATAGTGATGTCAATATTATTTCAGATGCATAGTTAAATATTTACTGAAAGATGTTTGAATGTTTCAAATAGTAATGTATACAACAAAAAATACTCCTTTTTCAAGTGAAACAATTTAAAACTTAATGAACTTTAAAAAAAAAAAAATGCATGCATGCATGCAGTGGTGTAAAGATCGGCAATTTACGTGAATTATACTAATTTAAAAAGTTGTTTGTTTGATGAGGATAGCAAAAATCTACATTATAATTAAACATATTTCATCAAAACAACTGCAAAAAATTCTAGTATGTACAAATTATGATACTGTAAATGCCCCGTTTATATTATATGATATAATTTGATGTGAATTCACTTTATCTCTTTAAAAGTACTAGTAAAATTGAGTTGCCGCAGGTGGAAAAAGGGTTATATCCAAGCCCAATTGTGATTGAATTTTTGAGCCTTGGTTACATAAAAAATAATTTTTTCAGGCCAATTTTGCACCTATTAAGTTTGGAAAGATAACTATACTTGTCTTTCCAAATTCAGGTTCAAAAGTGATCAGAAAAAAAATATTGTTGATGCTGCTGAGGCTCAAAAATTCAATCCCAGTTTGGCTTGGATATAACCCCTTTTGATCCTTTGGAGTCACCATTAATGCATTGCTGTTTTTTTCGACAATTTTCTCTCAAATCCAAAAATTTAGGAACCATAAATTACAAAAATTTAGGAACTATAAATTAGAGGATTTTTTAGTAAATTCGTGAAATAGTGTTTTCAATCATTTCAGAAAATTTCCAATCTATTTCCCTGTATAAAATTTGCTTCTTTCGTAATATCAAGATTTAATATACATTATATTCATGCATGCAAATACTATACAGTATATATGATATAATTATTTTATATTATATTGTCACCAGAAAAGTTAATTTAGATATATGTACCTCAATTTTCGTATTTGCTTTGTACGATTTTCAATTGTTCCCTATTATATCATATAAGTTTAGTATATTTATAATAAAATATATACTCGTATATATATAATTAAAAAAAATGTATTATATTAATTTCATTAGTTCCACCTAAAAAATTGAGCATAAAATTTTTCTAAAAATCAAAAAAATTTGCTCGCTACGCTCGCAATTTTTACACCATCATGTACTATTTTTTATATACCGTATAATATACTGGGTTGCATTTTTTTTCATTTTTTTTTTTTTTTTTCATGATCTGTACACTTTAAATTGAAATATTAATGCCTAGGTGTTTAGAGAAACAGAAAAAAAAAAACACGTAAAATACCAAGATTTTATTTTTTTTTTCCCCCTTATGAAATTTAAACATTGGACAATACCTTAAAAATTGCATGGTTCAAGATTTTAGTGTTCGCCCCCCCCCCCCCCCCTCCTTGAACGCTAAAAAAATACCTGGAGATTTTTAAAAATCTCTGGAAAAACCTGGAAAACTCATGGAATTTCATTAGTGAATATTGGTATACACCCTAGATGGTTAGCAGCAAACAGGGGGTTGAAAAGACATTGAAAAATTATGATTCAAGGGTCTTAATAAAGTTAAATATTGAATCCTACGGCATCCTACTATCTTCGTAGATAAGAAAAGAGGCTCAGCTTTAGGTTTAATAAAATAATTCGATAGATAATCAGCAGATACGGAAGGAGTCCGGTATCATAAATTTACACATTTTTATTGGCTGATTGCTGCATGACGGCGCCAATAATTTAAACAGAGAAAGTGGTGGCAGGATTTGATATTGCATCTTCTCTTCAATTAAATGAAACTATTTGCGAAACAATTTCTATTATTTAAATATGATGAAAGGTATGTTTGTAATATTACTTATCTCCCAGTGTGTTTTTACAGTACGCGTATATGGAATAATGTTCATTTTTTAAGTTTTAAAACTCATAGGCTAGGCATTGGAAATTTTGAATTTTGGCTTGATTGTTTTTGATTGGCTACCTGTTATGCAGGTGCGTACAGGTATGCATATCTATAGTGAACCGAACCTGACATAGCGATGACGTCACTGGCGATGCGCCATCGCCTCCAGGTAAAGTGCATCTTTTAAATATGCATTTGAGCATACTTGCAGTGCTCAAAAAATTCGCATAAAATTCACACATGTATTTCTCCGCCCCCTCTTTCGATGAAGCCAATCAGATTCACGCATGCAAATTCCTCATTATGATGCTGTAAATGTCATGCTTAAAAACTAGGAAGCAACGCGATGTTGATGTACGCGCGGCGTAAGCTCACTTTATTTTGTAGATTATACTACACAATTTTTGCAGTATTTTTGTATATTTTTTGAAAAATTCAGTGAACACAATATTCAGCATTTCAAGCATTTAGAATATTTAGATAGAGGGAACTAGATTGAAAATTTTCTTAATGTTCGAAAAACATTTTGTGTCCTAATTTATGGTTCCTAAATTTCTGAATTTTCAGGGTAATGTTTATAATAATAATAATAATAAAAATTCCAGCAATTTTTACCACATTCAATTCACACTGGACTAAAATTTTAAATGGGACTTTTAAAATTAATATTTTTTCATTAAGGGTGCAAGGCAACCTAAGACGATTGTAGGAAAACTCGGTGCAGGAAAACTCGGTGCAGGAAAACTCGGAGCAATTTCAACAAGCTAGGAAAACTCGGTGCACGGTAAACTCGGAGCACGGAAAACTGGAAGCACCGCTAGGAAAACTCGGAGCATCGCATATATTATAAAATATCGTATATATTATATATGACCAGCTATATATATTGTCGCCTCCAAACACAAAAGTTACAGGGGACTTAATTAAATATTATGAGGAGCATCACTATATCGTAATTTATCCTTAATAATTGTTCTCTAGGGCTTATAAATATTTATAAATTGTGTATTTGCCATGATAATTTTTTAAGAATTGTAATTATTTGTGTAATTATTTTTTGATGGTAAAAAATTATAAAATTTAGATCAGAACATAGATAACAAAATGACTGTTCACTTTCTGAAGTAAAGAAAGTAATTATTTAGTCCAGTTTTTGAGATGGTTTTTAGTTGAAAAAGATGCTGATTTGACTTGATTTGAAAATGGCCGCCAGATTTCCAATGATATTCTCATTATTTATATCCTGATATATCTCAAAAACTAGATTGACTTTTGCTTCATTTTTTTTTTCTTTTTGCTGAATATTTATGTTATAATGTAAGGAAGGTTTACTATACATGTAATATTTTCAGAGTGATTCACCATCTCCTAAAATTAGTGACAATAACCCTTTTAAAACAACATACAGTTGAAATTTTTTGCTATATATTATATATATGTAATGTATCTCTTGAAACTTTACTTGATATCTTTCTAATTTTTATTTATATATATAATATGTATATTATATATATATTTTTATTTTAATTTTTTTTTAAATTTTTTTATATATAAAGCTGTGCATGCAATGAAGTAGAATAGTTGCATCTGTGATTATACAATTCTTATTCTTACCAATTCTTATTTAACTTTAACATAATATTTTGCTGCCTTGAGCCGTAATTCATCTATATAGATATTTTATTCTTTTATCTAATTTTTAATTAAAATAAATTTGCATTGCATATAAATTTATATGTAAATATATTAGGTTCAACAAAATGCATTTTCACATAAATTAAATATTTTTTTAAAAATGTTTACATACGATGTGCTGCTATAAATTTACTTTTAAATTCTTAACTAAATTCATGCATACTTTTCTAAATAATAAATTTTAAAACTGGTATAGGTATTGACTATTGTATTATGTACTAATTAACGCAATAATACGGAAAAAAATTTCACAATAAAAGTGTTTTATTTTATATAAACATACTGTTATTTACATTGATCACATAAGCTATAATATCACATAGGAAATAATGTTCGTCTACTTAAAAATTGATGCTTAAATTGTACAAAATAATACATAATTATCTTATTGGAATCTATATAATTAAATGCAAAGCTATAAATAGAAACAAAATCCACACCATAGCCGGAAATGAGGGGAGAGGGGAGGGGTCAGTACTAGGTGCCTAGTAGGAGATGTTGTGGGCCACATCCTCCACATAGTCATAGGCTGGGTGACCCTTAGCCCATGAAAGTTATTGGGCTGCGCCTCGCCCCATTGTTCAAGTGCACGTGCACTAATTACCTCTTACCTGCTACCTGTTTTTTTCAATCCAGGTAGTAAAGAAACTTGTTGACAACGTTTGAACGCCATAAAATAATGTTCGGTTGAAAGTATTTCAATATTATTACAATTTATTACCATTCCCTATTTTTCAGCATTGCATGTATATTATATAAAATATATATAATGATTAATCGTCATCATGTATAAAACATGATTAAGAGGCATTCACAAAGTCCTAAGGCCACATTTAGGGCTCGATAATTTAAAGCCCGATTTTATGCATGCTTTTTAGACCCAAAATTTCTGGTCTTAAATTATCGAGCCCTAAATGTGGTCTTAAAGGCCTTCTGAACCTTTTCACAGTATTAAGTACACGGTTAGCTTTGCTTCAGTGTGATTCGGCTGCATATATTTTTTTTTTTTCAGTAGCACAAATATCAGAGATAATAGCCGATGAAAAGGAACCTGTGACGTCACTCACGCTCATTCAGCGGCGACAATATAGGGAAATCCCTGCAAAAGATAGGTTCACTCCCGCTTCAGCCACGGCCACAATTTTACTTCTGGAATTATGAAACTTTACCAGGGTAGTCTTGATAGTATTTTTCAAATAGCTTGAAAGATTTTTTATGATGACATTCATAGAAACGGAGTTATTGCGGTAGCAAGATAAGCTAAAAATTTAACATTGTTTTCCTATACAACATTTTCGCTCCTCTTTCTACCGCAATAACTCGGTTTGTATGAATGTCATCAAAAAAAATCTTTCAGACTATTTGACAAATACTATCAAGACTGCCCTGGTAAAGTTTCAAAATTTCAGAAGTAAAATTGTGGCCATGGTTGCAGCGGGAGTGAACCTACCTTTTGCAGGGATTTCCCTATATTGTCGCCGCTGAATGAGCGTGAGTGACGTCACAGGTTCCTTTTCATCGGCTATTATCTCTGATATTTGTGCTGCTGAAACAAAAAATTTTATGCAGCCGAATCACACTGAAGCAAAGCTTACTGTGTGCTTAATATTGTGCAAAGGTTCATAAGGCCTTTAAGACTTTGTGAATGCCCCGTATTTATTTTCCTTTCCCTTTAATTAAATAAAAATATATTTCTTCACATTTATGCAATATGTAATATTAGATTTTTTTTTTCAATGTGTTAATGATAATATATATAATGTCATATAACAAATAAAAATGAAAATTGATATAAGAATGTAATTGTTCTCATAAAGTTATATGGACATTATGGACAAAAAATTGCTGTACCGCTGTTCCTTCTATGAAAGCACTTAAATTTTTCCTTTATTTACAATAAATATTAATTAAATAATGAAATTATTTGAATTATTTATAAATTGTATTATATAATTTAATATAGAATTAGTGATATTCATAGTATTTAAGCCCTCCAATAATTTTTTTGTATGAAGGCAACAAGACAATTACATGTGTTCGATTTTTGTTATATTTTATTATTTTTATGCTAATATACATATTCCAAAATCCATATACTAGTATAGGGATCTTGCAATATATGCGATGCTCCGAGTTTTCCTAGCGGTGCTCCCAGTTTTCCGTGCTCCGAGTTTACCGTGCACCGAGTTTTCCTAGCTTGTTGAAATTGCACCGAGTTTTCCTGCACCGAGTTTTCCTGCACCGAGTTTTCCGGATACCACCTAAGACCACGGTGTTGACTACGCCATGTCGCCATCTCTTGACAAATTGGTTTTTAATTTCTTACGGTCAGAGTTTTTAGAGTATCAACTTGAAACTTAATTAAGGTACGGACATTAACACTTTTGATACGCAGAAAAAATTTCATTGTCATAGGTGAAACCAATTTTTAAATTCAAATCCAAAACTGGTTTGGTTCCCGCTATTTTCGCTACAGCATTTTGTATGTATTTTTAAAGTACTGTTAATATTTAATTTGAAATTTATAATGAATGTCTCACGAGATAATTGATTTCAAAATTTATCCAAATAAAACAACACCATATAATATTACTTTTGCAGTATTTATTTTTTTCTGTATATCATACATTTCCTTTTCAATTAATGATTTCAATGTAGTATTTCATAGTTTGGATGACATCACTTGCTGAAAGAGAGCAAAAACTTTTTGATTTTGGTCCACATGTTATAATTACAAAGTAACATAATAATAATAATAATAATAATAATAATAATAATAATAATAATAATGCTCATTGCCCGCAGCTGAGTAGGAGACGCTGGATCGTAACATCCCCGACAGGACCAGCGGGCGCCTTCATCTTGGCCCAATTGGGCCCGGTGCTGGCGCTTAACCACCAAAACTAGGTTGGGAGTTAAAACATCAAATAATACTAATAATAATAATAAAGGCATCCAGCACCCAAGAGTGCTAGCGGAAATGTGTCCCACCGCGCCTAGGAGAGGACCTGCCCGAAAGGCTGTGTGATGGGCTATTTGCGGGTGTACCCGGGAAGCCCTCATTGCCCGCAGCTGAGTAGGAGACGCTGGATCGTAACATCCCCAACAGGATCAGCGGGCGCCTTCATCTTGGCCCAATTGGGCCCGGTGCTGGCGCTTAACCACCCCAACTAGGTTGGGAGTTAAAAACACAAATAATAATAATAATAATAATAAAGGGCATCCAGCTACGGGATGGGCGTAGGCTCTTCTCTGGCTCGCGGTACGTGTCCCCCCGCGCTCAGGAAGGACATGCGGGTTTTGGGTTGCCTTGCGAGTGTGACCTCTGGCCCGTAGCCTGTGGTTCTTGAACCACAGGGCGGCCAGGGCATTGGTTTGTGAAGTCCAAGATGCATCCCCACCTTTAAGTGCCCTGGTTAAAGGCATCCAGCACCCAGAGTGCTAGCGGAAATGTGTCCCACCGCGCCTAGGAGAGGAACTGCTCGAAAGGCTGTGTGATGGGCTATTTGCGGGTGTACCCGGGAAGCCCTCATTGCCCGCAGCTGAGTATAAGGAGACGCTGGATCGTAACATTCCCAACAGGACCAGCGGGCGCCTTCATCTTGGCCCAATTGGGCTCGGTGCTGGCGCTTAACCACCCCAACTAGGTTGGGAGTTAAAAACCCAAATAATAATAATAAAGGGCATCCAGCTACGGGATGGGCGTAGGCTCTTCTCTGGCTCGCGGTACGTGTCCCCCCGCGCTCAGGAAGGACATGTGGGTTGCCTTGCGAGTGTGACCTCTGGCCCGTAGCCTGTGGTTCTTGAACCACAGGGCGGCCAGGGCATTGGTTTGGGAAGCCCAAGATGCATCCATACCTCTAAGTGTCCTGGTCTAAGGCATTCAGCACCCAGAGTGCTAGCGGAAATGTGTCCCACCGCGCCTAGGAGAGGACCTGCCCGAAAGGCTGTGTGATGGGCTATTTGCGGGTGTACCCGGGAAGCCCTCATTGCCCGCAGCTGAGTAGGAGACGCTGGATCGTAACATCCCCAACAGGACCAGCGGGCGCCTTCATCTTGGCCCAATTGGGCCCGGTGCTGGCGCTTAACCACCCCAACTAGGTTTGGGAGTTAAAAACCCGAATAATAATAATATCTTTATTGCTTTTCGATTGTATACACAATGAAAGCTTTTTTTATAAACTTTTCAATACAGACATTGTACATAAACAAACAAGTAGCTCAACCACATCAACTTTACATGCACAATCCTGAATTTTTTTTAACATCATGCTATATTAAAATTTAATAATAAAGAATCGATAAAGAAATCAATAAATATAATCATGATGAAACATATTAAGGATAAGATAACACGAAACATCGATTGTTGTAGTCCCATTTGATTAACATGTAAACCTTAGCAACCTCGTAATAATTTTTTTTTTTTTTTTTTTTTTTTTTTTTTTTTTTGCAGATTGTCCTTAGCACCAAAAAAATGTGGAAAAAACTTCAAAACAACCAGACGATCCAATTTTTTTAAATTAAATTTTTAACTTTTCAGCATCGGGCTTTCCCATGGAGACCTAAACTAAGAAATTAATTTAAAAAAATCGGATCGCCCGATTGTTTTGAATTTTTTTCTATATTTTTTTGGTGCTAAGAACTGTATCTAAAAAAAAAAAAAAAAAAACACACACACAGATTCATTATGAGTTTGCTAAGGTTGTCATGTTAATCAAATGGGACTACAACATGCAATCGATGTTTCGTGTTATACCCTTAAAACTATACATCAACGTAAAATACCGGAATCTCTAAGATACAGCGTTAATTTTTTACATTCATGCCATCAATCCAACATAACATAATTATCTATATAGCTTAAATAACGAAAATAAAGTAAAACATTAATTATAACCTATTCATCACAAGATAGTAAAATAAATGTAGAAAAACACGATATCTTTAAACACACAAAAAAATAAAATAAAGTAAACAAAACATCAATCGAATAAAATGCCCATGCATAATCTTAAAAAAAAAAAACGTATCCTAATTACGCAAGCTTATAAGTTAACAAACTTAACATTCAAAATTAAAAATTCAGATAATCCTTTGCATTATAATAGTACTGTATTTTTAACAACGAGAAATTTCTTCAATAATAATAGTTGAGGGAAATTACTCTGTTCTGCTTTATTTTTTAAAAATGCTGGCAAATTATTGACAGTGATGCACACATAAATCGCGGATCGCTGTCTGCAAAAGATTATGTCTCTCTATAGTCTATATACGTATAGGTATATATTATTCCTGTTTCTTAGATGCAGGCTGGAGACCATGTAAACTCTAAGAGTTCAAAGGTGATGACACCCCTTTGGACCTCAGGAGTAAAGACGCTAGATTACGAGGTCACTAAGATAGGAAAGGAGACGCGGCTGTGGCCTTGTTTTTGGTATTTCCCGGGGTATTCACCTGATAGTGACATTAAGGATTACTGTCACTGCAGAAATTAATTTTTGATGGTACAAAAATATAAAATTTAAGATCAGAACATAGAGAACAAAATAGCTGTTCACTTTTTGAAGTACAAAAAGTAATTATTCAGTCTAGTTTTTCCCCCTCCCCTAGTTAATAGCTTAAGGAAATGCAACAATCATCTTTCTTCAATTTTGCGCGATAGCGCCACATTTGCCATAGTCTTTAAAAGTAGGTGAGAATAACCAAAAGTTGCCCTTACGACGTGAGGCAACTTTTGGCCCACTTTGGGATTTTTTGGATTTTTTTCGGAACGCTAAAAATTTCCGAAAGTGCAAACTCGCGATGGCACAAAGAAGTGGTAGAGAAAAATTGAAAACGTGTAAAATCGTCAAAAAAATAATTAAAATTATTGGCTGAAAAAGAATTTTGAAAATCTCAAAATTACCCGAAATTATCCCGATTTTTTCGATTTTTGAAAATTCGAAAAATTTTTGACGAGAACTGGCCAAAGCTTTTTCGAGCGCGCGCCATTGGAACTTTTGTTCATGGCAACGAGAGCTACAAGAAAACTGTTTTCACTTATTTCTCGTAAATCCGGGACGCTAATTAGGGCAACCCGAAAAAATCGCATTTTCGGTATGCTGTAACTTAAAAGATATGCGCGGTAATGCAAGGGTCCTGTGAGACAAAATAGGTCTAAAAACCGTAAAAATGAGCTTAATTTAAAAAAAGTCGAAAAAATTAATTTTTCTGGGGGGCGCAGTGTTTTGAATTTTCAGCATAGGGAAATACGGCTTAAAAGGGGTCATTTCCGGACGCTATAGCTAAAAAATTTGCAGAGATATCAAATTTTTGAGAAAATTTTTACGATTTTCACATACAGATTTCAATGCATTACATACGTATAATTTTAAAAATAAATATATCACCGGAATCTGCAGTTCTTGGCCATTTATAATATTGAAAATTGCATTGGAAGACGGTTTCTTTATTTCAATCATATAATAATTGTTTCAATATAGTAAATTTAGTATGATACCAAATCAGCCAATTGCATGGGGTAAGATACGTAACCAAGCAAGCTTCAGATTGTTTATTATTGCAACAGTTTAGATCAACAAACTGGAGTTTGCCTAGTTACGTATCTTACCCCATGCAATTGGCTGATTTGGTGTCATACTAAATTTACTATATTGAAGTTAAGAAACCGTCTTCCAATAAAATTTTCAATATTATAAATGGCCAAGAACTGCAGATTCCGGTGATATATTTATTTTTAAAATCATACGTATGTCACGTATTGAAATCTGTATGTTGTGAAAAACGTTAATTTCCCATAGGGTCCTATGTATTGGAAAAAAAATACACATAATCAACAACCAACAATACCTGGGTGAATGAGTTTGTTTACGTTTTGCTAAAACATAATTTTGCAAGTGGTCTATTACATTTTCGAAAATAAAAAAATACGGAGACGTAGCTGAACATATGCCTCATTGATATCCTAAAAAATATTTTCAAATTTTGCATCAAAACCCGTTAAAAAAAATTAATTTCCGAAAAAATTGAAATCGATCGTTGACATTTCTTCCATTTGTAGCCAAAGTTTTGGTTGTAACGAAAACTATGTCATTATAAAATATTGCCTCTCGTTCTTTGTGAATTAGAAAATGCATGTTTAGTTAAATATAATCCGATCAGGCAAAGCTGAGTTATGAATTTTTTTGTGTGCCCGCGCGTGGAACTTGGAGAGGGCCAGGCCTGCAATATACACGCTGGGCATGGGGAAAACCGTGGCGCGCGGCGAAATCGCTGAATGACCAATGTACTGTAGTACTGCATTAACTCAAACTACTACTAAAATATTATCATACAATCACTGCCATTAGTATGATATGGACACACCACAAATATATATAATGTTAATGACTCATTTTTTTTTATTTAATTGTAAACTAATATTATTATTTATTATGCTTTAACAATTCGTCTGAATTATGATGTGTGTTTGTCTTTATTGCATATTTTTTTTAAAATATTATATAATATGATACATTAATAATAATATAAGTGTATATTTTATACTACGTGCGCATATGTATATAGTCAATAAATATTCTTAATTTTTTTTATTCAAAATGATTTATTCTTTAACTAGTAATTTAAAATTTAATCATTTAATATCACAAAAAAATATAATATCAAAATCTGCCATGGTATAGAAAGAAATGTAGTGATAACTTTAAACGAGAAATTATATTTTTATATGTTAAAATTTAGTTGCAAATCAACTGTATTTTCGTATGCGTATATAAGAAGCTATTAGTAAATGCATGAAATAATAATTAAAATTAAACATCACTGCAACTATATTTCTCTGTATTCATAAGATATTTTATCATTATATATGTATCAGATGCCAATATACGACTTTATAATATACATGATATTATAGCACCACTAAAAACTATAATTCTCATTTAAAGAGCATATAATTATACATAAGTATATGTTAAAATTTGAACGATAATATTCAGTATAATATAATGAATACAACAAACCAACACTTCGGACTCTTTTTTTTTTTTTATTATTTTTTTATTTCTTTTGCAGTTTGAAAATAAAGTCAACAATATTTAGATACAGCGAATAGGTTTGCAAGTTAGTGTACTATATGTACCAATATAGCTATATCAAAATAATTAAAATGACAGTTATTTAAAGGGTATAAATACATATTATGATTTTAACTTTTACTGTATTCTTTAGGAAATTTTTGAGAATTATATGTATATATAAATATATATTATAATGAATATTTCGAGGAATAAAAATTGATGGATCAATTAATATGATATAATTATACATATTGCGGACTGTTTTTAAACATTATTTTTTTTAACCAACACATGGCACATTGAAACAATTTTCGTCATTTAATAGCAACTAAGTAGTATGCATATTATTTACCTTTATATACCATAGGTTTGTAACAATTAAAAAAATATATATATTATTTTATTGACATAAAATTTTTCGTAATCTGGGTATCTGCATTATATGGGTACACATAAATGTACATGCAGTGTTATAGAAAAATGAAATATAGTTGCAGTGATGTTTAGTGTTTAATTTTAATAATTATTTCATACATGCTTCTTGTACGCATACAAAAAAATACAGTTGATTTGCAACTAAATTTTAACATATCAAAATATAATTTCTCGTTTAAAGTTATCACAGCATTTGCTCTATGCCATGGCAGATTTTAATATAATATTTTTATAAGTCATATTAAATTATTAAATTTTAAATTACTAATTAAAGAATAAATTATTTTGAAAAAAAATTAAGAATATTTATATACATATGTGCACATGGTATATAATATAAACTTATATTATTATTAATTTAACATATTATATAATATTTAAAAAAATAAAACATGCAATAAAGACAAACATACATCATAATTCAGACGAATTGTTAAAGCATATAATAATAAATAATATTAGAATTTAGCACAGACTCTTCATTATATCATACATGCGTGGCTTTATTGGCGTCATAAAGTTAGTGCGCCCCCTAGTAGTAACTGCTGGAACTACGTGCGTCTAGCGAGGATTGCTGTATATGATTAACATTGTAAAATCATGTAAATGCTCTATCAGTAGCCACAGCATAATTTTATAGAAATGACAACACCATAATTAGTTGTCAAACACTTTCGGACAAATATAAAAAAATATTTCAACTTCGTAAGTGATTTCTTTCCTATATATTTGATAATTTTTGTGATTCTCCCCATGCTATAGGTATTGCCGTATCCTCGATGCAAAGAGCAAAATTTGCAGACGTCAGCGCCATCTCTTGGTTCTTTATTAAATAAAAAAAAATGAGTCATTAACATTATATATTTGTGGTGTGTCCATATCATATACTAATTGCAGTGATTGTATGATAACATTTTAGCAGTAGTTTGAGTTAATGCAGTACTACAATAGCCATTCAGCGACTTCGCCGCGCGTCACGGTTTTCCCCATGCCCACAGCGTGTATATTGCAGGCCTGGCGCTCTCCAAGTTCCACGCGAGGGCACACAACAAAATTCATAACTCGGTTTTGCCTGATCGGATTATGTTCAAACATGCATTTTCTAATTCACAAAGAACGAGAGGCAATATTTTATAAAGACATAGTTTTCGTTACAACCAAAACTTTGGCTACAAATGGAAGAAATGTCAACGATCGATTTCAATTTTTTCGGAAATTAATTTTTTTTAACGGGTTTTGATGCAAAATTTGAAAATATTTTTTAGGATATCAATGAGGTATATCTTCAGCTACGTCTCCGTATTTTTTTATTTTCGAAAATGTAATTAAATTGAGCACAGGAAATTAAAACATGGAGCAACCTCCCGGCCGCCGTTTTTTTTAAATGGCGGCGTTAGCACAGGGCGTAAAAAGGCGTAATTTTGATATGTTGTAGAGAAAATCAAACTCTATAGATCCTGTAATTTTCAAAACTGCCCTGATTTTTTCCGGGTCAAAAGTTAAATTTACTGGGCTACATTGCGTTTACGGGTTAAATGTATATTATACCGTTAAATGTATGGAAATTTTTATGCACCCGCTGACATATAACTGGAAATCTTATGGGACTAGCGTTGCCAAACTTTCACATAAGATGCTTAAGGAGTGCCTGCACCTATCCTGCTATGTTTTAGCCTTCCACCAATTGATCTTGCAAACAATTTTTAAGCGAGGATCTTTGATCCGAGCGCCATTTTAGTGAACTTTGCATGCTTCGTCCACTCTCGAGCACTCTACATTTTTCAGCGAGGCTGCGTTAGCAGCCGAGCTGTGTTTGAGTAATACTAGGTTGTCATAGCTACCATTTACTAGGCTTCAACTTTAATTCAGTTGCAATTTAGCAGCTTAGAAAGCGAGGATCTTTGATCCGAGCGCTGTTTCACTGCACATTTGCATGCTATATTCACGCTTCACCCGCCCACAATTTACAGCGAGGCTGCGTTAGCAGCCGACCGCCATTGAATTGGACCTATGAATGTTGGCTAACCTTCGTCTGCCCGACAATTTTAAACATTTGCCAAAATGAAGCACAATATTCTTCTAATAAAAGGAATGTGTTGACATACTGACTTGAATAAAGTGACCAACCCTATGCAACATTAACCCAGAAACTCTCTTCTTACCAAATCAAAGACCGGAAGTTAGCGGTGAAGGCTGGAAGTTCAAATTCTGGGACTGAATTCATTTAAATTATAGTTCTTTTGGTGTTTGCGATGTCGTTTGAATATATTGTTGCGGATGACGTCACACTGAAAAAACACTTGACAGTTTTCCTGCTAAATTTAGCTGTTTTACGCGTTTGTATTTGTACCCATAAAAAAATTTGTTAAATTCAACAGAGTTGCTGTTTTAGATTTCTACAACCTCAGAACTGTTGAATTTTAGGCGTTAGATGTGTAGAATTCGGTGTAGCAGTGTATGAATGTTAAAAACGACAGAGTTTGCGATGTAAGATTTATAGGTTCTATCTTTTTAATTTTAACATTTCTACTCTTTTAATTTCTACAGTTTATTCCTTGATTCTACTAACGTATCTACTTCCTTATATTCTACAACTTTACTCTGTTAAATATACAATGTTCTAGAAGCTGGTAATAGATGATGCAATTTATCTATTTATTGCACACAGTTTTTCTTTATACAAGAAAACGTAAGTTCCATTTCGTACAAGTGAACTTAAAGTTTTCTTGTAAAGAAAAACTGTATGCATTAAATAGATCAATTGCATCAACATGTAATACACCATCTTCTATATTATCAAAACATTCCATAATAAAATATTACAAGTTTCATAAGCAATGACAACATTATAATTAAATAATGATTAGGGAGCAAACAAATCCTAAATAAAGATTTAAAGTGGTTATAAGGGTTCAATTAAAAAAAAATAGTGATTTATTTATAGAGTAAATATTTAATTAAAAAATCCAAACATTATATTGTACAATATTAGATGGCTTTATTTGTATTATACATTAAAAACGTTATAAATTTTGTGAATGAGGTGAAGATGGAAATTTGTCACATTTGAACTCTATTTTTACACTATTATACTCAACAACTGACGTAAAGGAGCATCATCTTGAGGGTCAATTCTGGGTTTCCTTTCCATCTTGGTAGTTTGAATGGCCGTTCGGGGAAGTGGTGGTGGCACAAGGGCGGTTGTAATCTGGACTGCATTCGCGAGACGTTCTGTCTGATGCATAATCCCCACATGGACGTCAACTAGAAATGCACAGGTCTTGCATTAGTATTATCGCAAATTTATTGCAAGTAAACCTTCAACTTACCAAAAAATTTGCACGTGTAGCGTTATGGCCCCTCATCGCTCCTCAACGGTTCAAATATCGTCGGCCATGTGAAAATGCCTCGAAAATACCCCGGCACGCAGTATTGCTGGCCGCCCGTGTCTTAAAATATTAACACAATTATTAAAGCAATGAATGGCATAACATTATAGGAAGTAAAATATTAATTAAACTTACCATTGATGGTCCAGAATACATTTCACAGAGCACAACAAGAACTGAACTGACGCCTGCAGATTGAAACAGGAAATGACAAAACGTGTCTGCCGCGCAGAAATAACGGTCATTTTATAACGTGGTAAAAAGTTTAATTTTTGCAGAGTAGATGTGTTAAAATTAGTGTAACCGTTGAAACTTCAAAATATTACAAAGTTTCTAACGTTGAATGTATGCTTACACATTGCCGAACTGTTACTTTGCTTTTTACATATTCTAACATTTAATTTCCAACAATTTCACACGGTTGAAAGTTACACCGTAAAACGTTATTTCATTTTTAACAGAGTAAATTGTAACTTTTATGTATTGAAATGTTAAATCTTACCATGCAACTGCGTACATTGATATTTAACAGGGTAGAGACTGTTGATTTTGACAGTCCTCGCATAACAGTGTTTGGAACTGTTGAATTTAACACAGAACTAGTTTATATTTAACAGGAATACTGTAGAATTTGTACCAACAGTTCAAAAACTGTCAACTGTTTTTTCCGTGCACCATTGTTGATTTTTGACTTCATGGCAACTATTTTTTTTATTGTTGGGCGAGCAGCAAATTCATTCTTTTTTTAAATTCCGCCGGCCGCCGTTGACGTTCTTCGACCTTTTACTAAACTTTTCGACATTTCAAGGTAATTTTGACCTACAAATTTTTAATATATACCCTATACCCCATTGCACCTAAAATCACCTCAGGAACCCCATTTTCAGGTTTTCAAATACCTAATGTAAATAATAATGCCGTGAAATTCAATTTTTTTCTCTAATTCACCCTATATCTTCGATCGTTTTCACCCATTGTGTTTGGTGCTAACTTATAACTGACCACTTAATTAATGGCCACTGCATAGTAAGACAACTTTAAAGTTGTCCCACTGCACTTGTTGAGATATTAATATTTTTAGTTGAAAAAGATGCTGATTTGACTAATGGACGCCATATTTCCAATGATATTCTCACTATTTATATCCTGTATATCTAAAAAAAAAAAAAAAAATCACCGACTATTGCTCCATTTTTTTGGCTGAATATTTATGTTATATAATAATAAGGGGCATTCACAAAGCCCTAAGGCCGCAATTAAGGCTCAATAATTTAAGACCAGAAATTTTGGGTCTAAAAAACACGTCTAAAATCAAGCTTTAAATTATCGAGCCTTAAATGTGGCCTTAAGACTTTGTGAATGCCCCTTAATGTAAGGAAGGTTAACACTACTATAATTTTCAGAGTGATTCATCATCTCCTAAGACTAGTGACAATAATCCTTCAGAAAACCATAATCAAAACAGTTGGCACCAGACTGAACATTATAGCACCTATTCGAACTTGAAGCTGACATGCAAATGTAAAAAAAAAAAAAAAAATGCCCCTCACAGGCCCTGTAAGACAAAGCAGCTTGCAGCTCGCGAGCTATATATAGTGCCAAAAGTAAGTACAGTATTAAAGTATACAGTTTCAGAGTTTTATTAATTGAATTTTGGATTTAGGGAAGTATATAAAACTGATTTCGTAATGTATTAAATTGTATAATAATGTATTTTATCATCCATGATGTGTGAGTTGAACCGAATGTAGAAATTAATGATTATAGATTATGTACTTTGTACATGTTTCATTAAATAAAATATAATTTTTTGCACTATCTTCATATATATGTATAAATATATATATATATATATATATATATATATATATATATATATATATATATATATATATATATATATATACATATATATAATAAGATTGTAGGAAAACTCGGTGCAGGAAAACTCTGTGCAGGAAAACTCGGTGCAATTTCAACAAGCTAGGAAAACTCGGTGCACGGTAAACTCGGAGCACGGAAAACTGGGAGCACCGCTAGGAAAACTCGGAGCATCGCATATATTATAAAATATCGTATATATTATATATAATCAGCTATATTGTCGCCTCCAAACACAAAAGTTACAGGGGACTTAATTAAATACTATGAGGAGCATCACTATATCGTAATTTATCCTTAATAATTGTTCTCTAGGGCTTATAAATATTTATAAATTGTGTATTTGCCATGATAATTTTTTAAGAATTGTAATTATTTGTGTAATTATTTTTTGATGGTAAAAAATTATAAAATTTATATCAGAACATAGATAACAAAATGACTGTTCACTTTCTGAAGTAAAGAAAGTAATTATTTAGTCCAGATTTTGAGATGGTAATTTTTTTAGTTGAAAAAGTTGCTGATTTGACTTGATTTGAAAATGGCCGCCAGATTTCCAATGATATTCTCATTATTTATATCCTGAATATCTCAAAAACTAGATTGACTTTTGCTTCATTTTTTTTTTTTCTTTTTGCTGAATATTTATGTTATAATGTAAGGAAGGTTTACTATAATTTTCAGAGTGATTCACCATCTCCTAAAATTAGTGACAATAATCCTTTTAAACCAGTCGAAATTTCTTGCTATATATTATATATATGTATAATGTATCTCTTGAAACTTTACTTGATATCTTTCTATTTTTTATTTATTTATTTATATATATATAATATTTATATTATAAATATATTTTTATTTTAATTTTTTTTTATACATAAAGCTGTGCATGCAATGAAGTAGAATAGTTGCATCTGTGATTATACAATTCTTATTCTTACCAATTCTTATTTAACTTTAACATAATATTTTGCTGCCTTGAGCCGTAATTCATCTATATAGATATTTTATTCTTTTATCTAATTTTTAATTAAAATAAATTTGCATTGCATATAAATTTATATGTAAATATATTAGGTTCAACAAAATGCATTTTCACATAAATTAAATACTTTTTTAAAAATGTTTACATATGATGTGCTGCTATAAATTTACTTTTAAATTTTTAACTAAATTCATGCATACTTTTCTAAATAATAAATTTTAAAACTGGTATAGGTATTGTATTATATACTAATTAACGCAATAATACGGAAAAAAATTTCACAATAAAAGTGTTTTATTTTATATAAACATACTGTTATTTACATTGATCACATAAGCTAAAATATCACATAGGAAATAATGTTCGTCTACTTAAAAATTGATGCTTAAATTGTACAAAATAATACATAATTATCTTATTGGAATCTATATAATTAAATGCAAAGCTATAAATAGAAACAAAATCCACACCATAGCCGGAAATGAGGGGAGAGGGGAGGGGTCAGTACTAGGTGCCTAGTAGGAGATGTTGTGGGCCACATCCTCCACATAGTCATAGGCTGGGTGACCCTTAGCCCATGAAAGTTATTGGGCTGCGCCTCGCCCCATTGTT
Organism: Siphlonurus alternatus; assembly: GCA_949825025.1. Classification (NCBI taxonomy): domain Eukaryota; kingdom Metazoa; phylum Arthropoda; class Insecta; order Ephemeroptera; family Siphlonuridae; genus Siphlonurus; species Siphlonurus alternatus. The sequence goes on along the minus strand of OX463788.1, from coordinate 46,710,247 downwards.
CAAGTGCACGTGCACTAATTACCTCTTACCTGCTACCTGTTTTTTTCAATCCAGGTAGTAAAGAAACTTGTTGACAACGTTTGAACGCCATAAAATAATGTTCGGTTGAAAGTATTTCAATATTATTACAATTTATTACCATTCCCTATTTTTCAGCATTGCATGTATATTATATAAAATATATATAATGATTAATCGTCATCATGTATAAAACATGATTAAGAGGCATTCACAAAGTCCTAAGGCCACATTTAGGGCTCGATAATTTAAAGCCCGATTTTATGCATGCTTTTTAGACCCAAAATTTCTGGTCTTAAATTATCGAGCCCTAAATGTGGTCTTAAGACTTTGTGAATGCCCCGTATTTATTTTCCTTTCCCTTTAATTAAATAAAAATATATTTCTTCACATTTATGCAATATGTAATATTAGATTTTTTTTTCAAATTGTTAATGATAATATATATAATGTCATATAACAAATAAAAATTGATACAAGAATGTAATTGTTCTCATAAAGTTATATGGACATTATGGACAAAAAATTGCTGTACCGCTGTTCCTTCTATGAAAGCACTTAAATTTTTCCTTTATTTACAATAAATATTAATTAAATAATGAAATTATTTGAATTATTTATAAATAGTATTATATAATTTAATATAGAATTAGTGATATTCATAGTATTTAAGCCCTCCAATAATTTTTTTGTATGAAGGCAACAAGAAAATTACATGTGTTCGATTTTTGTTATATTTTATTATTTTTATGCTAATATACATATTCCAAAATCCCTATACTAGTATAGAGGGATCTTGCAATATATGCGATGCTCCGAGTTTTCCTAGCGGTGCTCCCAGTTTTCCGTGCTCCGAGTTTACCGTGCACCGAGTTTTCCTAGCTTGTTGAAATTGCACCGAGTTTTCCTGCACCGAGTTTTCCGGATACCATATAATAATGTTGTACAGTCTCTGTTGAATTAACTTACGCACTACGCACGTACGAACACAAGATGCAGCCAAGCCATGCAGCCGCAACAACTGCAATGTCTCGAAATATTTTTCGTCCGTGATATATACTTAGCAAGCGAGAGAAACAAAGCGCTGATATAGCTTACGAGATGTGAAAACGACAAAATATTAACCAGTTCCTACAGAAATTACATTGAATTCTTATTAATAATTAAGTACCATCATGTTTTTAATAACGGCATCAATATCTTGAAGTTGTTTTTCTGTAACAGAATAAAGGGGCTTTTTGTCAGTTGTATCTACAACTCTCATAATTTAGCTTAAAAATTAAATTTATCTAGTATAAATTTATTTTATTAAGCGCCTTTAGCATGGCCAATTTAAAATCTATAATATTTTAAATTGTTCGTGCTAAAGGCGCTAAAGAATTATCATAGAAAATTTAATCAGCATTATTACAGTGATGGGCTCACCTTAATACATTAATAATAATATTTGTATTATAGCATCTGGATGAAATTAAGCCCCCGAATCGAGCAACAATGAATCACGAAATAATTTGGTATGTGCTCTTTGCCTACCTACACCTTTTCCTTCTTCTTGTTCTACTTATTCCAGCACATTATTCGTTAAATCCATTTTTAGGATAACATGTTAAAAGTTTTCTTCAGGGATAGATATTTCCAAGTATACAATGTCTCATGTCTCTCCTTCGTTTACTTCAAAAGTAATGTGTACAGTACAGATCATGCAGTGTCAAGTTACGAGTAAAACAACTATAAATTTATTTTTCATTGTTATAATATATCTTACATGTAATCAGAGAAAACCATATGGTCTATCTGTTCCCTCATGTAATAGTGTATAATAATATTAATAGCAACAAAATAAGATATTGTCCTTTGTCGTTTGTATTAACTATTAAGAAATTTGAATGAAAATACAATGCTTATCGTGTATGTTTTTTTTTTTTAGTATTTGAGTGGCGTCTATATCTTGAGCGTAGAAACTACAGGGCATAGTCAAGAGGTTCAAAAAAAGTCTCTTGCTTAATTTGACATTTGTAAAGAGCTTCCGTTTCGATTGTTCATTATTCATTATTATCATCAGTATCACCGTATCATCACCATCGTACCATCAGCAAATAAGCACTGCTGCAGCGTGCTTGGCACGTGGCCACGGCGAGCGATCTAACAAAAATTTCCATTGCCTTTGTTATCCAGTTATAACTCTTTCAACTCGGTCTACAATTTTACTATCATTACTCCATCCAGGACTGCTTCAGTCTTTCGAGATCTCCGAACTAGGAACCCCTTGATTGTAAGACTTGCACACTGAAGCAGGACTTTAACTTGTCGTCAGTGAATGACATTTGATAGTTGCCACTTACTGATGTGTAAATGGTGTAATCAATACTTGTGAAACATATGATAATTTCACATAAGTTTATGTTATATGACCTGCAGTGTTCAGATGGTTTATCTGATTATTGATTCATGATTCAATTCGATTATGCATTTATACGAACAGACCTAGCTATAGGTGTCTGCAACTTCCATAGTTCCATGCGGTCCTTGATCCAGGAGCAAAGATTAAGAGTGGAAAACCTGATTAATTAAATTATTAATATTTTGATTAATAAATTTTCAAAAGTTTGATGCCATATATTATATTGAGTTACGTATGTATATACAAACATTATCGACCCGTATACTGTTTAGGTCCTCTGTGAGAAACAATAAAATTGTAATAAATATTGAGAAAATGAGAGGGTGACTTAAGGTTTGTTCTAAAAATAATAATAATGCCGATTGCCGATTATACTTATGACATCCACATTATCCACAATGACAAATATTATAGAACTCTTCCGCTGATATATATAGAATATGATAGAAAGAACCTCAAGATAGAAACATCAAAAATCGCGTCTCCGTTTTTTTTTTTTTTGGGGGGGGGGGGGGGGGGCCAGGACCCACGGTCTTGTTTACTCCCCCCCCTCTCCCCCCTCCCCGTTAAAATCCTGCCTACGCCACTGTCTTGATCAATCTGTATTCACACTCTTCGTTACCTCAAATATGTCTTAATATTTAAAAAAAAAAAAAAAAAAAAAAAAAAAAAAAAAAATGTTGGGATTTTAATCCTTATCAGATGCGATAAGATGTATCAATGGTTTGTGAAGTAAGACTAACCTCCATGTATTTTCTTGGGTCTTATTGGTAAGTCACGAGGTCAAGCGTGGCGCAGTGCATTGACCGGTTCGTGTTAGATCACCGAAGTCAGGTTACGTCGACCGTGGTTAGTACTTGGATGGGTGAGGGTGACCGTTTCAAGTAAAAATTACGTTGCTCCCTCCCTGGGGTAAATACATCTCACTTTCCAACTAGTGCAGTGATGCACTTGTCTGTGGTTCCCCAGGCTTTGGACATCGCTTTGGTCCATTGAGAAAAAGTAGAGATGTCCGTCCTGACTGAGGTTTTCCACTGTTCCCTCAGTCTCACCTCAACGAATGCTGGGACGCGTAACAGGCCGTGGCCATCATCCGTTCCCTACCTCATCCCTACCCATTACCCCGCCGCGAGCTGTAAGCTCTTAGGAGTGTAACCTTGTAAAAAAAAATTAATTAATTAACTAATTAAATATATATGTAGGCAAACTAATTTGAAATTTTCTGGTTTCAAATTTTCTGGTAAAAGGTTTCTGGTTCTGGTCATACTCACTTTCTTTAAAATATTAGAAAGAAATGTCATTACGTAAAAATTTTGCATTGAGAGTTTCTGCAAGTCCAAGAAAAAAGAGGAGGGTACTACATGGTGTACTCCCTACCTTTAAGGATCGATTAATATAAGAACAAAACAAAAAAGGGGCAAATATTTAACAATTAAGTAAAAAAATTAAGAAATAAAATTGGTTGAATTAATAAATAGTAACAATATTATATATACAGTCTTTCCAGTGAGAGTTTACGTCTGGCCGCGCTGCATGGTAATTCGAATGCCTTCAATGTAAAATTGTAAACGAAAGCTGAACTGGAAACTGATTTAATTTTCCGCGAATTCCAGGAGTGCTTAAACGCCAATTATCTACTAATAAACGTCACATTCTTTAGGAAACAAATGGGGGACATTCACAAAGCACTTTAACCCCCACTTTAGCCCCGATTTTTAACCCTGGTGCTAAACATGGTACTATACCAGGGGCTAACCATGTTAAGCTCATAGCTTAGCACCATTTTTAGCACCAGGGTTAAAAATCGGGGCTAAATTGGGGGTTAAAGTGCTTTGTGAATGTCCCCCAAAATATTTCCAGATACTTCCAGTGCACGAAAATTATGCTTTTAAAAATGAAATCCAAACTTCCCATTTTAAGGCTTAACCTGAGAAATTTGGACGAAAAATTCGCTACAACAGATTTTCTTCAAATTAATTTGGTGGACTTACAACAATCGTCAAATTAGCTCTGATTTTTTTCGGAATTTTTTAACCGTTGGTTTAATTATAATTAATTTATTTAAATGAGAATTTTGTATCCTTCCAATGTTAAATTTGTTAATTAGCATTGCAAAAAAACTATACAACAGATTCTTTTACTTTTTTTTTTTTTTTACTAAAACCTAATTTTTTAGACTATTTTTCTGAATTGTTTTCATATATTTTGAACCGTGGCGATGATCGTTTCCTATATGTGATGAGAAATGTGGCAACGTTCTCAAGGACTGATGTCACCACCCCCTCTTAAAAAATTATTCGCATTCCAATGCAAACAGTGTTGCCACTATAGCCACGCCTCTTGACCTCGACAGACAAATTCTCAGGTTATACCTTAATCCAAAGAGTGTGATTAATATTGTTTTGTTTTATTTCCCTTACGTATTAAAAAAGTGTGATCGTTAAAAAAATCCATCTCCCATAGGTTTTAGCAAAAAAATTCCTAAGTCAGACTGAACGTGTCATTTAACATGGGGCCTTACCTGACAAAAATACATGATTTACTCAAGTTTGCAGAAAATGCTAAATTACTGGACATATACAATTAAATATGGACAAAAACTTGAAATGGAATCAGCATATTGATTATCTTTGTAAAAAAAAAATAATAATAATAATAATAAAAAATAAAAAAAAATAGCTGAATCAATATTTGTATTAAAATGTTTAAAGAATTCATTTCATGTAACACCACTTAAGGACTGTCGCTACGTAGCCGGCCACCAGAGGCGCAACGTTTGCGTTTCGAAAAATACTGATTGGAAGAATTTTGTTCCAACATTTTTACAAAACTTTAAAGGATATTTAATTTTTAATTGTATAATATTAATTATATATATATTCTCTGATGAACAAGTTAATATGGATACTGTACAGCAATGTTTTAAGGACTTTACAAGTAAGAAAATTACACACTATATTTCCCCACTTAGTTAGGGAATCAACAACCAAATTTCACGAAAATTGCGCTATTGGTGATACCGGGCTGAAATTTTCAGTACTTGCTAATAACATCATTTGCATCAACTTTTTTGGCGGATCCCAAAAAAAAGTGTCATACCGTGACCTTGAGTGACCTTTGAACTTTGACCTCCGATTGATTTACGTTTGATTTTTTTACAAGGAATCTAAGGCAGATACGAAAAAAATTGTCATTAGCAAATATGTTTTTACTAGCACGGAGAGTAATTAGCAATTTTTGGAAAAGACCTAAGTCCATAAAAAACAAAATGGCGGCCGATGAAACTTTTATTGACCTCTTTTTTGGCAGCTTTCTTGCTTATTTTAACCAAACTAGCAAACTTTCTAGCTTAAAATAGCAACTATCAATTGTCTACTATCATTACGATTAAAAAAAATCATAATGCTTGTTGATAAGAGAATAATAACTCGAGATATTGTAATTTCTACCGTAAAATGAGCACTTATTCCCTATGCTATTATAATACGTTTTTTTACTAAAATCCATACTTTTTGTGACAAAAGCATTAAACATACAGAAATGATTAATTGCATCATAAGAACCTTAAAAAATACTGTACCCTAAAATTTTGAACCACCCTTTGACCCCTGGTGACCTTTCAAAATGGCGGATGTGGAGAACAGGAAAGTATTATTTTCTGGCAAACCAAAGGTCGGGATAAAGATATATTCCGCAGAAAAGATGCTTAGATGGTTGCAATTATTTAAAAAGAGTCCCTAATTATTTTCAAATTGCAATGTTGCCAAATATAGCACCCCTAAAGACCTAAATTTTATTTGACTTTTTTTCAGTTAAAATCGTATAAAATCCATGCTTTCTGAAAGTGGAGCTTCTAATTTTCAAGCAGGATTAATTAATTGGGGTCACGAGAACCAAAAAAATAAGAACCCCCTCCCCTCCCCCCCCACCCCTTAAAAATTAAAACATTTTACGCCTCCTGCCCAGGGTTCTTTAATCCATGATTGACTCGGGGAATTATATTATATTTTTTTAGGCCATAGTCAGTGCATTGAAGTAATTGCAGTTAGTAACCATTTGTCTATAGTATACGTATTTCTACTAAATAAAAATTAAAACTAAGAGTAATTTTAAGAAAGAGTTCCCTAATTAAAAAAAAAAGGTGGGTTTCCAAGTCTTCCTAAAATCTGAGTAATCTTTTTCTCGAGAAACAAATAATAAATATATAACAAATATAACAAATGTTTTATAAAATATGTATGCTAAAAATACTGTATTTATATAAATAATGTTCACTTAATTTTATGATAATGCTTTTAACCATTCGTTCACAGTACAATATTTAAATATGTACAATTTGTATAAAATAAGTATGTACGATCGGAGATCCAGCGGGGTTCTAAAATGGAAAAGGTACGTGTTCGTGCATACGCACAATATATGCTCCAAATCTGCAACGTTAATTTATGAGCGACTTTCGGGGGGTGCAACGGAGGCATACATTACCCCCTTTATATACACGTTTAAATCAACCCAGCAAGGGCAATATCACAATATCAGCCGTGAATTCAGAAAAAAATAATAATAATAATCGGAGGGGGTAGAGGGGTGGGGGGGACGTGCTTCCTCCATAAGGCCAATGTTAAAAGAAAAAAATGGAGTGTGGCAAGTGCCTATATTGCCATTGCCCTTGTTAAATAAAACATATCAGCCCCCCCCCCCTCCCCTCCCTCCCTCCCTCCCTCCCTGGATCCGCGCCTGGGCAATATTGAAGGTACCAACATCAAAAGTTAGTCCTGCGTATTTATGATAGCTACAACAACAATAGGAAAAAAAAAAAATAAATAAATAAACGATTTCCCAATTACTGTATTTTATTATTTTCCACATTTCCAGCACTCACTTTCAAACCTGCTTAGAGAAGTGTGTAATTTTTCTTTTTCTTTTTTTTTTTTTTTTCAAATTTCCATTAAAAAATAAGAGAAGGTGAATTAAAAGAATAAAATTTTTGCTGAATCTGCGTCAAAAAATAGTACTAAAAATTTACTGCCGGGCTTCATTTGTGTCGTTTTGTCGGTTATGATAATTTTAAACATTTTGATTTTCATCCCTAACTCCGGGATGATAGTGGAACCCTAATATGTTGATTTGCATTTTTCAGTTCCTCACTCATTAAGAAAGGTTTTTCAAAACTCATTTTCAAAATGTTAGGTTTTTACTACATTGAATTACATTTTGGAGCTGGTTCCTTCAATATTGTCCTTGCCCGGTTGTTTTAAACGATTAAAGGGAGTTAATTATGAGACAACTTGCATGTTGGTAATAACGTAATAACCCAATAAGTGGGATATGTCCCTCTAGGTATTTCCCCCCGTAACAGTAAAGATTTCCAATATATTTAAGTATAAAAATTAATTGTAATGCGTTTATAATTTGACTAAGATAGTAAGATTTATATAGTTTTATTATTGTCATTGATTATATATTCGTATGTATACAGTGTAACCTTTAATTGATAACATATGATTAGCAAGAACGGTGATCCAGCGGAGTTTTTTATTATAGTGGAAAAGGACACAGGTACGTGCTTCATGTTCTGTAAATTCAATTTAGGGGGGCGATGTACATAGGGAAGAGGGGGGGGGGAGGCTTAATTATATGTTGGTATTTTAAAGAGTAAAGAGGGTTGTGATTCATATATGCTTGTTTATCGAGAAATAGATCACTCAGATTTTAGGAAGACTTGGAAACCCACCTTTTTTTTTAATTAGGGAACTCTTTCTTAAAATTACTCTTAGTTTTAATTTTTATTTAGTAGAAATACGTATACTATAGACAAATGGTTACTAACTGCAATTACTTCAATGCACTGACTATGGCCTAAAAAAATATAATATAATTCCCCGAGTCAATCATGGATTAAAGAACCCTGGGCAGGAGGCATAAAATGTTTTAATTTTTAAGGGGTGGGGGGGGGAGGGGAGGGGGTTCTTATTTTTTTGGTTCTCTTGACCCCAATTAATTAATCCTGCTTGAAAATTAGAAGCTCCACTTTCAGAAAGCATGGATTTTATACGATTTTAACTGAAAAAAAGTCAAATAAAATTTAGGTCTTTAGGGGTGCTATATTTGGCAACATTGCAATTTGAAAATAATTAGGGACCCTTTTTAAATAATTGCAACCATCTAAGCATCTTTTCTGCGGAATATATCTTTATCCCGACCTTTGGTTTGCCAGAAAATAATACTTTCCTGTTCTCCACATCCGCCATTTTGAAAGGTCACCAGGGGTCAAAGGGTGGTTCAAAATTTTAGGGTACAGTATTTTTTAAGGTTCTTATGATGCAATTAATCATTTCTGTATGTTTAATGCTTTTGTCACAAAAAGTATGGATTTTAGTAAAAAAACGTATTATAATAGCATAGGGAATAAGTGCTCATTTTACGGTAGAAATTACAATATCTCGAGTTATTATTCTCTTATCAACAAGCATTATGATTTTTTTTAATCGTAATGATAGTAGACAATTGATAGTTGCTATTTTAAGCTAGAAAGTTTGCTAGTTTGGTTAAAATAAGCAAGAAAGCTGCCAAAAAATAGGTCAATAAAAGTTTCATCGGCCGCCATTTTGTTTTTTATGGTCTTAGGTCTTTTCCAAAAATTGCTAATTACTCTCCGTGTTAGTACAAACATATTTGCTAATGACAATTTTTTTCGTATCTGCCTTAGATTCCTTGTAAAAAAAATCAAACGTAAATCAATCGGAGGTCAAAGTTCAAAGGTCACTCAAGGTCACGGTATGACACTTTTTTTTGGGATCCGCCAAAAAAGTTGATGCAAATGATGTTATTAGCAAGTACTGAAAATTTCAGCCCGGTATCACCAATAGCGCGATTTTTGCCATTAATTCCCTAACTAACTTTGTCACAAGCCCTCTTGCTGAACTTTTTTCTCCTCGGATGTACTGTGCATTGTCCCATTGTTCGGGACTGCACCTAGCTTGCTCGCCAGCAAGCAGCGAGGCAAGTGAGGATGGTCAGCTTGAGCTTTACCAGCAGCAGGGAGGGCGCCGAGACGGCTTAGGTTCTGCGGGCTCGCGCACGGATCTGCACGGGCGGGCCCGTGGGCCGTGCAGACCCATGGGCCGTGCTCATGCAGCTCAGCATTGGTAGTCTGCACACGGAAATTGATGGCTCCTACAAGGCCTAGCTCTATCTATTAAATTCCTCCAATAAAAAAAAAAAAAAAATACATAATAATATATCGATTTTTTTTATTGAGAGAAAAATTAATTAATTATTATAATTATTATTAATTATTGGACCGTAATTATATAAAATTATAATATTTATTATAACATTTATAATATAGTTATAATATTATATAACTATATATATATATATATTATTATATGTATAGTTATATATGTATTTATATAATACATATCTACAAAAATATAAAATATGAATCGCGGAAAAAAACACGGAAAAAAAACCCTTCGCTGAAGGAGCAGCCCCAAGGAGCATTCGTGGCGTAGTAGCGCGGTAGCGAGGTTTCACGGTGTGGGGAGCTCATCAAAATGTAGAAGTCTACGCGGCGATGTTGTGGAAGTTAACTATTATCTGTATAGTAATTCCAACTGTGTTTTTAGTTAAAAATTATTTTAAAAACATATTTTTCTAACTTCGAATATTATATATTGGATATAAAATAATTAAAATAAAAAAGTAATAAAACAAAAAAAGTCGTCGTCCTACTCGTATTATTATTATATAACATATAGACATAAAATGAACATTTGAAAATTATAATATCTAATAGGTTAAGTGATTCAATAATTATTATTAACATGACTAATGAGACTAATCAGATATATGATATCTTATGTAATATATATTATTGGAACATTATAATGATAATCTGTCAAAATAGGAAAAAAAATACAAACGTGAAACCTCGCTACCGCGCTACTACGCCACGAATGCTCCTTGGGGCTGCTCCTTCAGCGAAGGGTTTTTTTTCCGTGGGTTTTTTATCCCCAAGGGTTTTTTTTCCTAGGGTTTTTTTTCAAGGGTTTTTTAATACAAGGTTTTTTTTTCCGCTTACCATAAAATATATATAAATATAAATAAATAAATATTTATATTTATTATTATTTTTTTTAATAATAATATTATTGGCGCAGTGCATTGACCGGTTCTCGTTAGATCACCGAAGTCAAGCTACGTCGAGCGTGGTTAGTACTTGGATGGGTGACCGTTTCAAGTAAAAAATACGCTGCTCCCTCCCTGGGGTAAATTCGTCTCGCTTTCCACCCAGTGCAGTGATGCACTTGTGTGTGGTTCTCCAGGCTTTGGACATCGCTTTGGTCCATTGAGAAAAATTAAAGGTGTCCGTCCTGACTGAGGTTTTCCACGGTTCCCTCAGTCTCACCTCAGCGAATGCTGGGACGCGTAAGCATGCAGGCCGTGGCCACTATCCGTTCCCTACCTTCTATCCCTACCCAGTACCCCGCCGCGAGCTGTAAGCTCTTAGGGGTGTATCCTTGTAAAAAAAAAAAAAAATTATTAATATATATATAAAGATAATCAGGCGCGGATCCAGAAACAAATTATTATCAAATTATTTTTATTTCAAGCATATATGATTAGATATGATGAGCCACATAAAGCGAAACAGCATTATGAATGATAGTAAATTTTAATATATAAAATTACGTAATTATTAGGATTATTACTTAGATTCGAGTTAGATTCATTACATATAACAAAAGGAATTAAAAAATACAATAATATATTTTATTTTTTTATCGAAAAAAAAAAAAGTTTCGATGCTTACTATCCTAAAAATCATAATATTAATTCATTCAAAATAATACATCTTTGTTTATTTACCGTTACTCTCCCTTCTATTCAATTTAAAATACAATGGAATGTTGAGGCGCACTCGCAACGGTAGAGCAGGAGCATTCATCACGGCACGGCTGCCCTTCATATTTCTTTCTTTGCCTTGAGCTTTTGCTCTCTGAGTTATAGGGGCATTTTTTTAACTGCAATAACTTATCATATAATTATTGTATTCACAAATTAATCAGACTAGGAAATAGATAAACATAATTATAATGACTGTTGCTCATTTAAAAACGGTTAATCTTATTATTTCCTTTGAAATGTTGGAATTAAAATCACCCAATCTCGGACATCATTTACTAAAGACTGGTAGTGACATCTCTTTTCATTCCACTTGCATATTTTCATAGCGACAGACCTTAAAACCGTTTATTTCTCTTATTTTTACTCTATTTTAACTTGTGGAATTGAAATTTGGAGTAATGCGGCTCAATATCTGACCCCTAGGGTACTCAAAATGCAGGAACGAGCAATTTATTTATTTATTTATTTCTCATGTGGCTGTACATAATACAACATAGAGACAAAAACACTTAAAAATACCTTAAAAATTAAACATGAAACAGTATTAAATGCACTTAGAATTATCAATAAAAATTAAAACAGACATTAAATAAACATTTATACACATATATAAATCATGATAATACATCATAGTAGCATTGATCCACTATGTTAAATTTCTAAGACTTATATATTCTTTTACTGAATAAAACTGGTTCGCTAATAGAAATTTTTTTAATTCCTTCGCAAATTTTTTGTGACAATCTATATTCTTAATTGCCGTTGGCAGTTTATTATAAATTGTTATAAGGTCAAAATGAGGACATTTGAAATTTTTTGGCAAGTGAGGATCATTTCTGCTTCTTGTATTATGAGTATGAAGGGTGGCGTTAGTTACAAAAAGTTCAGGTTGATTTCGTACAAACTTTGCACTTTCTAGTATATACAAACAAGGCAATGTTAGGATTTTTTGTTGCATAAAAGTTTTTTTACAGGACTCTGTTTTTTTGAGATTGTAAATTACTTTTAATGCTGATTTTTGTAGTGAGAATAGTGTACTAGCATCTTTTGTGTTACCCCATAATATTATAGCATATAAAAGATGCGCGTGTACATGTGCATAATACAATTGTTTATTTAAATTTTCTGACAATTTTTTATTTACATTTCTTAAAACATGAATTCCTTTTGCAATACACTTTGCCTTTGAGTTTATATGTGCCGACCATTGTAGGTCGTCTGTTATTGTTACACCTAAGTATTTTACTTCCGTAACTTTTTTAATGTTTTGCGATTGAATTGTTATGCGTGGAGTGTAATTATGTTCTTTGCCTTTTGATTTGAAATGTATGAATGTAGTTTTTTGTGGATTCAGTAATAATTTGTTCTCTGAACTCCAGTCTGTGAGTTCCTCGGTAGTTTTACATGCTTTCTCTGTGAGTTGTGAAACAGTGGTTGCGATGGTGGCGCATGCGGTATCATCCGCGTACTGCACTTTGTCGTCCTCTGTTATCGCATCTGACAGATCGTTGGTAGCTATTGCATACAGTATCGGGCTAAGGGATGACCCCTGTGGGACCCCTAGGGTTGTTTTGAGCTCCTCTGACATTGCACATAGTATTTCGTTGTCTGTTTCGTACAAGAAAGACACTATTTGTGATCTGTTATTTAAAAAAGATTTAATACAATTTTGTTCTCTTCCTTGTACCCCATACATTTCTAATTTTTTGCATAATAATTCGTGATCCAGCATATCAAAAGCTTTTGAAAAGTCAAAAAAGGTGCATGTGACTAATTTTTTTGCTTGCAATGCATCGAAAACTGGCTTGAGTAATGTATATACTGCAGTTGTGGTGGATTTATTCTTTTTATAGCTGTGTTGTGTTTTTGACAAAAAGTTGTTAGTTTGCAGGTGTTCTTCAAGTTGTATGCGAAATAAGGTTTCTATAATTTTTGAGAAAGCGGACAATACTGCTATTGGTCTGAAATTTTCTGATAATATTGAGTTTCCCTTCTTAGGTAAGGGTGATACTTTCGCTGTTTTGAGCGCGGTGGGAAAAATACCCTTATAGAAACAAGTGTTTATTATATTATGAAGCGGAGCGGCGATATGATTGGCACAGGCTTTTAATATTGAGATAGGGATTTCGTCAATACCAGCAGCAGTTTTGTTTTTTTGTGAGTGTATAACTTTCAGGACATCTTTTGTAGTTATTGGTTGAATTTGCATCTTATTATAATCTTTGGCTGTATTTGTATTTGTTGTTTTGCGTGATGTTTTAATTTTGTTGGAAAGTTCCTGCGCGGCGTAGCAAAATTGTTCGTTTAATTTTTGGGCAATTTTTACTGGGTTATTTTCTATAGTGTCATTGAACTGTACTGATTTAATATACTAATTTAATAGAATTAAATGTGCAAATGTGCTCCCACAGACAAGTTGTAAAAGTTTGTTGATTTAAACTTTTTGCCATTACCAGCACTTTATACTATACAATAGTATATTTATCATTAATTTTTCCTCATTATATTTCGGCCATAATATTGTACACATCACCTCCATAACACAAGGAATTATATATATTTCCCAGCATTACATCGTTTAGAACTTTGGCTTATAAAAATGGACCATATTACTCTTTCCAAAAGTTGTTTAATTAATAATCTCCCCAAACTTCCCCAGTCATTTAAAAAGTGAAAGTAGTATTGTGCATGTTAAAAAGATTACTTTAAATTTACTGGCAATGAACAGATATAAATAAAGTGGACGATTACAACAAATCAAAATTTAATTAAAGGTAATTTTCATATAATATACAGTATAGATATATATATATATAATATAATGTATAATGTATATATATGTATATATATCTTTTAGAAGATAAAGAAATTTTTGAATTTGAATTTTTATATATAGGTGGTATGACAAAGTTATAAATGTTCCATGACTTGAGCTTTAACTTGTCCAAAACAATTTGAAAATATTTTAATTACGAAACAATTTCCCGTGAGAAAATCAAGAAAAAAAATGAAGTAATTCGAGGTTTGTCAGGTAAGGCCCCATGTTAATTGACGCGTTCAGTTTGACGTTGGATTTTTTTTTTTTTTCTTGAGAACCTATGGGATATAATATATATATAGATTTTTTTTTATCATTATTTTAGTGCAAGAGCTCTAAAACTTTTTTTACAAAATATGAACTTTAAAATGTTAGGACCACATTTAGTCGGCGTTAGTATGAGCGATTGCATTTTTCTTTTATTTTTTTCTTAAGATTTTATTTTCTAAAAATAGTTTAATTTTCCCTCTGTAGAGAAATGAGTACCAAAAAATTCCATCTCAAATAGCTTCACTACAAAAATTTGCCAAAGTTGGTGTTTCGGAGGCTTTTAACATGCAGCCTTAATATAGTACAGAAAACATATTTTTACAACTTCGTCTGAACTACGTATGGTATGAATTAAAAAATACCTACGTAATCTATGATGAATTCTTTATTTGAAAATCCATTAAATAATTTATCATAGATTACGTAGGTATTTTCATAATTGGTACATACCATAGTTCACACAAAGTTTGAGTAAAATGCATGTTTTCTATTTTCTGTACCATAAGGGTGCATGTTAAATGCCTCCAAAACACCAGTATGCAGCTTTGGGAATTTTTTGTGGTGAAGCTACAGTATAACAGATCTTAGTTTACCACTAAACAGCTCAGTAGACTAGACGGCGCCAGATATATCAGCCAATGAAAAGGTGGCCAGCTGACATTCTAGCCTTTTCATTGGCTCATATATCTGGCGCCGTCTAGTTTACTGAGCTGTTTAGTGGTAAACTAAGATCTGTTATACTGTATTTGAGATGGATTTTTTTATTTTCATTTCTCAATAGAGGCAAGTTAAACTATTTTCAGAAAATAAAATGTTTTAAACAAATGCAATCCCTCACTCTTATACTTTTTGTTTTACCTAGAGCTTTAAAATTGGAAAACAAATTCCAAATTTTGTGTTTTTCTGTTTTTATGGACAGTTCTGGTTCAAATTATAATGACATATTAATTTTCGCGAAGCAAAAGGTGATATATGTTTCATGTAATGTCATATATAGTACTTTAATGGACAACATACATGAAGAAATTTTATTGCAGAAATAGAGGGTACCAAATTATGCTATTCTGAATTTTTTCAGATTTTTTTGGAAACCCAAGAACTATTTTTAAATATTTATTGAAAGTGCGGCCACGCCCCCTGGAGGCGTCAATAGGCGTCCAGTCTCTATTCTTTTTATTAAGAATTCAGGGGTGCCAACTGAAATCACAGGACTTTCAATAATTATTTAAAAATAGTTCCGGGTCTCAAAAAAATCTGAAAAAATTCAAAATATCATAATTTGGTACCTTCTATTCATTTCTGCAATAAAATTTTTTCATGTATGTTGTCCATTGCTATTATATAAAAAAAAATGAAAACACAACTCTATTTTATACGCGAGTCCAAAGTCAGACGGCACATTTTTTTTTTTTTCTGGTAGGTTGCATGGCATCACTATTTTAATATCGGCGTTCTAATTTTTGTAACTAATTTGAGAAAAATTACTTTTTTAAGGTATTTTTTTCCCTATATTGCATGAAGTTGCGTGTGTCCCACCAGATACCAGATGCATCAGAAGCTTCTGCTACTTCCATCACTATTAGAATTTTGATACTGCAATGTGCAGAGACGTCAATAATATAAAGACGTTCACTAAAGTGCAACAAATTTAGGTATATAAAATATATAAATGCATGACTGAGTGATGCGCGTCGACGTCATGCACATACAGTACAGTAGTACAGTACCGGTACAAGATTATAATATGTATTATACGTAGTCTTTTAACGATTGACCTCAGTTACTACGCGAGTCAAAGGAAATTTCTGTCTGACGGAATCGAATGAAATATACATTTTAAAAATTCGATAATTGACCTCAAATTTTTTTATTGCAGAAATGGATAGAGCGTGCAAAGTTATGCTACCCTAATTTTTTTCAGATTTTTTACAGCCCGGGAACTATTTTAAAAAATTATTGAAAGTCCTTGTTGTGACGTCAAGAGGTGGCAAGTCCTATCTTTTTCTTAAGGAGCGGCGTCTCGTGACGTCACAAAAAGAACTTTCAATCATTTTTTTAAAAATAGTTCTCGGGCTTTAAAAAATCTGAAAAAAATCAGGATAGCATAACCAGGCTAGTCTATTCCCCATGTTAAATATGTCGTCAAGATTGGTTGCCTGCTTTTAGGGGTTATTCAAACTTTTCTACCTATTCTGTAGATGGAGTTACCGTCAGATTCTGTCGCAGGTGGTGACCACATGCGACGGGGGAGTAGAGGTGCATCATCCCCAACTTGCGCTGAGGCCGGGGGGTACTGACCGTGTTATTCTCCACTCCCGCTTGTTTGTTTAGTAAAGAAAAAGGAAGAAAAATACATTCATGCAAGCCATTAGCTGTCAAATCTAACCACAATTTATGATATCCCTTTTTTGACGAAATTAATTAATATATCTACGATATTTTTTTTATTAAAATCAGGCGCAGAATAAAAAAATAATGCCAGCCCTTTTTTAAAATTTTCAATACGATGCTCCGATCGCATACATAGAGTTAATATTATCGCATAAAAAAAAAAGTGGAACGAGTGATTCCACAATTGAAATGATGAAACAACTCCAAGTGAGTAAAAAGGGGGTCAAAATTGTTGAGTGCGTTGAAAATTTAATACGAAAATACGATAAAATTCATGAAGAAAAACTACCCTGAGCTTTATTCTCACGCCCACGTTTATACTTAACAAGAGAGCATATTTTATGATTACATAAATAATGTTGGCAAAATCATAATAAATATATTATATATTTTTTTATAATAATTGTATAAATTATAAAATGTTACTTTTACTTTTTAAGCAAACTGTCCTTTGTCTCTATGTTGTATAATGTAGAGCCACAACAGAAATAAATAAATAAATAAATATAATATCTATCAGCGCGTGTATATTGAATTCACGGTGGCAGATGATATATAGCCTCTATAGTCTTTGTTTCTTTACTTCTTTACTTTTTTTTTTTTTTTTTTTTTTTTACAATATGAAAAAAAGAGCTGAAATGCACTAAAAATATGTCAAAAAGTCACAAAAAGTCATCTTTTGCCAAAATAGTCTAAAAATCCAAAAATTGTCTAAATAGTCTTTTTCTATATAGGCTCATTTTAATCCACTTCCGGAGATCGGTGGATATCCTAAATGACAACAAAATAGTCCTCATGTGCACAAATAGGCAAAATGACTTTTCCGCGCTCTAATAAATATATACTTTACTATACTTATAGCAAATAAACTTTTTAATTTCTTTCTAAAATAGTATCATATCTTGTTTTTTTTTATTGTTATTATTTAGAATTTTAAAATATTTTAAATTTAAAATAAATATAATGAAGTAATTTTTTTATTTTTATTAGCACGCTCATTTGAGATCTTTTGATACGTTGATCCGAAATCATATATATATATATATATATATATATATATATATATATATATATATGTAAGCAGAAAAGTACTCAGTTCTCGAGTTCACAGTTCACATGCGTTTTATATATACGCATTTTTTTTATGTTCTGGCAGGGTAAAGAATCTTCGGTAAGTTTTCAGTCAGATCCCCCCGAGCGCTTGCCCCCCCCCCCTCCTCCTCTCATTCTTCAGTCCGTAGCGACAAACTACAGCGCCCCAACCTCGTTTGGTTAATTTTTAAACCTCTTCAACCCCTAAGTGTTAAATGTAATGACAGCCTGCGCCATCTAAAAAGGAGGTAGAACCCTAGATCAGTGACGACAAAAATCCCTATAGCTCTAGAGTTATAGGTATTCTTTATTATATGGCATAACTTTGCACGCTCTATCCATTTCTGCAATAAAAAAATTTGAGGTCAATACTCTGGGTATGGTTTGAACAGATTCAAGGGGGCGATTTCCTAACAATATAATAGCTTCATTTCCGGTTTCCGTCCATAATGCCAATGTTAAACTTCTACCTCAGTTTTCTCATAACTGATGAGACCGATCCACTTCAAAATTTACATGCCGCCTATTGATGGTGAGTTCCAAGTTCTCTGAAAATCTTGTAGCAATTAAGGTGGCCGAATCCGAGATCTCAATCAACTGGTCAATCCTTAAATGTTTGAAAATTGCATTTCATCTTTTATAGTATTTGGTATTTCCGCTTCCGGGTTAAATCATGCGACAAAAAATAAGAGCATTCAGAAAAGCGCAGATCGAAGTGTAATATTATAAGATATGATGATTTTTCTAACAGATTAGATGTCTCACCGGATACCGGATGCATCGGAAGCTGCTGCTGCGTTCGTCACTATATTCAAATTTTGAAACTGCAATGTGCAGAGACGTCAGTAATGCGAGGACGTTCACCAAAGTGCAGGTCATAAAACTTACACAGAATCAGGGACAGGATCCTCGCACTGTTGATGTCGATATCAAATTAATAAAAAAAAGTATCACGTTCCATGGAAATATCGCCTCAGCCGATTTTGTTGATGATTCATTTATTATTATTACTAGAATGTCATATCAGCATGTTGTATTTATTTTTCACTAAATTCTATTTTCTGCTGTGAGTCAATGTGGTGTCAAGTGTTGTTTCCTGTGACTAATGACTTATACTGTATAAATGTTACATTTATTAATGACAATTCTTTCAATCATTCGCGTTGGGCACTTCAGTAAAATTCACAACGCGTTATGATCAAAACAATTTGATCCCTACGCGTTTGGAACATAAGAAAATTATTACAACGCGTTGTGAATATTACATGGAAAGCGTCCAAAGCATTCGGAACAAAATTACAATGATTGTAATGACGCGAAATCCTCAAGTATTAATTAAAATATGAAAGAGAAAGAGTGTCGGTCAACATTAAAATCATCAACGCATGAAATACTAAATAGTACATATTTATATACTAAATAGAATATTGTATCATGCTATTATAGTTCGTATTGAAATAATTTAGTGAGATTAAATGGGAGTAACAAATAAATTTTAAAGTATTTTTTTTTACGATAGCATCATGTATAAAAAATACTACTTATGTACTACTCATTTCCTTATTTATATTGTGCGCTATTGCTTATTTCATTTTTTATTTGTTATTTTTATTTTTGTAATGCAAATTAAAAAGAGTAGCATAGAAACGTACGCATGGTGTCGAAAGACAAGATATTGATAACTTAGAAAAACTTTTGCAGACAAACCACTAGGCGACACAGAATTGGCGTATTTTCGTTTTCTGGCTGAGTCCCCGAACTTTCAAACTTACTAGTTTCACTAGTTTGGGTTGAAATGCATATTATGTCTCGCAGAAATTTAATATTTTATGGAGTATCGACCTCAATTTTTTTTATTACAGAAATGAATTGAAGGTGCAAAGTTATGCCACTCTGATTTTTTTCAGATTTTTTTACCGGGAACTATTTTTAAAAATATTATTGACAGTCTTTTTCATGACGTCACGAGACGCCGCTCCTTAAGAAAAAATAGGACTTGCCGCCGCGTGACGTCACAAAAAGGACTTTCAATAATTTTTTTAAGGATGAATCTCAGTAGGTTGAGATCTCGCAATCGTACCGCCTGAATGTAACAAGACTTGCAGGGGACTTAGAACTCACCATCAATAGGTGGTATACAAATTTTGAAGCGAATCTGTCTTATCAGTTTTGTGAAAACTGAGGTAGAAGTTTAACATTGGCCTTATGGACGAAAACCGGAAATGAAGCTGTTGTAAGAAAACTGCAAGACTGAATTTGCTCAAACCATAAGCAATTAAGTTTTAGAACATTCTCGATTTTTTAAAATTTATTTCATTCGATTCGTTTGCAGGGAAATATTCTTTGACTCCAGCAGTAACTGAGATTCATCGTTTAAAATAGTTCCCGGTTTCAAAAAAATCTGAAAAAAATCAGCGTAGCATAACTTTGCATCCATCCATTTCTGCAATAAAAAAAAAATTGAGGTCGATACTCCATTATTACTATGCATTGCTTTTTTTTTCCCCGAAATGGCTTTCTAAGGCTTTTCTAACTTTTTTTATCCACCCGTTCTGCGTAATAGTACCTTAATATACCGGGTACTACTATTATATGGAAAATTTACTTCTTTACGAATACGTTTTAAACTTGTTACAAACGTGAAATCGTAATTAGGTTCAGACTATTTGTGTGATGTTGTTAATTGTTAATGTAATTTTGTTTTTATTTGTTTGGTTACTTAACACGTCTATTCAGCTGACAATCACGTATATTATTATTGAAGTGCACTTCTCATCGAGGTTACGCGCGTCTCCAAATGCATATAATTTTATTGTTGTATACACGTGCCTTAAGTTCTTCAGTAGTTTGCAAAATATGATGATAAGTTTTCGCTTCCAGTGTTTAAAAATCGTTGAACTAGTAAAAATATGCAGAATTTTATGGAACAAATAATTTTAAATAGAAATGATAACTGCTGTAAGAGTAGTTTTATTAATTATAATATTGTACATAGATATAGATAATCTATAATTTCTATCACAATGTTGTGTCAATTGTGTCAAGTGTTGTGGGACTTATGTTGTGTCTTGAGGGAAAATTTCTTGGTAATCTCTCTATATTTTTATTTCATTAAATTGCTGTTTACTGCTAAAGCTGGAATAAAAAGTCAAGGCCAACTATAAATAACATGTAACTTAACTTGCAAAATTAATTACTACATGTATTAATTACCACATTCAAGTGATGAATTCTAAATGATGATCTTTCATTACATTTCATAGCTATATGCAGCCAATATTTTTATGAATGGTTACTCCGATTTGTATACTGAAATTTCAACAAATAATACACAGAAATATTAATTATTGTAAAGTTGAAATAAGGATCACCACTTTGAAGGAAAAAAAAAAAGCGTTGAATTGTTAACAACAACAACAAAATACATACTGTATGAAAAAGAGTTCTATTTTTTCTTCTATAAATAAGTAAAGTAGATTTAATTTCGTTAGTGAAAATCTATATTAATTATCTTTGAATGTCTTATTATAATATATTAATATGGCACTATACAGCCACTTAAGAACGTTAAATGAGTGAGGCAAATTACACTTTGTGGCAAATGTCTGGTACAAAGTACACACTACCATATTATATGTACAGTACTGTAATAGAGATTGTATACTGCATGAAAACTAATCTTAATATGTTAACAAAGGAAGTGTCACTTTGTTTTAAGAATTGTTTTAAAAACAATTTCTCATAATGTGCACAGTGATATTATTAGCAATTAGTGTTGTATGCTAGAAACAGTTTTCACCTGTGTATACATTATATGTGTGTCTGTGTGTGTACAGGATGGCGGCAGTGACATGAGTGTGGAGCAGCCCATGGCCACTGCAGGGTCCCAGCGTCGTGGCCTGGCAGTGGGTGGGCTGCCTGATCGTGTGGCGCAGCTCTACTACTCGCATGGCCTCTTCTGCTCCAGCCACCCTCGCACAGTCATCTCGTTCGCCATTATTGTCGTGCTTATCTGTTGGTACGTACGTGCTCATCATCTCACTTTGACCGCTATGCAGTGCTTAAAGTAAAAAGTACTGAATCAACTGCCATTGTTTTTTTATACTCTTTTAATAACCAATGCTCTTAAATGAAATGAGATGTAATTAATCATTATATTATTATTTTTCTATTTTTTTTTCTTTGTTTATCCAGCATATTAATACTAATTAGTAATGCAGTGAAGCAGAGAATAAATTTATCTGGAAAACTGAAGCATTTACTTAAAGGGGGTGTGACTTTTCAAAATTAAAAATTCACCAAAAAATCTTCTTTCCTAAAATGTAAATTTCACTTTCCTCCGACTCCCCGTTCCTTCCATACCGCCCGGTCAAAAGTCTACTATGACGTCACATTACTTAAGGTCGCGCGCAAGAAAGCAAGCAAGCAAGTGGCGGCGAGCGCTAAAATCCACGTTTTCGCGTCTTTAAGCCCGCCTAGCAGCCGACAGCAAAGAGATAAAAATTATCCGCCATGGGATAATTTTATCTAAAGAACATTCTGCGTTTGTATCCGCTTTCGGCATTTCTTCATTTTAATTAGGAAATTAAATATCACGATGCAAACTCAAATTTTTTACAGATTTCTTTTGTCAACTACAGTAAAACAAGCCTTAGATTACGCCTGAGATCACAGGCTAGACGTCGCCAAGGCGTAGTAATCTTCATTTTTTAAAAATGTCCCACAACAAGGTTATTTTAAACTATGGAATTTTTTAAAAATATTACATGCTTCTATAATATGTATAACTATTAGAAAAAAGTATAAAAAAGTAAGTTTAATTTGATTTCAAAATCGCGTCGCCACCACTTCGACCACTTTGCACCTCTTCCAGAAGAAAGCCTGGGGCCAGTGGGGCCGCATGGAGCCGCTGTTGTGACAACACGTCGACACCAAAAATGCTAAAAACTTGAAAAAAAGTGGTGAAATTAAAAAAAAAAAAGCACCCTTACGCATTTAAAAGTAACATTCTGGATTTATTATAGCTTCTGGAGGCGTATATAGACGTATATTCCGATCTGTCTTTTATTTTAAAAACGAACGCCTTTTTTCAGCTCAGCTGATCGGTTTAGTTCCATTCGGTTCGATTTAATTAATCGATTTCGAGCTCCTGTGACGTTACAATAACAAAAATCATGGCAGCGTGCCTTTTCTGTTTTGGTTTTAAAGTTCGCTAAATTAATGAACATTAAACCATGATGTCAGTACTAATAACAGGTTAAAAGTCTATTAGAAACTTGGGATGGCCGCTAGGCAAGTGGATTGCCGCGCCCACGGCCGTGGCGTTCTCATAAACCGGCAAACTAAACTAGGGATGTGATGTTTTTTTCTAATCGAGCGCCTATCGTTAAAAAATGAAGGTCGTAACGCAAAACGGTACTATTTTCTATTCAAAATGTCTTCCATGCGTAAACTAAGGTTTGTCATACTGTAACTTCAAACTCATAAAATATTTTATCAAGCATCTAATAACTTTATTGTAGACACACGTATTGGATTGACATATTATATATGTACAGTACATACGATTTATATTATGTATATGGTATTTCAACAGTATTTTAATTACCTATGATTTTAGCCGCAGCCTTACATTATATAAATTTATATATAATTATAAAATCACGGCAAACACGCAACTAAAACTGTTATTATTTTGTGCATGATCGCTATTTTTATTTACTTTCTTCGACGTTTGTATTTAAGTTATATAAATATGCAGCATATATAGTGATTATTCGATATTACCATTATTATTAATACAATATACTTTAAATTATTATATTTAGTCTAACATACATATAAGGCATTATATATATCTTTTATTGCACTCATTATACGCTTGCTATTATGCATAAAAATATGGAAATTTATAAAAAATTATGTGATTCAATTTACTAAAGGTGCAGTAATAACAATCTGAGAGATAACGTGGAGGAGGCGACGGTATTGAATGCTGATGCAAAACAAATTTTTACAAAACTGAACTGAAAAAATCTCCCTACATTCTTGCTCCCTTATGTGTGCGGCCGGAACTGTCCGCTGACACTGAAAGCCATGCAGAGTAAGCCCACGTGTCTATAAAGAAACAAAACTTTGCAATTATAAATAATTATATATTTTTGCCTCAAAATCAAATTAAAAATTTGTTCATCATTTGTATTTATAATAATATGTAAAATCTAAAATCATTGAACCCGATTGAACGTACAGTACTATACTATATATTATATATTTATATAGTCTACAACTAAATAACAGTTAACATTATAATATATATAGTAATACTATACAAATACTATATTATATAATGTTAATTGTTATAATATAATATAACGAAATATAATATATACAGACTGGGCCAGAAATAATGTTCCGATCGTACGCTAAATTTTCGTCGGGAGGACTTTCAGCTAGAAAGTTGAAATTTGGCATACATATAAAGCCAAGGGTTGTAAGTTTTTTGACATGTGTTAGAATTTTTTTAAAATTAATCTTTCATGCCTTTTTAGGGGTGGATTTATGATTTGCATTACTTCCTTATGGGATTTCCATGTTAAATTAAGTTGATACAAAAATTTTGTCCGATCAGCACCAAGATTTATTTCTAGGGGGTTAAAAACACGCTGAATCTAATGGTGTATTTTAAAATGTGATTAAAACAACCCTTAACGAGATATTGACCATTATTACATACAAAAAATGATTGCATCCTAATTTTGACATTACCGTTGAAACGAACTAATTTTTTTACCGTAGATATCACTTTTGAATTTTTTAAATCGGAGTTAGTTAAGGATTTCAACATTAGGGGTAAAAATACCAACCCCTAAAAATTAAATCCTTAAGTAACTCTGATTTAAAAAATTCAAAGGTGTTTTCTGGGGTAAAAAAATTAAATTAGTTCGTTTCAACGGTAATGTCAAAATTAGGATGCAATCATTTTTTTATGTAATAATGGTCAATATCTCGTTAAGGGTTGTTTTAATCACATTTTAAAATACACCATTAGATTCAGCGTGTATTTAACCTCCTAGAAATAAATTTTGGTGCTGATCGGACAAAATTTTTCTATCAACTTAATTTAACATGGAAATCCCATAAGGAAGTAATGTAAATCGTAAATCCACCCCTAAAAAGGCATGAAAGAGTAATTTTAAAAAAATTCTAACACATGTCAAAAAACTTACAACCCTTGGCTTTATGTATGCCAAATTTCAACTTTCTAGCTGAAAGTCCTCCCGACGAAAATTTAGCGTACGATCGGAACATTATTTCTGGCCCAGTCTGTATATATTATATTTCGTCTAAATAACAATTAACATTATATAATATAGTATTTGTATAATATTACTATATTATAATGTTAACTGTTATTTAGTTGTAGACTATGTAAATATATAATATATAGTATAGTACTGTACGTTCAATCGGGTTCAATGATTTTAGATTTTACATATTATTATAAATACAAATGATGAACAAATTTTTAATTTGATTTTGAGGCAAAAATATATAATTATTTATAATTGCAAAGTTTTGTTTCTTTATAGACACGTGGGCTTACTCTGCATGGCTTTCAGTGTCAGCGGACAGTTCCGGCCGCACACATAAGGGAGCAAGAATGTAGGGAGATTTTTTCAGTTCAGTTTTGTAAAAATTTGTTTTGCATCAGCATTCAATACCGTCGCCTCCTCCACGTTATCTCTCAGATTGTTATTACTGCACCTTTAGTAAATTGAATCACATAATTTTTTATAAATTTCCATATTTTTATGCATAATAGCAAGCGTATAATGAGTGCAATAAAAGATATATATAATGCCTTATATGTATGTTAGACTAAATATAATAATTTAAAGTATATTGTATTAATAATAATGGTAATATCGAATAATCACTATATATGCTGCATATTTATATAACTTAAATACAAACGTCGAAGAAAGTAAATAAAAATAGCGATCATGCACAAAATAATAACAGTTTTAGTTGCGTGTTTGCCGTGATTTTATAATTATATATAAATTTATATAATGTAAGGCTGCGGCTAAAATCATAGGTAATTAAAATACTGTTGAAATACCATATACATAATATAAATCGTATGTACTGTACATATATAATATGTCAATCCAATACGTGTGTCTACAATAAAGTTATTAGATGCTTGATAAAATATTTTATGTGTTTGAAGTTAGTTGACAAAAGAAATCTGTAAAAAATTTGAGTTTGCATCGTGATATTTAATTTCCTAATTAAAATGAAGAAATGCCGAAAGCGGATACAAACGCAGAATGTTCTTTAGATAAAATTATCCCGTGGCGGATAATTTTTATCTCTTTGCTGTCGGCTGCTAGGCGGGCTTAAAGACGCGAAAACGTGGATTTTAGCGCTCGCCGCCACTTGCTTTCTTGCGCGCGACCTTAAGTAATGTGACGTCATAGTAGACTTTTGACCGGGCGGTATGGAAGGAATGGGGAGTCGGAGGAAAGTGAAATTTACATTTTTGGAAAGAAGATTTTTTGGTGAATTTTTAATTTTGAAAAGTCACACCCCCTTTAAATATAGAGGGACTATACTGTATAATTTGCATCCTACTTGACTTTATTTATTGCATACATAGAAGTATATAGAGGGTAAAAAGTTGTATTACTATGATGGTTTTTCAGATTTTTCGAAGTTGGAGAGCAGTAAAAAGAAAAAAAAAAAAAAAATACTGTTTGCTCAGCTATGCACCCTTGAGTTTTTTAGACCTTATATTTTTACTAAAAAGGTTGCCTCTAGCATCATCTCCATCTCCTTCAGTATTATAAATTATTTTATAGTTCTTAGACTTGGGCAAAATTATTTACTCTCTGTGAAAAATATGACAAAATCAGGGTAACATAATATTTGTATTATATGATTTGTATAATACATGTATATTACGTATTGTACTGTACCAACGGGGGAATAACATTGTCTTGTTTTTAAAATAATCTCGGCAACGATGTGTATTATTTGGAAAGTAAAGTTAAGTGGACCTATTATCTGTCACTTGTACCTTGATGCCAAATGTCTTTCATGATGTCACACATAAAGCCCTTTATATAGTTATGCAATAAAAATATATCATGAAGGTTGTCCATTATCAATATATCACAATAGACTAGACTACCCTAGATTCAGATTTGCCACAGGTATTTTTGGATGTTAAAAGAAAAGATGCAACGTCCTAAATTTGTAAATTGCTTTATAGGAATCATAGTACAAACAGCATCTCTTCGTGTACTCAGCAATATCTAATGCTTTTAGTTTTACTTAGTTTTTCTAACGCCTTACTTTGCTTGCAGCTACCCTCTGTTGAACTTGCCACTGCCAGGAAATGTACCACAGCAATTCACTACCTTGGCTGCAAATTACTCCCTGCCCGGCAATGGCTCGGTGCCTCCTGCATCCACCCCTGTATCCACAGGATCCCCTGACATGGGAGCAGCAGGTGGGGTGGGGGACCTGCTTCAGACGCCTCCCCGCTGGTACTCAGGCTCTCCTTTATGTTATGTGCAGCAGGTATGTGCATGCTTGAGGGAGCATTGTTACAAGAATTACTACTAATGGTCCTCATATTTTTAACAGATTGTGGTGAAAAGTGCAGTTGTACCTTGGTCTCAGGATTTGATCCTTACTGATGCTTTCCGAGCACCCTTAGATGAAGTTTTTCAAATTGTGGAAACTATTCGAAATCACCAACATCAACAGACGTAAGTTATTCGGTTATTTTGTAATGGAGTAGCAGAACAAGAGGCAATACAACATTCTTGTGAATGAATAATTTTACAAATAATTCGTTTTACTCTGCAGATATCAGATCTGAGCTTCTCTGTACAGGGTATAGTAAATTTGATGTGAGAAATTTATAAGTGATGATTTTCGACTCAGATTGACAGGATAATGATGAAAATAGAAGATAGGGAAAAGTACTCTGAGATAAGTGCTATCCTGTTAACTGTTCAATTTCTTCCGAATAAAACAAATCTAGTATGTCTAGAAATTGAATTAGCTTTTTATAATTTATTATTTATAGAACTAAGTATGCATATACTTTATTTGTGTGGTGACAATATCTTGCATATTCAGGGGCAAGACACTGGGCAACTACTGCCTCCATGTTGAGTCTGTCAAGATGAAGCTGGGTGGTAAAGTATCCTTGCCCGAGTACAACTGCCTGCTGCTTTCGCCAGCCAACCTTTGGCAGCAAAACCATGCTACCTTCCAGGACGACTCAAACCTGCTAGGCACCATCTTCAACCACCAAAACATCCAAAAGGGCAAGATCAGCCTTTCAGAGATGTTATTTGGCATGAACATGAAGGACACAGGCATCAAGCGTTACCCCCTGAGGACCCGTCAGCGGTTGCTGCAATACGCAGTCACGCTGGTGCTGCAACACTATGACCCTCAGTGAGTTGCAAACAAGAGTTTCCTCTGCCTAACTCTTTTAATAGCTGCTTCTAAGTGCACAGGATTATATGTATTTGTTTTGATCTCCTAATCAATCCTAATTCCCTAATCGGTAATTTTTTAGAAAAATTTAAAATCATGCCAATAAAACTGCAATAAAAATGTAACGTGCCTGTGCTGGGCTATTGGGGAGTCTTTGCTTCCCAAACCCCCAATTTGAGTTATCTTAGTCTCATTCCTAGCAGCCTCCATACATCGTAAGGTACAAGCCACCCCTGATATTTACAGTGTTCTCAATGAATTAATTAACAGCTCAATTATTACTCCTAATTTAAGCAATTTAAAAGGTCTTAAGGGTAAGGTAACGCCACCAATGTTAAAAAAAAATCCCTCACACAAAAATTCTGAAAAAAATTTAAAATGTTCTCCTCTACACCCCCTATCAGTAGCTAAAATATCAGGTATACAAATTCGATCTAGTTTTTGAGTTATAAATTTGTATACCTGATATTTTAGCTACTGATAGGGGGTGTAGAGGAGAAAATTTTAATTTTTTTTCAGAATTTTTGTGTGAGGAATTTTTTTTAACATTGGTGGCGTTACCTTACCCTTAATTAAACATTATGTAATGAGATTTTCATGAGTATTTTGCTGATACTGCATTTCTTTAGACTGTGTCACCTATGTGGTAATTGCTTGAATTCTCTTTAGAATAAAAATCTTAAAAAATAAAAAGCATTTGCTAAAAGCATAAGTATAGCAGCATATTTTTAGTAATTAATTTTGTATCAAGAGAATGATGCTGCATTGCTAATTGTTTCTACTTGGATGTTGCAGGTTTGTAGAGAGCCTTCGTGATACCCTCACATCTCACTACCCACTCCACTCTGTTCAAAATGGTTCAGCAATGCAACCACGAGAGATCTGGCACATTTACTACCCTGGGGAATTTAACTTCAGAGAACTAGTTCCCCTCCTTATAACATACGTCGCTCTTTTTCTGTATGTCTACTTCTCTGTTCGGAAAATGGAACTTGTCAAGTCAAAGGTAAAGTTGCATGCTTTATTAAGCATAATAAGGAAGTTAGGTGTAGGAAACGACAGTTGCGTAGGGTGTATGGGCGTTATAAAAGAGGTGAGGTTAGAAAGGGGGCTTTGGTTGAGGCAGAGATGCAGTTAAATAATGCAAAGAAGATAGCGGAAGATTGTTTTATGCAGAAAATGTTTGATGAGAGGGATGTTGAGGGGAGTAGAAGAAGAATGTTCAGACATATTAAAACTTTTAGGAAGGCAGGAAATGATTTTCCAGTTTTGAAGGATAATTTAGGTGTTCATGTTTCGGAGGCTGAGAAGGCTAATGCATGTGCTCGGCAGTATAAGTCTGTTTTTCAGGATCCTGCGGAGCAGGGAGTGGTTGATGATGGTTCGAGGCGTGAGCAGCGGGTTGATGAGGAGGGCGGTTCCAGTTTTGGTGCTGGTGGGGGTAGGCAGTTTAGGGTTCGTTTTAAAGATGTGAAGAGAGCGTTGATATCTTTAGTAAAGGGGAAAGCGGCGGGTCCTGATGATATTTCTAGTGCATTTTTAAAGCTTAGTGTTGGTTTGCATTGTAAGTATCAAGTTCATTTATTTAGAGTGATACTTGCGTCGGGGAAGATACCTGATGCTTGGAGGGAGGCTTGGGTGGTCTCGATTTACAAGGGGTGTTCTAAGTGTGAGCCTAAAAATTATAGACCCATCAGTTTGACATCAGTTGTGTCCAAGGTGTTAGAGAAGGTTGTTGTTAAATTTGTTGTGGGTGATCTGGAGAAATCGAAATTCTTTGGTGATCACCAGCATGGTTTTTGTAAGCATTTCTCTTGTGAGACTCAATTGGCAGGTTTTGTGCAGGAGTTGGCTGATGCTTTGGACAGTGGAGGTGAGATTCATGCTGTCTTTCTTGATTTTGAGAAGGCTTTTGATAAGGTGCCTCATGGGAAACTAATTGAGAAGGTGAGGCGTTGTTTGGTGGATGAAAGGTTGGTGTCCTTGATTGAGGATTTCTTAAGGGATAGGGTGCAGAGAGTTAGAGTGGGGGAGGCATATTCGGAGTATATTGCTGTTTCCTCGGGAGTTCCGCAGGGTAGTATCTTGGGTCCATTGTTGTTTTTGATTTTTATTGAAGATTTGTCTGATGGAGTGAGGTCAAAGATGAGGTTGTTTGCAGATGATAGTGTTGTTTATAGGAAAATAGAAAGTGAGGGTGATGTGGTTCGTCTGCAAGAGGATCTTAATACTGTGTGTCGGTGGGTTATTGATAATGATATGAGGTTGAATGTTTCTAAATGCTGTGTAGTTGTGTTTAGTAGGAAAAGGCGTAAGAGAGATGTGCATTATTTACTTCATGATGAGTTCTTGATGCAGGATGAAAAGTATAAATATTTGGGTGTAGTCATTCATAGTAAATTAATGTGGAATGAGCATATTAAATATGTTACATCGAAGGGAAGGAGGTGTTTGGAGTTTGTCATGAGAAATCTTAAGGGTACCAGTAGGATAGTTAAAGATAATGCGTATAGAGCTTTGGTGAGACCAGTGCTTGAATATGGTTGCTGTGTTTGGGACCCATATAGATGTGTGGGGGTGAAGGAGTTGGAGAGTTGGAGAAGGTTCAGCGGAGAGCAGCAAGAAGGGTTACAGGTCGTGTGGGAAGGTTTCAGTTTGTGGGGGATGGTGCTGATGTTAGAAAGGAGTATGTTAGTGTGTCTGCTTTAATTGAGAATTTGGGGTGGGAGTCGTTGGAGTTAAGAAGGAAAAATTGTAGACTTGGTGTTATGTATAAGATAACAAGAAATTGTGAGGGTTGGGAAGAGTTGAGTGGTCGTGTGATGAGAGAAGGTTATATTGGAAGAAATGATCATGGATGGAAGTTGGAGTGTGTTGGATGTAGAAGTGATGTGGGAAAGTTTTCTTTTTTAAACAGGACGGTGAAGGAGTGGAATGCGTTGACAGCAGATGTTGCTGAGGCGGAGAGTTTTGATTTGTTTAAAAAATCTCTGAGAGTTGGTGAACATTCGCGAGCCACCGTGGCATTGCCACATTTGCCGCGTTAATATTATTATTATTATTATTATTATTATTATTTCATCATTTTAATTAAAAGACCTCGACTGTCAATAATATAGTATATAATGTGATATGACATTCACTCTGACATAATATAGAGTGATGATGTTCATGTTAACATAGCTGATGATGGTTAATGTTATGAAAATTTGATAACCTTTTTACTTAAAATTCATATTTAAAATATGAATTATGAATTATAAATTTAAATATAATCCAGTTTTGTGATGTAGTGGTTATGGTTACTCTTGTCCGAGAGGTCCCCGGTTCAAATCCCAATCACAGCAGATATTTCGTGACCTGGGATGGGTGTAACTGACTACTAGATGATGGAGCTGGTAGGAGGAAGTCAGCTTCTGCTGTCTATACTCCGCGGGTAAGCTCTGTACCCTGAAATGTTGTATATCATGTACCCACTAAGAAACAGTATTGGGCATCTGGCGTGCAGACTGGGTATTAGGAGCCCCAGAGAGCACTGTAAATAATGTTTGTTAAGTTCCTCTGTTGGTTTCATCCAACCAATATTTACGTTATTCATAAATAATTAGCAAAATGTAAACTAATTGATTGAGTCTTTATGTTACTAGGTTGGAATAGCCTTCAGTGCTGTGGTGACTACGGCAGCATCCCTTGCCATGTCTGTGGGCCTGTGCTTCTTCTTTGGCTTACGTCTGACGCTGGATGGGCGAGAGGTGTTCCCCTACGTAGTGGTGGCTGTAGGCCTAGAGAATGTGCTGGTCCTCACCAAGTCGGTGGTCTCCACACCTGCCCACCTTGATGTCAAGATTCGAGTGGCTCAGGGCTTGAGCCGAGAGGGATGGAGCATCACAAAGAACCTGCTCACAGAAGTGACAATTTTGACAGTGGGATTCTTCACATTTGTGCCAGCAATTCAAGAGTTCTGTATCTTTGCTGTAGTCGGACTAATATCTGACTTCTTTCTGCAGATGTTTTTCTTCTCTACGGTGAGTGCTCATTATCATTGCAAGTTGCAAGTGTTACTGTAACAACTACATTGCAGGTCCTTGCTATCGACATCCACCGCACTGAGCTGAGTGAGCCAGCCATGCGGGCATTGAGAAGACAAACGGCCAGCCCAGGTCTCGACTCTCTGGCGTCATCTGGCCCACGCCTCTCTCGCTCCAAATCTCACCCCCGGCTCAGCTCCCCTGCAGGCTTCTACCCTACCAACGTTGTGGCATACCCCCTGTGCAACACTTCCACTCAGCTCTCACAAAATGCAGCTGTGCCCAAACGACTGAGACTAGTGCATTTTTGGGCAAGAACTCGAATCTTTCAACGAGCTTTTATGTTGTGTATGGTTGTGTGGATTGGCGCAATTGCCTATAATGCAGGCTTAGTACAAAGACTTGCAGAAGTTGCAAATGAAAATAATACAGCTAAAAGTGTTCCATCGCCACCTGTAGATCTTAGGGACAGTATAAAAAATCAAAATCAATTGCCAAGCTATCTGGCCAAACTGCAAAACATATCAGATGATAATGTCTTAGATTTGGATGTATTACAATCCTATATTGGTAAGAACCTATTGGGTAGCAAGCAGGGCCTCTTGTAACTGTCATTTTTATCTTGCAGCTACTGAAAAACTACAGTCGTCAACCTCTGTAGCTGGGCTTGAGGCACCCACGTCACGACACACTGCCTTGCAGCACCACGATGAGCTCACCAAACTGCGTCACTCTGGCTACGAGCCCTGGCGTATGTTGTCTCAGCACCACTGGTCGGCCATCCTTGGGCTGTATAACCAGTCTTCAGCTGGCCATTACCTTAGCATTCTACCTCCCATCACCCTGTCGCTGGCCGTGAGCCCGGAGCAAGCGCAGCTGCTGCGTAACATTAACGAGAAGGGCACGGCAGTGCAGAGCCAATGGCAGGCTCTGGCAGCGGCTCTTGACCCACTCGACTTCTCAGGTATCCTGAAACGCATTTTGATTGAATTGACTCTTATGTTACTTACACCAAACAATGTATAAGAATAACCTCAAAATACTGAAGCAGCCAAAATAATAATGTATTTACTTAGGAAGTATTCACTAAGCAGTTGGTCAGAAGTTTGGACTTGTTATAATTAGGCTTTAAAAAAATAATGTTGAGAGTTAAATAAACTATATAAAAAATTCCTAAGTTTTGTAACTTTATAGATATTCCTATACAGGGATGATCAACCTGCAGCCCTTGAGGCCTTGCCAGATATTTCAAAAGAATTTGTTTCTTAATTAATGAAAGAAAAATGTACAATTTGAAAACAAACAAACAAACAAATGCTATAATGATGAATAATTTTATTTATCAGTAATTATAATATTTTGCTCCGAGATTTCACTTTAGTATTTGATTTATAACTAAATTTTTCACTCGTGATTGTTAGATTGTAATTCTCACTTACGTATTTATGGCAATTAAATTTGGCTTCGAATATGAAAATTTCATGAATTACAGTAAATTTTAAGCTTCATTAAATATTAAGTTGTTCAGAAATTAGTGGTAAATTGTAATTTTAAAAAGAGTATAAAAAACTACTCACTTGAATTTGTGACTGAATTTGAGAAAATAATGAAAATATTAAGTCATCAAAACTTAAATTATCAATGCATTTAACCACAATCTCGGCAAGCAAAGTAGAACTCCTTTTAATGAAAATTTCAAAACTTTATAAAATTAACATCAATAATTCTACCTTCCGTAATTTCCATAAACTTAAATTACGAATATTTTTTTGTATACATTGTCGCCTCAGAATGCAAGTCGGATAACTACACAATTTTTTTATAGGAATATAAACCTTAAATACTATGATCATAAGAGTGGTTATAGTGTGAAATTTTTTTGTTATCTGACTTGCATTTTGAGGCGCCATCATGTTGTATACATTTTTTTTTTTTTTTTTTTTCCCTCATTACGAAAAAATTTGGAAACAGACTTGACTACAAATGACAAGTTTCAATATGAGCTATGTTATTGTGTCCTCGTCGATAGCTTTGTACTGCATCAAAACAGCAGCAATAGAGTATCAACCTCAATTTGTTTTTATTGCAGAAATGGATAGAGGGTGCAAAGTTATACTACCCTGATTTTTTTTTCAGATTTTTTACAGCCCTGGAAGTATTTTTAAAAAATTATTGAAATTTCTTTTTGTGACGTCACGAGGCGCCTCTCCTTAAGAAAAGGATAGGACTTTCTGCCGCGTGACGTCACAAAAAGGACTTTCAATGATTTTTTGAAAAATACTTCAAGGGCTGTAAAAATCTGAAAAAAATAAAGGTAGCATAACTTTGCACCCTCTATCCATTTCTGCAATTGAGGGTTGATACTCCATTAAAAAATTGCCATTTTTTTTTCATATATTTTTTTTATATATAATTACCAAATGCATGTTATACTGTATACATAATATTTTACCTAATTTCTGGTGTATAAATGTGCTGTATTGTAGTGGCCCTTCAACCATTGTGCAAATTCAAATGTGGCCCAGCTCCTAAAAGAGGTTAACCATACCTGCCCTATAAGTAGTTATTGTCTTTTGAAAAAACAGCAACAATGAAATTAGATGTCATATCTAATTAAAATTAGTTATTAAAAATCATAGCTCCCAGTAAAAAATATTGTATAGCCTACTGTATTATTTACAGAGAGCAAATTTTTTTTTTTTTTTTTTTTTTTTTAATTTGTGGTAATTTTATTACATAAAGCATGGTTTGTTATTGCTGTTTTGCTGGGTAATTTTATTATATAAAGCATGGTTTGTTATTGCTGTTTTGCTGTAGACGGTGATGCCAAACCCGGGACGCTGTCCTCTGGTCCTGGCTCGTCTCGAGCTGGCGCAGAAGTGCCGTACGTTCCTCAGTCTCCCATGGAGCTTTTCTTGACGGCAGTGCTGTGTGTCATCAGCGTACTCGTGCTGGCCTACTTCATGGTAGTGCTGTACCGCTGCGTTTGCACCCGAAACTACGCTGAGTGGCGTGCCAGCTGGGCAGGGGGCGACGGCTCCTCGGCAGACTCGAGTACCCAGGTGGTGCTAGAGGCCGTACCACTGGTACTTGAGGGTCATCCTCAGCAGGTCGAATGCCTATCCACAGACGGGGCAGTGGTGGTGAGCTCATGCCTAGCGGGAGAAGTGCGAGTCTGGGATGCCTTCAGTGGAGAAGGGCTAGCAACTATTGATCGTAAAAGGTATATGAATTGATACATGATTCACAAGCATCGAAGCACAGATTTTAACTTAGAAATTGAAAATAATGTAGGATTTCCAACAATTAAGGAACCAAAGCAGTCAGGAAAAGTAAAATTTCCAGGTTTAATTTAAGTTTCGTACAGTTACTTCGTCCGTTGTCCTGAATAAAGAGCTGTTTGTGAATATAGCAGACAACACACATGATTTTAGTGGGCCGGCAGCTTATTAGGTATTGTGAACAAGGAACAATATAATTGGTCTTGCTACCCGAAGTGTGATGATTATTTTCATTATTTACAATATCATATCTTTTTCCATCTTTACTGAATCGAAGTAATTGAACCTTTCAATAATAAACACTTGTACTCTCAGCTGATAATGTTATTACTTTATCAGGTTCTTCTCAATGCCAATTCGTCCTGCTGTCTCCAATGAACAAGATCTCGATGACCTTCCACTGTCAGATTATGAATCTGGATCTCCACCCTCGAGAGGAGAGGGCAGCAGCACGACTTTACATCACTTTGAGCAGGAGGGGCGAGACCTGCACATACGTAACACCAGGTATGACGTCTTTATTAATGAAATGGAACTTAACATAGTTCAGCAGGTCAAACTAGGATTTTGTTGTAAGTTTTCTTGGCTCAAGGCAAGGAGAAATTTCCACCAATGATGGGAGGCATTTCAATTAAACAAGACACAAAATACTTCAATGTAATAAAGTGTGTAATCGACTCTTAAAATATAATGCTTCATAAATTAACAGTTTTCAACAATAGAAAGATCAACAAGGGAAATGTAAAATATATTATAATAAGCCAGGTGTAACAAGAGAAAAAGAAAGAGAGGCAATTAAAATTTATGATTTATAATCTGCATCTAGAGATCTAGCATAGGGACCATAACAGTTACAAGAAATGTTTTTATATTTATTTTACTAAGAAAATTGGACAGTAGTAATTCACCCATTATTTGTTCATACATATGTACTTTAGGGGAAATAAATAAATAAATTAATTAATTAGTTAATTAATTCAAATACGTTATATTATTTCCATTTCAATTTGTCAAGACTCACTTTACTCAATTCGTTTAAAAGGATTTTAACACAACATATTTTTTTCCCCAGTATTTATTATTATTATTATTTTTGGTACTGTACAAAATAGTGTACATATCATAATAACCAACTGAATTATATACCCTTGTTAAATTTATGCATTGATTGACAGCTATTTTTTCAGGTCCCCGATGTACCGAAACATGGTCCCTTCAACTCCGGCATACAGCGTATCGCAGCCTCCACCCTACCGTCCCGGCCAGCAACGTGTGTTACCACAGCAGGGTGAGCATGAGTGGCCAGCACAGCAGGAGGCTCGGGCACGGCAGCGCGCCCATCATAGTCGTCAGCTCTCTGTGGGCTCTGTCACCGTTCCGGCAGCTCCCATGCCCACAGCAGCACTCTCTTACTACAAAAAGACTGACGACCTTAAGTGGAGCATGCCTGACTTGCGCCCCACCATCAACACTAACTTCTCAACACCAAGATCATCCTTTGGTAAGATCTTTTCTCCAAGTGTAAAATAGCATGTTGAATTATCATAATTACATTTTGAAATTACATAGTGGTAAAAAAAAAAAAAAAAAAAAAAAAAAATCAGTTTTGTGCAAGTTAATGCCAAGAATAACTGATCTCTCAGAGGTTATAATTATGACAATTTAGCAGTAGAATTTCTAGTTTCTTTATATGATTAAAGTAATCTTCTTTTCTTATAATCCTTAGAAGTCCATAACTTTAAAAATTTTAAGTCAGTATATATATCATCAGACTTAAAAGAGAACACTCATATTGAATGTGTAAGAAATAAAGCAGCTTAAAACTACTAGGTTTTGTGTGTAGGAATCTCAGAGGCAAGTAGCATGCCATTTTAGAAGTTTCTTATGCCCCCATCGGTCCAACCATAACCATCACTCTAGAATGGCTCTAGAAACAATGTCAATATGCTAACTAGGTTGTGTCTGGTTTACAGCATCACAGAGTGGTTCCCAAAGTGGTTCACAGAGCGGCTACGACTTTGCCAGATACCGCAACAGTCTTTATGACGAAGACAGCGAAGAGGACATTGTGATGAGCTCAGGGCCAGGCTCTGGGGAGGGTCATATGGTGGACCCTGAGACTGTGGAACCACCCAGCACCCCTGAGGGTCTGTGCGAGCAGGGGCGCTATGCTGCCTTGGCCCTAGGAACACTTCCCGACCCCCCACCTGTTTGGTGCATGGACTGCCAGGAGAACCTAGTAGCCCTGGGTTGTGCCAATGGAAGACTCGAGTTCTGGGAGGCAAGCACAGGGAGCTTCAAGGCAAGTACCCAAACCAAAATATCAGCATTATACCCCAACAACATTATGCACATAAAAACTTCAAAAATGTGTTATTCTAACACGGAAATTATTAATAAAAAATCATTTTACTGGTTAAGGTAGAGGGCACACCGCTAAAAAAATTGAGTTAGTACAATATATCAAGTGGTCCTCCTTGTCCAACCAAAATTAAAAAAAATAAATACAGTGTATATCTCACTTAGGTTTACTTACAATATGGAGAGAGGACTACTTAATCTATTTTTAGAAAATAATAACTTACTTTTTTTTTGTGGTGCACACTTCACCTTGGAGCTTTATTATAATAAGTATTTTTATTTTATAAACAATATCCAATCTTTATTTGAGTATTATTGCATATTATTGCAATCAACAAAATAATAATGAATAAATTTGAAGTATGTTTTTCTTTCATTGTTATTGATTAATAATTCATGTTTGCAGTGCCTCTTT
Source organism: Siphlonurus alternatus (assembly GCA_949825025.1). Taxonomy (NCBI): domain Eukaryota; kingdom Metazoa; phylum Arthropoda; class Insecta; order Ephemeroptera; family Siphlonuridae; genus Siphlonurus; species Siphlonurus alternatus. The sequence continues at coordinate 46,671,735 of OX463788.1, read as the reverse complement.
GATGATCAAAGTGGAATTGGAGTGACGGCATTGAGAGTCATCGGTAACCGAGTTGTTGTTGCTAAATTGAGTGGCTGTATTGACTTCTGTGAGCTAGAAAGCCACTGTAAAGGAAAGCCAGTTGACTGGGGTTTCACATCATTCAGGCGAAGTAAGAAAATGTTTTTGTTTGCTTTCTTTATATATATTTTTTTTTAATTTTATTAACTAATGTTATATATATTTTATTTTGTTAGTGTAATTTTTTTCTACTATGAAATTAAACAGTAGACTCAATACCACAATATATAATATACAGTAGTTTCATTATGTCAGCACATATTACATAAATGATAAATAAAACATAGCTTATTTCTCCACACAAAGGCTCAGAAAGGAATGAGTGTAGAGCCGTAGCTAAGTTGAGTTGAGTTTAGCTGAGTTGGTTAATTATGTTGTGGTTGAACATTATTTGAGACAGCAAAATGACAGAAAAAGAAAATGTTATTATCAAGTCAAAAACTTAGAACTCTGTTCTTTAAAACGATCATGATGAAAACATTCTCTTATATCACCTTAAAAAAGTTATTCACTTCAATATTATATACAAGGAGCAGCATAGTGAATATTAGAAGACTGATACCCAAAAAAATTTCAATAAAATGAAGTATGGACCTCAAAAAGTATGAAGCCCGGGAACTATTTTTAAAAGTTCAGAGAGAAGCATCAAGAAGCATTACTTCTTTAATAAAAGTTATAAAAAAATAGTACCTAAAAGGTTTCAAACCTGACCTCGGCAAAACTTTTTAGTACTACTTTGTGGCCTTTAAAAAATCAGAGTAGCATACGTAACTCTAAACATTTCTTCAATAAAAAAATTTGAGGCCGATACTCCATTGTATTAACTGTTTGTGAAGTTTTGAATACAGTATCTGATATTGTCATGGTAATTTCATTTATAATTCAATAATGGTTATTGATATTGTCCCTGATCTGGTGGTGGTTTACTACATTTGGTGGTTTGTTTGTGAGCAGCCCACATCCGGACAGGCAGTGCTGGCTCTCTGGACTGGGAAGCATCTGTGGCGGGCACAACTGTCACCGAAGAACTGCGCTGCATTAAGCTGGCCAGTGTGCGGGCCCACCAGCAGCCAATCACAGTCCTTGATTCCGAGGGAGGCAGAATCCTCTCGGGAAGCCAGGACCACACATTGAAGGTGAGCTTTGTTATGCCAATAGCAGAATTAAAAAAAAAAAAAAAAATAAAAAAAAAATAAAAAAAATCTTTTCTACTTGCCAAATAAAAATTAATTTACATTCATTCTGCTAATATAATGTCCATAAATTGTAGTTGATTATTTCATAATAATATGAGAATAATAATCTTTTGATTGTTGTAATAAATGCAGTGATTGTTGTTTGATAGGGAGATACCATGCAGATTGCTTGCTCTGATACTAATGAAAGTGGCATTAGTGATCATAACTCTGAATTAGCTAATTGCATATATTGAAAATTCTTGCGGTCACATAGGTTCACTCGAAAGTTTTTACATTTTTGAAACGTTTCGCATCGTGGAGATGCTTCTTCAGTCACAAGAAGAAGTAGAAACTCTACTTCCACGATGCGAAATGTTTCAAAAATGTAAAAACTTTCGAGTGAACCTCTGTGACCGCAAGAATTTCCACCTGCTGTGACTCTTTCGATCGGTAAGGCCTTGCTGGTTATTTCTATCCTTTTCTTTTAATAAGATTATCACAACCTAAATGGTTTATTTTCCTTAATTTGAATAAAAATGCATATATTGAAATCAATAATTTAATGAAATTTCCTTTTTAAGTAAATGCTCTTCTAGTAAGTCAATATTGAGTACAGAAAAGTAAGATACAGTATTAATTTACTTACTAGCAGTCATTGTTCAAATTAATATAACCATAAATTGTATCACTGAGAACAAAAATTTCATTGGATTGTGAAGAGTATAGAAGCCCCTATTCAATAAACTTAATTTTGTTTTACAATAAAATATATTTTTCCTGCATAGAATCGTCATCCTTGAAATACAGTAACTTAGTTCTTACAAACTGCATTGATCTTAACCAATCCAAACCAAACTGTTAATTGCAATAAAAAAAGCATCTGTCACATTTTTTTTTATTTTTTTTTTAATGCAAAAAATAAATTGACAGTTATGGTTCATCAGGACTGAGACACTGGGAGTGCATGAGAGATAGATAAGCTACAAAAATTCACTTGTCGAGCTGAGTGGGAACATTGTTTAGCTGGGCTCAAGTGGAGACTACTTTGAGTCACCTCACCTGAACTCCACAGTGTCATCACATAAGCCAAGCATGTGAACTGATAGTGCTCACTTCAACATTTATGCGTGTTAAGTGTTTCAGTCTTATTGACTGTGTTAATGTCTTAAAGGGTTCCTGAACTTGAAAATTCATATGCAGATATGGTCCTCACAAGAGTCCGGATGCAAGTTTTAGTTGCTTAGGTCGCACCATTGTCTAGATATGAGCGAAAGAATGCCACGCGGCTAGTAGCGATGACGTCACATCGCTTAAGGTCGAAGCGATCTTTTACATGCAAGCGTACGGCCGCGCGGCGGCCGTGACCACGTTTTCTCGTACTCGTGGTCGCATAGCGCGAGTTAGGAGTGATGTATCAACAAAAATCAAAAAGGACATGAATGACAACATCCTAATGTACATTGAACTCAATTTTCGAACATTTATGTTGGTAAAAAAAAAAATAGATATCGCAATTCACAAATTAATATTTTTATTTTTTATTCACAATGAAATATACAGAAACGAACAGTTTTATTCTTTGCGTGATTTTTTTTTGTTTTTGCTTCACATTATATTACATACGTAAAGGAAGTGGTGTTGTAAATTGTTAATTGCAATAAAATATTACAATCTCATTATTTAGTAACATTAATAAAAATACTCCAAATATTTATAATAATTATTTGAATTATATTTTCTTCTTCTTTTCTTATATTATAAATAAGCAAAATTACATGGTGCGATAACAATATAATTTTAATATTACTACATAATTATGTTTATACCTTATATAGATATAGGTCTCGTAAATTCGTATTATATCACTGTGAAAAAATCATTTCAAACTATTTATATAAGCATGCAGTGCTCAAAATAAGGTGAGTTATATAAATATATTATAGTCCGTGAGGCGCCTCGATCGAAAGCCTGCAGGATGGATCATACAAGTTGCATTTCTTACAATTAAAATAATGTATTAATTTTAACTAACTAGTTTTCTTTAGTCCAAAATTAATTATGCTGCTGCACTATGTAGATTAATTATATTTTCTATATTATATCGAACACTGCGTAACTTTTTCCTATATACCAAAGAATTATGGCAATTAAATAAATATTAATTCTGGCTCGTTTCAAAATGCCTTAAAAATGTAAAACAGGCATCAAGAACAGTGTTGGACAGTGCGGTGACCAGTTTTCGCCAGATCACTGATGTCCAGCAACGTTGAGCGTGGTTGTTATTTGGATGGGTGACCGTTTTCAGCAACGTTTCACAGCTTTTTTATTATATTGAAATTTAAAAAAAAAGTAATGCATTTTTTCAATTACAATTTTGATTAAACACGTATAAATTAAAATACGATATTTTATACGACACACACACATATATAATAATGTATTTTTTTTTAATCAACCAACATTACAATCAACTTAAGTATTACTGTTGTACTTACTAATTAATGTATATATTTTATATATAAAACAATCCTTCTGACACTTTGCCCTAGCACGCTCATCCACAGGACCCTGTGACTAAAGGGAACGTGGATACTTCAGTTAAGGTAGAGATAACGTCAAACAGCTGTTCGACGTAATCCCCTTTGATTAACATGTAAACCTTAGCAAATTGACAAAAATTCTGAAATTTTTTTGAGAGGCAGATATTAGTGCCTAAAAGCCATAGCAAAAGTTTAAAAAACATTTAACGAGCCGATTTTTTTAAATTAATTTTTTAGTTTAGCTCTCCATGGGAAAGCCCTATGCTGAAAATTAAAAAAATTAATTAAAAAAATATCGGCTCGTTAAATCGCTTTGAAATTTTTTCTATGGCTTTTAGGCACTAATATCTGCCTCTCAAAAAAATTTCCGAATTTTTGTCAATTTGCTAAGGTTTACATGTTAATCAAAGGGCACTACGTCGATCAGCTGTTCGGCGTTATCTCTACCTTAAGATGGACCCGTGCTGTATTTTGTCAATTGCCTAAATCCAAGAAAAATACAGTATGAAAAAGTGAAGCGATGCTGAAAACGGTCACCCATCCAATTAACAACCGCGCTCTACGTTGCTGCAGGACATCGGTGATCTGGCGAAAACTAGCTGGTCACCGCACTGTCCAACACTGTTCTTGATGGCTGTTTTATATTTTTAAGGCATGTAGAAACGAGCCAGAATTAATAATTTATTTAGTTGTCATAATTCTTTGGTAGGAAAAAGCTACGCAGTGTTCGATATAATATAGAAAATATAATTAAGCTACATACTGCAGCAGCATAATTAATTTTGGACTAAAGAAAACTAGTTAGTTAAAATTAATACAGTATTTTAATTGTAAGAAATGCAACTTGTATGATCCATCCTGCAGGCTTTCGATCGAGGCGCCTCACGGACTATAATATATTTATATAACTCACCTTATTTTGAGCACTGCATGCTTATATAAATAGTTTGAAATGATTTTTTCACAGTGATATAATACGAATTTACGAGACCTATATCTATATAAGGTATAAACATAATTATGTAGTAATATTAAAATTATATTGTTATCGCACCATGTAATTTTGCTTATTTATAATATAAGAAAAGAAGAAGAAAATATAATTCAAATAATTATTATAAATATTTGGAGTATTTTTATTAATGTTACTAAATAATGAGATTGTAATATTTTATTGCAATTAACAATTTACAACATCACTTACTTTACGTATATAATATTATGTGAAGCAAAAACAAAAAAATCATGCAAAGAATAAAACTCCCTGTTTCTGTATATTTCATTGTGAATAAAAAATAAAAATATTAATTTGTGAATTTCTGTATATTTCATTGTGAATAAAAAATAAAAATATTAATTTGTGAATTGCGATATCTATTTTTTTTACCAACATAAATGTTCGAAAATTGAGTTCAATGTACATTAGGATGTTGTCATTCATGTCCTTTTTGATTTTTGTTGATACGTCACTACTAACTCGCGCTATGCGACCACGAGTACGAGAAAACGTGGTCGCGGCCGCCGCGCGGCCGTACGCTTGCATGTAAAAGATCGCTTCGACCTTAAGCGATGTGACGTCATCGCTACTAGCCGCGTGGTATTCTTTCGCTCATATCTAGACAACGGTGCGACCTAGGCAACTAAAACTTGCATCCAGACTCTTGTGAGGACCATATCTGCATATGAATTTTCAAGTTCAGGAACCCTTTAAAGACTTGTGTTACTTAAAGCTAAAAAAATGCATTGAATGCCACTACTATTAAGGCTATACCAACTCAAAGTGTCTGAATTTTTCAATTGATTTCTCATCGGCTCATAGGTGTTCAGACTGGAGGATCAACTGCCACTGTACACTCTTCATGGGCACTGTGGGCCCATCACAGCCTTGTTCATTGACAAAATATCACCCATGATGTCTGGCAGTGGAAGCCAGGATGGAATGCTCTGTGTTTGGGACCTGCTTACAGGTAAATCAACTCATTGAAATTAGCTAATCAGTTATTGTAGAAACCTACAGTCAAATTTGTTTCATAATACTGCCAGAAGTACCCTTAAGTAATTTAGTGTTTTTAATAACTTGGTTTATTAAACACAAATAGTGTACAGATACAATTATAACATACATAAACACAAACACAATGGAATTAAATATAAATAAATAACATAGAAGCATAGAACTGAATATGTAAAAAAGATTTGAAAAAATAAATGCTAAGCATACACTCCAGTTAGATGAATATAATTTATATAATTAAAAGATATGTAGTATCATGTATTATGCTGGGATTCAAACAACATCTCCCTTAGTACAGTCATTAATTGATTTGGTTCCAGCAATACGGACATTTAGTTGGTATTGACTGCAAACCTGAGTACATAATTATTATTTACAAATACAGGTTGAGTCGGCAATATGAAATTCGGTATTTTTACAAATCAAATGATAAAAGTAATGAACTGCTTGACGAGTTGTTACATGTCTTAGATTAAACTTTTCTATTGAAGGCAAGCACTATTGCCTATTTGTCATAGCAGCAGTATTATAAAATTCAGGGATAATATCTGTGGCTTTGTTACTTCTGGTAGTTACAAATTCTGAGTATTGATCTGTTACCAGGAATTTAAATATATTCTTAATTTCAGAAACAAAATAATTACAATCTATTAGTTTGGATGCTAATCTGGTGTTAGTAAATTTGGAAAGACCAAGAAGTCTTTTTACAAACATTGCTTTCACGGACTCTAATTTGTAAAAATCTGATACAGATAAATAAGGTCACGCAATTTTGATGGTGTTTTTGGGCTTCCCTTTTTATGTCTGCGTTTTGTAGATTTTTCAAAAGAGTCAATATTTTTATTACAAACCTCCCTGCAAAATATCAAACTTCATTCACAAATTTGTACTGTAAGACAAAAACTTCTCACTTTTGGGTACTTCCTGCAATAATATTAAATTATTTGACCACATGGACGAAGAACGGTCTGTAAGACACAAATACACAAGCATAGACAAGCAACCTCGCCTCTGAAAAGTTCCCTTCTGCAGCCTTATAAATCACCATTCCTTGTGTTATACTTACGGCGTATAATAATAATAATTATTTATTGGGTTTAAAAATACAGAGTATAGGGAAAATATTAATAAATAAACATATACAAAACCCAATTGGTGAATGCAAAAGACGAAAGTCCATACACAAAATGCGTACATTCACCCAATGGTGATTAACAAGGTTGCAGAAGGGAATTTTTCAGAGGCGAGGATTGTACATAAACAGTGAATCACAGTGCTTTTTTTACCTTAAATTTTTGGGCTGAATGTAATAATGCTTGGAAAATATTGATAATTCATAATAAAGGTTCTCTTTCCATGTTTGTAGTAGAAAAGTCTGCTGAACGTATTCTACAATGACAGTATGGAGTAACTGAGTTTTTCGTGTTTCAGGGGCATGCATGTACAGCCTACAGGCTCATGATGGCAGCATTGTGGCCCTCAGCTACTCTGCCAGCTACGTTCTGAGTCTGGGTGTGGACGACCGGCTGTGTGTGTGGGAGCGTTTCCAGGGCCACTTGCTCAACACAATCCACATGGTGAGTCTAGTCTCTCTGAAGCAAGTATATTTAAAGCTGAAAAGACTGCAATTCATAAAAGTATCTCATTTATAGCCCAATAGACCCAATAGACAACCTTTATGAAATTTTTTATTGCATATTTCTATAGAGGACCTCGAGTTATTTATTATTATTTTTTTTTATTTTTTTTTTTTCTCTCACTTTAAATACTATACATTATTACTATTTTTACCAAGTCAAAAAGTAACCAAACGTTGCGTAGATTTGTATATATGATGATGAAGGACACAATCTAACACAATCATGTCCAAACTGCTACAAGCGTTGCAGCAATGCATTGTCTTTGTCTGATGGAATACTAAGAGATGATGATGAATGAAGTTAAAACATATCTGACTGCTTCAGAGTTCTGCTGAGCAGTCTGTTAATCACCATGCTCTGTGAGTATAACACAGGGCATGGTGATTAAAGTAGAGTGCGCGCCAGAAAAAAAAGTTGAGTTAGTATTTTCTAAAAATAGTTCAAGTAGTCCTCCATATCAAACCAAAATTCAAAAAATTCTATCTCAAATAGGTTTGCTAGAAAAAAATTCCAAAGTTAGAGTGAACGCGTCGCTTAACATGGGGCCTTACCTGACAAAGACCCTCGAATATCTCGAAAAAATACACCGTTAGGTGGTATGAAAAAAATATAGTGATGTTCTATGACCCAAGCTTTAACCAAAAACCGATTAAAAAAAAATTCGCTCGAATCCATTTTTCCGTAAAAAAATAATAAAAAATCTTATGGGAATTAACATGGTAGAATTTCTTGATTTTTTTACGGAAAAATGGATTCGAGAGAAAAAATTTTTAATCGGTTTTTGGTTAAAGCTTGGGTCATAGAACATCACTATATTTTTGTCATACCACCTAACGGTGTATTTTTTTTTAGATATTCGAGGGTTTTTGTCAGGTAAGGCCCCATGTTAAGCGACGCATTCACTCTGACTTTGGAATTTTTTTCTGGCAAACCTATTTGAGATAGAATTTTTTGAATTTTGGTTTGGTATGGAGGACTACTTGAACTATTTTTAGAAAATACTAACTCGACTTATTTTTCTGGCGCGCACTTTACTTTAACAAGGCTTCAATTGGAAATTTTTGCAAAGCAGCAAAGTAATAAGCAGTAAAATAAAGTAATTGGTTGAGCCTGTATAGCTCTTTTTTTTTTTTTTTTTTTTTTTTAATGCTAAAACTGTACAAACTTTTAACTTTTGTGATTACCGTTATATGTCTTTTAAAATGGGATGAAATCAGTAACTACACATGTTCCTTGGAATGCTGCACAGAATCTATAAAGCAGCTCAAACAGTTGAGAGTGAGAGTTTATTCCTGATCTCTTATTCAGCCAACACCTTTCCCATTTATTAATTACTAGGGGCCGGATCTCCATTTTTTCCAATTTCATTGCCAAAAATGCACAAAAGTTTGAACTAGAAAAAACTGTTTTTGAAAAGTGAGAACTGTTTCAGTTTATTTAAGTTTTTTCAACTTTCGTAAACTTTTTCCAGTTTATGATAACTGGATATGCAGTTTTGTCTTGCAAAAGCATGTTTATCATAGTAAAAATTATAATTAAATATTTGTATTATTATTTTTTTCCTCCTACCTTTTGACACCACAATGATGGTGTTTCACGAATTTTCTTCACTGCAGACAATGGTACTTTATCAAAATATATTATTATGCATATCAAAATAAATATATAAAAAAATATATAGGCATTCTGAATGCTTGTGCGACTTCACAACTAGCGACATCATGGCACTGAAGTTTGCACCTCTCACTTGTATGGATGTTGAACACTCATTCTCATTATAAATATAAAAACTTCTTCACGAACAAGCGTTACAACTTCAAAATGACTAATCTTGAGATGCAGCTTGTAATTAACTTTTACTTCAGTAAAGCCTCGGATCAAAAATGTGATCCGTCTCAAAATTATTAATAAAAATGTTTTTCCACAAGTCAAAAAAAAAAAAAAAAAAAAAACACATACTAAATTATATTTTTGAGGGTTTGAAAAGGTATAATGTTTTAAAAATTGGAAAAAGCTGTTTTTAAGTTACTGAACTGGAAGTGAACTGTTTTTAGGAACATTGAAAACTGTTTTTAGGCAAAAACTGGACTGGACCCTATTGCAAGTTTCTTATTGAAAAATCTAGTTAGAATTTTCAATAAGAACTAGTTCAGTTTGGCAATAAGATTCAACTAGATCTTATTAAATCTTATTAAAATTTCTAATTAGATCTTATTAAGTCTTATTAATTTCTAATTAGATCTTATTAGAATTAAATATTTTTGATTTTAGGGATTACATAGCAATTATGTTAATTGCCAATAAAAAAACGTTTTTAACCATTACAATGAAGTCACCAAAATTAGAGAATAGCAAAAAAATTGTTTAAAAAACGGGCATCATTGGGACTCGAACCCAGGACCATTGGATTAGAAGTCAAAAGCTTTTACCACTAGGACACACCTCTTAGTACTAGAATCTAGTAGATTTAACTATATAAACTATAAATTATGAAACCTTGATAAAATTTTGATATTTTAGGGCGAACATGAGCTAAGCCTAATGACTATTAATATTTATTAATGATATCAATCAAAATGAATTTATTATGCTTTTATTAGTATAAATAAATGAATAAATATGTATTTTCAGATGTTATTAAAATTTGCTTTGTTTCTAATTAGAAAAAATCGAACTAGAAAAATTCTAATTAGATTCATTCTAATTAGATCTTATAAGATTTTTCAATTCTTATTAGAAATTTTAAATTTCTTATTAGAAATGCTCATTTCTTATTAGAAATAATGGGTTCTAATTGGAAATTTCAATAAGAATAATAAGAAATTTTCAACAGGGGATTCAGTGCTGGAAATCACACTTTCAAAAACTGGAAATTTGGCCCCTATTAATTACCTTAAAAAATATTGTATCCCTGTTACAATCATTTAGCTGAATTCTCTCTCTGTTTCTGCAGGCACAGTCATATTGCTGCAGCATGGTGATGCTCACGCACAACCTTCTCATCACAAGCAAGCAGGACTCGCTGCTGGTGTGGGACGTGCGCCGGGGTGAACCCGTTCGTGCAGTACGTTTGGGACACGCAGCCTCAGGAGTGTTTGTTCAACATCTGATCGCCCTGCACGACTCGGTAGTGTGTGATTACGGCTCTCAACTTAGAGTGGTGCGGTTCCCTCTCGTAGCAGAAACTACGAGTAGTGATTAATGAACAACAACAACAAAGGAGAGAAAAATATACTGAACAACTATACTTATTTCATTTACTTTTCACATACACACAAACATTGAAAATTCTTTAATGTGTTCTTTTATTATAAGTAAAAAATTGCATCAGATGCATTAAGTTATAATATACATTGAACTATTTGAATGATAATGAGCTGTAAGCAAAAAGAGGCTATATTTTTAATAAAATAATTGCACAGTAATCTCAGCTTAAAAGTCTTTGCACATTTTACTTTCTCTTAGTAAGCTTATCATGTTTGTGCAGCTCTGTTGGTTTTAATTGTGAACTGTCCAATTTTTTCTATAAAACCTAGGAGCAAAAATGTTTGTGCTCTCTCGCAATGCCAAATATTGCAGAAGCAGGTCGATACATTTTACTTTTTATTATTTACTAAATATTGTAAATGCCTCCACAGCACTGATATATATTATATATTTTTTTTTTTATTTTTTTTTATTTTTTTTAAAGAAAATAGCTTTTGGGGATTGAGTTTTTGGCTTGTCACGTCCATTTTTGATCTCTTTAATTGTAGCAAGTTTTAATAATGCAAGCTCAGTAATTTTAACAGATCACAGTTTTGTTGCAAACCCAACCCCAACGTTTGTATGCCAATCCTACGGCCTGTCCAGTTTTATTAAAAAAATATTACAAAGACTTAATGTTTTTTTATTGTTTTCCTACATACATACACACTGTACATAACATGACGCCATATCTCTTTACGGGGTAAGCAAGCTTGTTTTCTTTCCATATTAAGGGTAGGAACTTCCATGTTAAATTAGTCAACTTTAAAAATTCATAACTCAAAAACTAGGTTGTATTTGTATACCTGATATTTTAGCTACCTATAGGGGGTGTAGAGGAGAACATTTTAAATTTTTTTCATAATTTTCGTGTGAAGGATTTTTTTTTAACATTGGTGGCATTATCTTACCCTTAAAAAGAAAAAATCAGAAAGTGATTTCTTCCATATATAATTCATATATGCTAGCAAAAACATACCATCATATTTCAAATCTTGTGTCTCTTCTAGTTTGCTCATAACCTCAGAACTTTTTATGTAATAGACTGTCTATATAGTATTAAGTCCAGTCACATCTTTGTTGCTTTGAAACAAGTAATAATTTCTTTTAAAATACATAATCATAAAAAAAAAAAAAAAAAAAAAAAAAAAAACTTGGGAAATTCAATATATTAAGTTGTCCCCATATTTTTTTTACAACTCAGACCTGCTTTGGCTTGAATTATGCTTTTTTTTTGTTGTTGTTTTTTTTTTGCTTACAGGTACTCTGTCAGATGAAATGTCACTGTAGATGAGGACAAAAGAACGCCATAAGTAATTACAGAATATGCATAACCGTAATACACGATTTTTAAAGATTCTAAATTACTATATACAGTATATGTGAGATTTTGGATTTTTTGGATTTCGGTGTTCGGTGTCATATTGAGACGAGCAGGCACGGATCCAGTAAAAAATTTCGGGGGGGGGGGGGGGGGGGGGGGGAGGCTGCCTAATGTAAAAAATATTGGAGTGGGAGAAATGCCTACATTGCCCATGTTAAATCCAAAATCCCCTCCCTACCTGGATCTGCGCCTGATATTGAGGAGCACCAACCAAAAATATATATTATATATGTATATATTTTTCCTCTCAAATGTAATTTCCCAACAAACGAAAACATGCAATATTTTGACATTTTAGAATTAAAAAAATAAATAAAGATGTCATACCCCTTTTTCTAAAATAATCGCGCCTGTGGCAAGCTATCCCCCCCCCCCCCCCATCCACTCGCAGAGCGGCTGGGCCGTTCAGGCCCACCCGCGGAGCGAGTCTTTGGCCCCCAGACCGATCCTGCTCAAGCACCAAGAGATGCAGTGAAACCTCTATGATAGTACGACTTATACAGTGGTGAAAGTAGTTTCAATTTCTTACCAGTGCGCCTCAGATAGAGGCCTGAAGGGCCAAAAACCCCGCCGGAGGTGCGATTTTTTGGGAAAAAGGGCGTGGCTTAATTTTTCTTATAAAATATAATTTTTTCTAAAGTGGTTTTAAAATTTATAATATTTGAATGCATCTTCATTTTAAGTAAAATTAAATAATTATCCAATTAAAAAAAAATGCAATGAGTGATTCTCACATTAAATTCATAAAAAAATATATATTTAAAAATATTATCTATAACAGCTATAGCTATTAAAAATTTTAATACGAAAGAAAATCCCGAGTGCTTTAAATTGAAAGCACTTCGATCCTCATTGCCCATATAACAGCAGTATAAATTTAAATAAAAAATATAAAAATACTTTATTAACTGTTACGATTTGGAATGCGTTAATATAATTTAATCAAATACGTAAAATATTACATTCTCAAATATTTAAAATTTAAATTAATGTTTTGAACATGCCTCAAAAAAATTATATAAACAAAAATTTAAAAAGAAAAAACGCGAGAGAATTCTTTTTATAATTTGTATAATTATAAACTGTAATAATGTTTATATTTGTTTTGGTTATTATTTTTTATTTACTCTAGATCTTGTGCCAATTAATATTGTTTCCCTCTGTCATCGATAGGAATTAAAATCTAGCCATATTAAATATGGTACAAATGTGCAGTCATCTTGGCCCTAATAGCTGCTGCATTATTGTTAGCTACTCGATCGACTCTTCACTACTTGCTATAGCAATGCTTGAGTTGCATGCATGTGGCTAAAATTTTGTTACACTAAATCTTTACATACGCATAAAAAAAAAACTGAGATTAAAATTTTTTGTTTGCTTTTCTAAAAAATTCATTGTTATGAAGAATTTTTTAAGACGAACCAGGCTGGTCGCAGACAGAATCGCATGATTTCGCAGCGATGATAAAAAAAAATAGAACCTATGCGATCAGGTGTGCGCGCGCAAACAGCTTCGTATCGTATGCTGTCGTATGATAAGAAATTTAGAACCGGTTCTAAATGAGAAACGTACGATCGTAGAAATAAAAGTTTGTGTACGACCCTCCGAAGACTTAATTTTATTAATCTAGCACTGACTGCGATTGATCTCCTACGATCCCGAATCCTTTGCCCTATACTTTTCTAAACTCCTTGCGTAAATGAACTCTCTAAACTACCTACCTCGGTGGGTGGGTTCTCTGGCCCGAGAATTAAGGCACTCCCCCCTCTGCCTCCTGACTTTATTTTAATTAAAAATTAATTTGAATAAAAATGTGTTAATTTTGTACAATAAATGAGACAGAAAAAAAATGTAATAAAATTCTTGGGGTAGTATATATTATAACACATCAGCAAAATTCAAAACGTCATTCAATAATTAAAGAAATAATATAAATATATATTGAAAGAAATACTAAACGGTCTAAGAAATATCTGTATCTTCATAAAAATCTAAGATAAAATAGTAAAATCAGTAAGCCTACAGAAATTTAAATAAATTGAGAAAAATATTGAAAACTATTTCTATATAAAAATAAAATAATAATAATCATCAGCTCGACATAGTAAAGTAAAAAGATGATATATGTTAATTGCTTTCCTTAGCTTTTTAAGGGTAAGGTAACGCCACCAATGTTAAAAAAAATCCCTCTCACAAAAATTCTGAAAAAAATTTAAAATGTTCTCCTCTACACCCCCTATCAGTAGCTAAAATATCAGGTATACAAATACGATCTAGTTTTTGAGTTATGAATTTTTAAAGTTGACCAATTTAACATGGGAGTTTCATTTCTCCATGTTAAAGTAGTCATGCAACTTTAAAAATTTATAACTCAAAAACTAGATCGTATTTGTATACCTGATATTTTAGGTACTGATAGGGGGTATAGAGGAGAACATTTTAAATTTTTTTCAGAATTTTTGTGAGAGGGATTTTTTTTAACATTGGTGGCGTTACCTTACCCTTAACTCAAAAGAAAGAGTAAATGAAATTTCGTGACACAAAAATACGAAGTATAAGAAAATTGTCATTCATTATTTAAACATAATTAAATTGATTAATGTTTTACAATGTAACTTATTTGATTTTGAATATATTATTAATTTCATTAAAAATTATTGATTATTTTCAATAAATTTCGATCAGTGTCTTACCAGTGCGGCGCACTGGCGCGCACCGGCTTACTTTCACCACTGGACTTATGTCTACTGAACATCGTCCCTCATTTATAATAATGAGCAATAGTCTTACCACATTTGTGCCCACCAATGAGCTATCTGCTATGTCAGGTGAGTGCAATTATGAGCTATAAATCGGTACATTGTTGCACTTGCCCTATATATATATATATATATATATATATATATATATATATAGCAGATAGCTCATAATTTTGAATGAGGTATAATGAATGCTACATGACATGACTTAAGGGTATATAAACTAACGCCACCAATGTTAAAAAATTTCCCTCGCGTGAAAATTATGAAAGAAAACAAAAAAAAATCTCCTCTTCATCCCCTATCAGTAGGTAAAATATCAGGTATACAAATACGGGCTAGTTTTTGAGTTATGAGTTTTTAAAGCTGACCGATTTAACATGCAGGAAGTTCTATTTCTCCATGTTTAAGGGTAAGGTAACGCCACCAATGTTAAAAAAAATCCCTCTCACAAAAATTCTGAAAAAAATTTAAAATGTTCATCCTCTACACCCCCTATCAGTAGCTAAAATATCAGGTGTACAAATACGATCTAGTTTTTGAGTTATGAATTTTTAAAGTTGACCAATTTAACATGGGAGTTTCATTTCTCCATGTTAAAGTAGTCAACTTTAAAATTTTATAACTCAAAAACTAGATCGTATTTGTATACCTGATATTTTAGGTACTGATAGGGGGTAAGGAGAACATTTTAAATTTTTTTCAGAACTTTTGTGAGAGGGATTTTTTTTAACATTGGTGGCGTTACCTTACCCTTAAGTAGTTAACTTAAAAAATTCATAACTAAAAAACTAGATGGTATTTGCACCTGATATTTTAGCTACTGATAGGGGGTTTAGAGGAGAACATTTAAAAATTTTTTCATAATTTTTGTGTGAGGGATTTTTTTAACATTGGTGGCGTTATCTTACCCTTAATTTGGATGAATAAATAAATAAAATAAATTTAATACTCTATAAACACAGATATGTATTATTGAGACCCCTAAAATCGTTGATTGGTCTAAAATCTGCAAATGCCACCAATGTATGCTGTAAAAATAAATATTGAAATGTCATCCTGCCTTAAAACATCTTTAAGGGTAAGGTAACGCCACCAATGTTAAAAAAACATCCCTCACACAAAAATTCGGAAAAAAATTTAAAATGTTCTCCTCTACACCCCCTGTCAGTACCTAAAATATCAGGTATACAAAAACTAGATCGTATTTGTATACCTGATATTTTAGCTACTGATAGGGGGTGTAGAGGGGAACATTTTAAATTTTTTTCAGAATTTTTGTGTGAGGGATTTTTTTTAACATTGGTGGCGTTACCTTACCCTCAACTGCTGGAAAGAAGGCATACTGCGTTTAAAATATAATGTGCCAGTAATATTATATTAAGTTAGAGTTGTAAATAACTAAAAAAAAAAAAAAAAAAAACGAGTATTACTAGCCAATTTTTTTATTGTTATTCATTAATATTACAACATTCAATAAAAAACATTAATCATTAAATACCATTAGAAAAGTTTCTTGTGCTTAACTTACGTTGCACTCGTTCAGATGGATCTGAACTGGGTCCTAATTAATATATATATATACATATATATATATATATATATATATATATATATATATATATATATTATCTTATCTTATCAAATGGAACCAACAGTCTATAAGGTCTGCATAATATATAGGAGGAGGTGGTGGCGGAGGTTGATTTAGAAAAATGAAGGTGCATGATGTATTCTGCAACCAGTTACACCTTTGTTTTGCAAAGAGAACATTACATACAAGTAGCTTACTGCCAATCAGGGAAATACTGCTTCACAGAACTGACACCCAAGCTGCAGGGGTGATTATGAGGTAGCAACATAATTCTAAGCTTTTGTATCAAGAAAGAAGCAAACACCAATTATCTTAAAAAGAGTACATAAAAAATTATTTTTTATTGTATTATAATTATTCTTGAAGGTTCATTTCTTCAACAAAAATAATAATAATAACAACAATAATAATTGCAATGTTTTCATGAGCTATACATCTAGTTAAGAGCACTTGTTGCCTTACTTTTCTACAAATTAAGTATACTGGTTTCTTATGCACAAGCACAACATAAGTTTTTTTTTTTTTTTTTTAAATAAATATAATGTGCCAGTAATATTATATTAAGGGTAAGGTAACGCCACCAATGTTAAAAAAAATCCCTCTCACAAAAATTCTGAAAAAAATTTAAAATGTTCTCCTCTACACCCCCTATCAGTAGCTAAAATATCAGGTATACAAATACGATCTAGTTTTTGAGTTATGAATTTTTAAAGTTGACCAATTTAACATGGGAGTTTCATTTCTCCATGTTAAAGTAGTCAACTTTAAAAATTTATAACTCAAAAACTAGATCGTATTTGTATACCTGATATTTTAGGTACTGATAGGGGGTATAGAGGAGAACATTTTAAATTTTTTTCAGAATTTTTGTGAGAGGGATTTTTTTTAACATTGGTGGCGTTACCTTACCCTTAAGTTAGAGTTGTAAATAACTAAAAAAAAAAAAAAAAAAACGAGTATTACTAGCCAATTTTTTTATTGTTATTCATTAATATTACAACATTCAATAAAAAACATTAATCATTAAATACCATTAGAAAAGTTTCTTGTGCTTAACTTACGTTGCACTCGTTCAGATGGATCTGAACTGGGTCCTAATTAATATATATATATATACATATATATATATATATATATATATATATATATATTTTATCTTATCTTATCAAATGGAACCAACAGTCTATAAGGTCTGCATAATATATAGGAGGAGGTGGTGGCGGAGGTTGATTTAGAAAAATGAAGGTGCATGATGTATTCTGCAACCAGTTACACCTTTGTTTTGCAAAGAGAACATTACATACAAGTAGCTTACTGCCAATCAGGGAAATACTGCTTCACAGAACTGACACCCAAGCTGCAGGGGTGATTATGAGGTAGCAACATAATTCTAAGCTTTTGTATCAAGAAAGAAGCAAACACCAATTATCTTAAAAAGAGTACATAAAAAATTATTTTTTATTGTATTATAATTATTCTTGAAGGTTCATTTCTTCAACAAAAATAATAATAATAACAACAATAATAATTGCAATGTTTTCATGAGCTATACATCTAGTTAAGAGCACTTGTTACCTTACTTTTCTACAAATTAAGTATACTGGTTTCTTATGCACAAGCACAACATAAGTTTTTTTTTTTTTTTTTTTTTTTTTTTTTTTTTTTTAAATACATATTTTCATTTATATCAAAACCTTTAATTTCATTGCAATAATAAGGGAAGGGAAAAGAGTTGCACCCGAATAATAATTTTCTTCTACATTGTTCATCAACACAAAAATCATTTTATACAGCAAATTTTTTTATAAAAAGTTATTTTTATTGGATGAAATGTTGTCAGTTGTTGTGACCCTCACATCTCTCCCTGCTAAACTTACTGTACGGAAAATAATAACTAGGTGATGCAGAGGTTAATAATTTAAAAATATGTTATTATTATTATTTTTTTTAAAGGCAATGAGATTTATTAAATTATTTTAAGATTCAAAGGGCACATGATGAGATCTCAACATATTGTACTTATAATACTGACAACCAAATCATAGTGTGTTGCACTTCCATCTAGCTATTTAATTGCTTACAATTTCAAACACACAAAAAATATCTTATTTATAATTATATAGTCAGAATATCAATGACCAACAATGGACATCTCATATTTTTCCAATGTTTGAACTCTACTATACTTTGTTCACACTTAGCTTAAAGCTCAAAACAAAATTTACCCAAAACTTGTCCAATATTGGCCATGGATGTGTAAAAGTAAGTCAGACACCTTAGTCCCACATTGAAGTTGAATTTTAGCTTTATTTATTTTTATTTCAGGGTATAAAGTTAATTCAACTGCAAGCAGGCAGGCATGTAAGAGGGTTGATGAAGCATCAAGCACTGTGTGCTAGGCATAAGCCTTACCGAACGTGCTGCTCAGCTTTTGAGGTATTCTTACATACGTTAGGTTCCTGGATCAGAGTACACTATCATCTAGCTACATTTTTAAACGGATAATACTAAATACACAAAGTTAATTTAAAAAAAAAAAAAAAAAAAAAACACACACACAAGATAATTAAAATTTATGCTTCAATGAATATCAACTAAATATCAAAATAATATTAAGAGTTTAAAACATCTTTTGTTTAAAAAAAATATATATATAAAAAGAAAATATTGTAAATCAATATCGCTTAGTCTGAAAAATTAATTAAAAAAATTATTTTGAAAAAAAAAATCTGATTAATGCTTTGAACCCCCCTTTTTCCCTAGATCTTCCATTAGCAATTCAAAAGTAATAGAATTATTAATGATCAAGAAGATGGTGATGTATTGTTTTGCTAGCTAAGAATACACCTTTTAAATTTTTATCCACTTTCACTGCAGCACTGGGTTTAAAATACATTGATATGAGACATGAGCTTCTTTCATCATCATTATGTTGGCTGGAATGTGGTGTCTTGGACAGCTACTGCACTGCATACACTGGCATGTCACGTAGCCTTGCTTTCTCCTCATCAGAGTCGTCGCGAGCAATCATAAGGGTGTGAGCCAGGCCGCACACAATGTGGGACACATGGACACCCTCTAGAGCCTTCACCTCTACTGCAGTTGTCGATGACTTGCGCATTTCTCCGAGACCCTACGAAACATAGAGAAAACTAATTATGTGTGCAAGCTGAATAGGCCGAAAATCACTGCTGTTATTCTGTTCAGATCCAGATAGTGAAAGCAGTTTATGATCCAGCCACTATGTAGAACTTGCATATCTGATGTGCCCTTAAGAGATGTTTGCTTTAGATATATTGATGTTTATATTGAGAAGTTATTGTACATTGGAAGCCAAGCTAAATGTCCCATCAAACACAAGTGCCGCCAGCCTATGAAGTAGCGTAAAATCAAGCAATGTTGCCAAATAGTGCAGCGCCGCTATTATTCAGCTCCAGCTGTGCCACCGAAATGGCAATGTCACACCTTTTTCATAGACTCGCAGCATCCATTAAATGTGACCTTCAGCTTGGCCCCCAGTGTACTTTAAATTTTCTGGAATTGAAATCAGGAAAGGGGAGAAACACCAACAACTTTCCTCCATGAAGATTTTTGGCCTATCATACTTCTAAAATAAAAAATACTAAATCAGCCTCTGTAATTCTACTACATATTTAAAGGGCTTACCTAGATATGCATTGACTAGCATAGCAAACAAAGCAATATAACTATTATTTCTATATTCTAATTCTACCTCAACATCAAAAGCTTGTGAGAAGCATCAGTGTGATGGATATCATAGGAAGATAAATTCAAACCATTAATTAATAAAAATAATAATAATTTAGCATGCCTACCATCCTGTACAAACTATACTGCCTAAAGTATTTCCATAACACATTTGGTGTAACAATAATAGGGTGCAAAAGCAATAACAGATGATAAATTGAGCCAACTTACCAATTCACCGAAGGTTGGGCTTGGGCCCCACCCAATGACAGACTCATCTGCTGCCACCAAAATGCTTGTGTTGGAACAGCCAATACTCCTCACATCCCAGCCAGACAAATCTTGAACTGGCTTTGGATACATGTTTGCCTCTCCACTGCGTTTTGTCTGGCCCCACATGTAAACATTGCCTGCAAACACAACATCAGAAACATTTTATGTGGTGTAAAAACAAATTAATCACACACACAGTACAGTAATAACCAAATACTGTAAAGTAAAACACTCAAGTGACATCTTGAGTTCAAACAATATATATAAATAATACACATATAACATAATAATAACAGAAGATTGTCTTAGTAGTTCTGATTATTTTCTATTTTATTTTTTATTTTTTTATTTTAATTTTTTTATTATATTGCATGCTTGAGTCTTTACTACCAAACCAACAGACAGTGTAAAATTTAACAATTCTCTCAAACTATAGAATATATTATGCTACTTTTAACTTATAATTACAAAATGTTACTTACCAACATCAGTAAGAGCCATGCTAAATGAGTTACCGCAGAATACTGACTTGGCTCCTCGGGCTTGGGCATCAAAGAACTTTATAAGTCGTGGAATCATTTCATCCTTGGTCTCAGCATGACCGAGGCGGCCATAGCCTCCAAAACCCCACGAGTACACCCTCTTCTTTGAGTCAACGGCAACACTGTGGTTGGTGCCGCATGCTAGATCGCGAATCTCAACATCCTCCACCGGTTGAGTATGACCATCACGACCCTTCTCAACGTACAGCATGATACGCTTGGGCTTAGTCTCGCAAGCAAACCCTAGCTTGTTGCTCGTCAGGAAGTACTTGCCATCAGTGTTGTTGCCTGAAACACAATCGTAAATACTTGCAAGGAGCTGTATTTCTTTCTTTAGAAAGGGGGATGAACAAGAAAAAGACTGTGAAGATTTCATTTTCAGAGACAAGGATGGAAAATTATTCCCAAAATACAAAATATTGAAGAATAAAAATAAAAAATATGCCTATTTTTAAGAAACAATGTTTAGTTCTCTTATAAAAAAGAATTATTATTCTGAAAACAAGAAAAGTATTAAGTGTTAATTCATATTTGTAATTAGGCTATTTTTAATTGCTTAAATTATCGTACAAATTGTATCATGTATGTATCTGTTTTATTATTATCATTATTGTTACTTATTTATTTTATTATTATTATTATTTTTTTTAAGCTGAAACTAAATAATTTAAGTATACATCATGTAGTCAGACAGATATTACAAACAATAGCTTTTCACAATGGGCCTACGGGGCGGTCGATTTTTATTGGTTAAATCAAAAGAGGGCATCGAGATAAGCGTTTGTGAATTTTTTGCGAATTTCTTGATAACTGCATCTTACTGTAATGCAGCTTGAAAGTGCACTTTATCTGGAGGCTGTCACCGAAAAAGCCTCTGACGTCACTACAATCTTTGATTAGTTGGACAATATATACCTGTAATTTATAAACAGGTAGCACAGGGGTAGCCAATCAAAAGACGGCACCAAAATTTAAAATATTATAGATCTCAAGGAATGATCATTTTTACTAACTTCAAAAATCGACAAAAATACACAATACTTCAAGTTACGCAAATTCAAATTAAAAATAACAACAATTAGAAATATAATTAATATTTCGGATATACCATCCATCATATTTAAAACAACCAAAGTTCTTCTCAATCGCATCACATCACGTTTCTTTTAACTTTTTTCTTTCGAATGCGCTGCATATATATTACACTCACGCAGCCAGCAAAACAGCCTCCATATCTCTTGATTTTCTATTGAATGTTTAGCTCAAATTTAAAACTGAGTTGAAAAGATAATCCCTTTTTTAATCCATATTGTGATGGCAGGATACAATATTTGTCTTTATTTGTCATTTTTGTTTTATTGTCTTTTATTCTACTTTTCTTCATACCATCCACTGAAGCAGAGCACAATAATACTTTAAATAACCTTTTAACACACCTTCCTTCCATGTGAGGTTATAGCCTAAAGGAAGAGTGCCAGTCTTCTAATCACGAGGTGGTGGGTTCGTTTCTCGGTTGGTTCATTTTTCCTTTTTATGAAAAATTAAATATATATATTTTTTTTTTTGCTTTTTTAATATTTGCAAATTGTTAGTAGTTCGATAAATTATTAATATCTTCAATGCTGAATTAAAATTTATCTGCGGTATCTACAATAATACATTTTTTCATATTTTTTTAGTTTTTTTACTATGCAGTAGTTTTCTTTGTGGATTTTCTGTTTCCTGAGTTTCCTCACATCGGCATCAAAGATATTAATAAATTATCGAACTTCTAACAATTTGCAAATATTAAAAAAGCAAAAAAAAAAAAAATTTAATTTTTCATAAAAAGGAAAAATGAACCAACCGAGAAACGAACCCACCACCTCGTGATTAGAAGACTGGCACTCTTCCTTTAGGCTATAACCTCACATGGAAGGAAGGTGTGTTAAAAGGTTATTTAAAGTATTATTGTGCTCTGCTTCAGTGGATGGTATGAAGAAAAGTAGAATAAAAGACAATAAAACAGAAAAACGACAAATGAAGGCAAATATTGTATCCTGCCAACGCAATATGGATTAAAAAAGGGATTAACTTTTCAACTCAGTTTTAAATTTGAGCTAAACATTCAATAGAAAATCAAGAGATATGGAGGCTGTTTTGCTGGCTGCGTGAGTGTAATATATATGCAGCGCATTCGAAAGAAAAAAGTTAAAAGAAACGTGATGTGATGCGATTGAGAAGAACTTTGGTAGTTTTAAATATGATGGATGGTATATCCGAAATATTAATTATATTTCTAATCTTTTTTTTTTTTTTTTTTTTAAATTTGAATTCGCGTAACTTGAAATATTGTGTATTTTTGTCGATTTTTGATGTTAGTAAAAATGTTCATTCCTTGAGATCTATAATATTTTAAATTTTGGTGACGTCTTTTGATTGGCTACCCCTGCGCTACCTGTTTATAAATTACAGGTATATATTGTCCAACTAATCAAAGATTGTAGTGACGTCAGAGGCTTTTTCGGTGACAGCCTCCAGATAAAGTGCACTTTCAAGCTGCATTACAGTAAGATGCAGTTATCAAAAAATTCCCCAAAAATTCTTAAACGCTTATCTCGATGCCCTCTTTTGATTTAACCAATAAAAATCGACCGCCCCGTAGGCCCATTATTACGAGTAGAAGACTTTGAAGAATAGAATAGAATAATTTATTTGACCACAGGCGGTACATATACATGATTTATTTGACCACAGGTGGTACATATACATGATAAGTGATTAGGTCTGTTGTTCATACCTCCTTTTGCAAGTTCAAAGGCTCATCTTAAATATTTTTACATTAGGGTTTATCATTTGTGGAACAACTTGCCTCTTAATGTTAGGTATCAAGTCTCTCGCTAGAGACCTCTCGCTAGAGTAGGCCAAACAACATTTGAACACAGCAGTGCCCTAATAAAACTGGACTCAAGAAATTGCTGGAAAGGACTTAGGCAAATATTTAATAGACTGTAAAACAATAAAACAACAGCCTGCTTGAGCGTTTTTTTTTTTTTTTTTTTTTTTTTATTTTTACTGTCAGAGTTATTTATGTATCATCATCATTATCATTTTTTAATTTTTTTTTAATCTTTAAACGGTTCCTTGTTTTATTCTAGGTTAATAAAAGTTCATTTGCTTAGTCATGAACTGTAAATAATGTATAATTTATTTGACTGAACTGTGTTATACACGTGATATTATATTTATATTCTTTTTATAAGACATTTTGTTATGTTTTCCTTTTTTTATTATTTAATAATTTTGTTAAAAGGGAAACTATGCGTAACTTCCCATTGTGTTTTGTTCTGTATAGGACTGTGTTAGTATCGCCTGCCAACTGTTATATTATGTAACATCCGGGAAATATAATAAAAAAAGTGTGAATAAATTCACGTATAATAATAAATTAAAAATATATATTCCATAGACACATGATCCCTAAATGAATAAATAAAAAAAAAAAAAAAAAAATGCTGAAATTTTCTTTTTTACTACCGATTCAATAAGAGTTTGACAGTTGAAGCATTTATGAATATTAAAGTCTAAAATTTGTTTGTGTTCTACTCTATTAATTGAGCGATTTTTCAGTTTCAATAAAAAAAATATGATCTTGAATATTTATATGAATTGAATGAAAACTGTTTTTTTTTTATATTTTTTTTGTTTTGTTTTTTTTAAATCAACTTCTACTTCTACTTACTAATTTACAGACTACTTTGAAACCCCGGACCTTCTGAAACCCTAAGAGCGTTTCGGGAAGCTCTTCTGGAACAGGGGCGAATCATTTAAAACTAGTTTAATTTACTTGCTTACCCAGCTGTCCATATTCCGGGCATCCAAACGAGAACAGCACTCCTCTGCAGTCAAGTAGAATAGAAAACTCACCACCACAATCCACTTTCACTATCGGAGGGCCTTTGAATTTGATCTATGAACAAAAAATGCATCACAGGAGGTAAGAAGAAATTAAATCAAACTCACATATCTGTTAATCTTGATGACATAAAGGCTGGTATGAATAATTATGAGAATTCTCTGTTTTGCTTAGAAATGAGAACCTATTACTTGGTACTGATAGTATTTTGTATATTTTATTTTAATATTTTTATTATTAGTTTTTTCATTTTTCATTCAGTTAAGGACCTTAAGGGGAAGGTAACATGCCCAATATTAAAAAAAAAAAAAAAAAAAAAAAAAAAAAAAAAAAAAAAACATAAAAAATTATGAAAAAAATTAAAAATGTTCTCCTTTCGCATTCCTTATCAGTAGCTAAAATATCAGGTATACAAATTCATAACTTAAAAACTAGCTCGAATTTGTACACCTGATATTTTAGCTACTGATAGGGGATGTAGAGGAGAACATTTTTTTTTTTTTTTTTTAATAATTTTTTAAAATATCAGGTATACAAACAAATTCGAGCTAGTTTTTGAGATATGGATTTTTAAAGTCGACTACTTTAATACGACGAAATGGAACTTCCATGATAAATTAGTCAACTTTAAAAATTCATAATTTTCTTACGAATTTTCGTGTGTGGGATTTATTTATTTATTATATTTATTCAAAAAACAGACTGCAGGTTAGGTAATCCGATTATAAAGAATACAATAGTTCATACAAACAATACATTTTTTTTTTTTTTAACATTGGTTGTGTTACCTTACCCTTAATACAATTGATTTTTTTTATGGGAAATTGGTTTGATAAAAAATTTCAATAAACAGTATTTGGTTAAAGATGTACCAAAGTGAATACTTTTTTTACATATTCGGGCAGCTAAGAATTATTCTGATATCCCTATGGCTCAATATTTTCGTACGATGCATAGTTATTTCACAATTAATTATTTACTTTGAAAAGTAAGTTTAAAAACCGTTGGTTGATTCAAGTCGGTGCGCGCCTGCAGCAGCCGCTGATACGTCGAGAATCTCCCGCGAATCAGGAGAACCTCCAAACTCCCCCTTCTTGTTGTATCACCGGCCGCTGCGAGCGCGCACCGGCTTGAATCAACCAACTGTTTTTTAACTTGCTTTTCAAGCTAAATAATTAATTGTAAAATAACTAGGCATCGTACGAAAATATTGAGCCACAGGGATATCAGAATAATTCTTAGCTGCCCGAATATGTAAAAAAAGTATTCACTTTGGTACACCTTTAAAGCTCGAGTCATAGAACATTGCTATATTTTTTTATTGACACCCAACGCCCGATTTTTTAGGAGTAAATTGCGGGGCATTTGTCAGGTAAGGCCCCAAGTCTTACTTGTTAGATTCACAAATGGGGTCTTTGTTTTAATTATACACAATTCCTTTTCTTTTCTTCTGCCCTTGATTTTTAATTTACCTCTCCATGGAAAAGCTTTAGAAAAATTGGCTCACGTTTTTGTTTTGAAATTTTTCTTTGACAATAAGGCTGTCTCTAAAAAAAAAAAAAACAAAAACAAAAACAAAATGCAGAATTTTTGTGTCTGCCAACTGCCAAGGTTTAAATGTTAATGAAATGGCGACTGTGTCACTCAACTACGGTATCTGTGTTTGTTATCCTTCCCTTAAAAGGAGTATCGGACCACATTGGCAGAAGAACTAGATAACATAACCCTGTGATTTTTTTTCTACCTACGCTGGCATTCACTATACACCAACTCAAACTACTATATTTCAGCATAAAAAAACAGCAACAAACCAAAAAGTAGCTGCAAACATACAGCCCTGGCCTCTTGTTTTTAAGTGTTAACCGTTCATCCATTGAAATTCAACACTGATTGTTTGATTGATTCATTGATTGGTCTTAAGAGGAAGATTCAACATCTAGACACCGTCGGATCAACAACACGTGACTTTCACTGTGTGGGCCATTATAAAACTCAAAACTCATCAACTTATTGAACTATGTTTTGTTATAACTCAGTGCAAATACTTGTGTTAAAAACTGAACAACCATCACTCGCCCCTACTACATGCAATGGCTGTAAAGCATGCTCCAGCATTGTGTTTAACGCCAATCTTTATTCATCGTTGTCTTGCTGCATTCCATCTGACAAAGACAATGTATTGCTGCAACGCTACTAGCAGCATGGACATGACTTCAGCATGATTCATCATGTTGGATTGTGTCCTTCGTCACCATAGTTATACAAATCAATGCTACGTCTGGTGACTTTTTGACTCATAAAACCAGTAAAATATGAAAAAAATATATATATATATATTTTTACAAATAGAAACAAAATTAATAAAAAATTAATTAATATTAATTAATTCTTTTTGTGTTCTATAATACTATTTGTGTTTCTCATTTATGTCAATGTTATCTATGTCTAATTGCATCTGTACAGTTATGAGAGAATAAAATTGGAATACCCAGTACATTGGTACATTGGTTAGATAGAAGAAACGATTTTAGGGCTATAACTCAGGTAAAAATTAATTCTAGGGTACAACCTTACCTTCAGGTGTTGGCCTAGTTAAGGGCTACTTATTTTATGAGAAAATGTTCATGTCCAGTCATTTCCACCCCCTGAAGGGGTGAAAATGTGTTAAAATCAAATCTTGCCCAAAAATTCTAAAAACTGAGGATTGAAATAAAAAAATATTTGCAAATTTAGTGGTGTATTTTTAAAAGGTGAAACTACCCTGTTTCATCCCTAAAAAACCCTAAAATAAATTACTTTTACATTTTTGTTTTGTTTTAATTGTCAGATTTGTGTTTAGCATACAAATTTGTAAAAATAGACACTTCAGTAGGGGGTTGTTCAGAAAGGTTGTTTCACCCCTAATTCTTAAATGTATGTTTTAAGAATTGACCTCAGCTGATTGAGATCACGGAATCAGCTCCTTTGAATTGAACAAGACTTGCAGAGAACTTTTAGAACTTGCCATCAATAGGTGTTACATGCAAATTTTGAAGTTGGTTGGTTACCAATGGCGGAACTCAAATTCAAATTCAAATTATTTATTTTATCTCATTCCAAATACAAGGTACACACATAAAATACCTGGTATCATGCATGGGTAAGACGCGTCATTTTAGAACAAAGAATATATTAACACACACACAAAACAACAAGAAAAAAAAATTTTTTTACACATCCAAATCTGTCAAAATTTAGCATTCAAATATTCATCTACACTATAAAAACAATACTTATTAAGAAACAATTTTACAGCGTTTTTAAATTCTATATATGTGTAGATATCTTTTAATGAAACAGGAAGTTTATTGTAGATTTTAATACATGAGCACATAGGACCTTTGTCTAAAAGTTTAAGTCTGCTTGTTTTTCAACATTGTTCACAGTGCTCTTTGGGGCTCCTAATACCCAGTCTGCACGCCAGACACTTAAGTACCGTTTCTAAGTGGGGCACGCATGTTGTTTGCACAACATTACGCGGTCTTAATTACCCCAGCGGAGTATAGACAGCCTTTAGCTGCCTTCCTCCTACCAACTCCTTCATCTAGTAGCCAGTCACACCCATCCCAAGTTGCGAAAAGTCTGCCGTGTTCGGGATTTGAACCTGGGACCTCTTGGACGAGAGCCGAGTGTACTAACCACTACACCAAAGAGTTAAATTTTGAAGTGAATCTGTCTGATCAGTTTTGAGAAAACTGAGGTAGAAGTTTAATATTGGCCTTCTGGACGGAAACTGGAAATGAAGCTATTATGAGTAGGGGCCGGATCTCCAGTTTTCCCAGTTTTACTAAATTGTATGCTACATTGATTCTGACTTCAAATGTTCACAAATCATGAAGTTTCATTGCCAAAAATGCATAAAAGTTTAAACTGGAAAAAACTGTTTTCAAAAAGTGAGAACTGTTTCAGTTTTTCAAGTTTTTACAAGTTTTTCAAAACTTTTTCCAGTTTTATGAAATTGGAAACACAGTTTTGTCTAAAGCCGCTATTACACGATACAATTTTTCTAACTATTGCATACAATTTTTTCTTACAAGAAAAATTGAACCCCATTTATTTGTATGGAGATGAAATTTTCTTGCAAGGAAAACTTGTATGCAAAATTGCATGGTGTAATATAGGCTTAAAGCCTGTATTAAGGCGGTATTACACGATACAATTTTTCTAACTATTGCATACAATTTGTCCTTTCAAGAAAACTTGAACTCCATTTGTTTGTATGGAGAGGAAATTTTCTTGAAAGAAAAAATTGTATGCAAAATTGTATGGTGTAATACAGGCTTTAAGCCACTATTACACGATACAATTTTTCTAACTATTGCATACAATTTTTTCTTACAAGAAAACTTGAACCCCATTTATTTGTATGGAGATGAAATTTTCTTGCAAGGAAAACTTGTATGCAAAATTGTATGGTGTAATATAGGCTTTACACGATACAATTTTAGATGCAATTTTTCCTTACAAGAAAATTTCTTCTCCATACAAACAAATGGAGATTAAGTTTTCTTGCAAGTAAAAATTGTATTCAATTTTTCCGATTATTGTATACAATTTTTCCTAACAAGAAAATTTCTTCTCCATACAAACAAATGGAGATTAAATTTTCTTGCAAGGAAAAATTGTATACAATATTCAGAAAAATTGTATCGTGTAATTTAGGCTTTAAAGCCTACATTAAGCCGGTATTACACCATACAATTTTTGTAACTATTGAATACAATTTTTCCTTACAAGAAAATTTGAACTCAATTTGTTTGTATAGAGTTGAAATTTTCTTGTAAGGAAAAATTGTATTCAATAGTTAAAAAAATTGTATACAATTTTTCCTTGCAAGAAAATTTAATCTCCATTTGTTTGTATGGAGAAGAAATTTTCTTGTAAGGAAAAATTGCATCCAAAATTGTATCGTGTAATGCCGGCTTTAAGCCGGTATTACAGGATACAATTTTTCTGATTATAGTATACAATTTTTCCTTACAAGAAAATTTAAACCCCATTTGTTTGTATGGAGAGGAAATTTTCTTGCAAGGAAAAATTGTATCGTGTAAAATAGGCTTTACACAATACAATTTTTCTGATTATTGTATACCATTTTTTCTTGCAATAATATTTCCTCTCAATACAAACAAATGGAGATTAAATTTTCTAGTAAGGGAAAATTGTATACAATAATCAGAAAAATTGTATTGTGTAATACCGGCTTAATAAAAGCACGTTTTTCATGATGAAAATTGAATTCAATATTTTACCTAAATATTTTTCCTTACTCCTTCTTGACACAACATTGATTGTTTTTCAGGCAACTTTTTTTCCTTGCAAACAACGGTACTTCATTGAATTAAACTGTCAAATTTTTTTATGTAAAAAGCATCTATAGCAATTATATTTGTGGTCCTAATGGTTAAAGCCGGTATGTATTACATGATACAATTTTTCTAATTATTGCATACAATTTTTCCTTACAAGAAAACTTAATCTCCATTTGTTTGTATCAAGATGAAATTTTCTTGCAAGGAAAAATTGTATGCAAAATTGTATGGTGTAAAGCCGGTATTACACGATACAATTTTTCTAACTATTGAATACAATTTTTCCTTACAAGAAAATTTCATCTCCATACAAACAAATGGAATTCAAATTATCTTGAAAGGAAAAATTGTATTCAATAGTTAGAAAAATTGTATCGTGTAATACCGGCTTTACACCATACAATTTTGCATAACATTTTTCCTTGAGAGAAAATTTCATCTCCATACAAACAAATGGAGATTAAGTTTCCTTGTAAGGAAATTTTTTTCTAACTATTGTATACAATTTTTCTTTACAAGAAAACTTAATCTCCATTTGTTTGTATGCAGAAGAAATTTTCTTGCAAGGAAAAATTGTATACAATAATCAGAAAAATTGTATCGTGTAATATAGGCTTAATACTGGCTTTGGAGACCGGTGGAGGTAAAATATCAAGAAAACTGGATTTTGCAGGAAACTGGAAGTGAACTGTTTTCGACTTATTTTGAGAAATTTGACAACTGTTTTTGGGAAAAAACTGGACTGGATCCAGTGCTGAAAATCACACTTTAAAAAACTGGAAATCTGGCCCCTAATTATGAGAAATCCCCCCCCCTTGAATCTGCTCAAACTATAAGCGATTAGTTTTAGATCATTTTCGAAATTTTAAAATTTATTTCATTTGATTCCGTCTAACAGAAATGGAGTATTGACCTAAATTTTTTTTTATTGCAGAAATGGATAGAGCGTGCAAAGTTATGCTACCCTGATTTTGTTCAGATTTTTTAGAGCCCGGGAACTTTTTTTAAAAAATTGTTGAAAGTTATTTTTGTGACGTCACGAGACGCCGCTCCTTAAGAAAAAGATAGGACTTGTCGCCGCGTGACATCACAAAAAGGACTTTCAATAATTTTTTAAAAATACTTCCCGGGCTCTAAAAAATCTGAAAAAAATCAGGGTAGCATAACTTTGCACGCTCTATCCATTTCTGCAATAAAAAAAAATTGAGGCCAATACTCCATTTTCTTCAACTTCTTTGAGGTCAATCGATATATGTTTTTATATTAATTTGATCATAGAAAACACGAATCTGACAGTAAAAACGTAAAATTAAAAATAATTTATTCAAGGGTTGTTTAAGAATGAAACAGGGTAGTTTCACCCTTTTAAAAATTTACCAGAAAGTTGCAAATATTTATTTATGTATTTATAAATATATATTTACATTTTTTTCAAATTCTCAGGTTTTAGAATTTTTGGGCAAGATTTAATTTTAACACATTTTCACCCCTGCAAGAAGTGGAAATGACTGAACGTGAACATTTCGTGGTTTCACGAAATAAGTTGCCCTTGACTTAACCAACATCTGAAAGTAAGGTTGTACCTTAGAATTAATTTTTACAGGAGTTATGGGCCAAAAATCGTTTCTCGAATCTAACCAATGTACTGTATTCCAATTTTATACTCTCAAAACTGTACATACAGTACACTATTTATGTTTAATAAAAGAATTATATTAATTACTAATTGTGAAAAATATACGTATGTATATATTTACAGGCAATGACTGCTTGGTCTACTGACCTATGTCAATTTGTCAATAAATTCAATTCAATTCTCGTAAAAGGAAAAGAAAAAAAAGCAATAACATATCAGCATTAAGGTAGAGATAATACAAATCGGCTGTTCGACGTAGTCCTCTTTGATTAACATGTAAACCTTGGCAAATTCACAAAAATTCTGACATTTTTTGGAGAGGCAGATTTAAGTGCCTAAAAGCCATACAAAAAATTTCAAAACAATTTAACGAGACGATTTTATTTTATTTTAGTTTTTTTTTTTTTTTTTTTAATTCTTTCCAATGGAGAGACAAACTAAAAACTTAATAATAAAAAAAAATCGGCTCGTCACCGGTAAATTGTTTTGAAATTTTTGTATTGGCATTTAGGCACTAAAATCTGCCTAAAAAAAAAATGCAGAATTTTTGTGAATTTGCTAAGGTTTACATGTTAATCAAAGGGGACTATGTTGAACAGCTAATTCGTAATATATCTACCTTAAGATGCCATAAGAAATTCTTCTTTTCTTATGCCCACTTGTTGGCTATTAAGCCATTTTACTTCTAGTAAGCCAATAAAGAAGAGATTCCTCCTCGTCTCTCTTCATGTTGCCAGGCAACGAGTCAAGTTCCGTAGTTTATGCAGAGCATCCAAACAAATGCCCTCTGTCTTGAGGTTATTTCTTACCTAAGAAATTTAATGTATCTACATATTACAGAAAAAATAAGTTTCAGCAGATTTTATAGAAAAAACAAGACATTTCTTGTATTTAGGATGAGTATAGAGAACTATGGAATCACAATATGGCTTTTAACATAATTATGCCAATTTCAGCAATTCTGGTAGACTTCACTGTTTTTCAGGACGACCACAAGGGAGGGAAAGAGGGGGCAGGGGGGAGAGCCTGTTTTACACTTTTAGGGACACAAACAACTTTGAATATAGTTTTGATTTAATATTGTGATAGCAATACTTAATAATCTTAATATAATTCGACCTTCTATATTGTCAGTAAATTAAAGTAGTGTATTGATCTGTATCAACAGAAACAGCTGCAGTTAACATTGGATTTCTAACACATTGACTAACAATGCCTGTTCATAAACCCTAAAACTGAAGCACCAACCTTGGTAGCAGCAATGACCATGGGATGTTGATTTCCAATGCCGCACTGGCCCATTTTGTTGTCCCCTGCGCTATAAACCTCTCCACGGTCTGCAACATAAGTCGAACCATACTGTCACATTGCGCAAAACCAGACACGCTACATTTCTTATCCCAAAGCTCGATAAATACAGTTTGCTAGCCAACAAGGATGTTTATTAATTTATTAAATTGCATTTTGGGGCAATAAACATATCATTGGTCATAGGTTTACCCAAGTCATCCGCTGCTTTGGATGATGAACTTCAGTTATAGTACACAGTTACACACCTTGATGCAGATAGAACCTTACTCCAGCCTTATTTATTGGCTATTGTAGCTTTGAAATAACATTTTGCAATTTTTGGGAGGATTAAAAAAAAAAAAAAAAAAAAAATAGAAGTCCCCGATAGATAATGGGGAATTCTCTTACAACTCAAATTTGAATTTAACTACTATATCATGATAGGGTACATATTAACAATAAGTTTGACTTAAGTTTCAACTTTTTTAACTCAAATTTGGGGACTCTGAAGGGATTATTAGAATAGGGGCAAAGTATGCAACCCGCGCGCAAACCTGAAAATTGTGACGTAGAAACTCCCTAGTTAACACACAACAACTGCCTGATATAGGGTGACCAGACGTACCGTTTTGACCGGTAAAGTATCGTTTTAGAGTACCATGTCCCGGTGTCCCCAAAGAGGCTCTCGGGACGCCTAAATGTACCGCTTTCGGACAAAATTTAAAAAAGGGACATTTTTAAAATTTTTATCATTCAGAAAATAAAAAAAATCATAGGAATGTGGTTGTGAATATTTACGAAAATATACGGACGCAAATGATTTTGCAACTCCATGCCCATTTTTCTCGATCGCATTCGCAAAACAACATATTTCTTCAAAAATTGTGGAATAGATATATTTTGTATATACGCGCAAGTATGCGTGAAATGAAGTCACTACTTTTCGATTAAATTTTGAATAAAAAATAAGTAAAAAACTTTACACAAAAATATCATCTCTTGATATTGATGATATCCACTTGATGGAAATTTCCAATAAAATATAAAATTGAAAAAAATCATTCTTATATGAATTGTGTTGTGGCTTCAACAAAAATTTGTCTTTTTTTTTTCACAATAATCGTGCATGGATATTACGTAATTAAATGGAAAATAATATGAGGGAAAAACGTCACAAATATTATTCATACAATCAAGTAATTTTAGCTGTTATATTAAGTCCAATTTGAATGCTATAAACTAATTCAATTTAACTTCTTCACAGCTATTTCAATCTAACAAGAGTTCACACTATGAACAGTTCGATTAAAAGTAATTCAAATTAATATCTTGCTTTATACTCCATTTTTTTTTTTTTGTATTATTTATCTCGTGCCATTATATTAAGTTTTATTTATTTATAAACAATTAAATATATAATGCATTATTTAAGTAACACGTACATTTAGAAATATTGTGAATGGAGACGGAAAATTTGATAACGAAATTAAAAAAAAAATAAAAAAAAATTTAAATTAAATATTTAAATATTTTTTTTTATTTGAAAAGTATCCTTCGAAGTTATTCTTTTTGAGTATAAATTTCTTTTATTGCTTTTGTTTCTTTTTATTTTACATGCAATTTTACAACATAATAGAATCGTGGCCAGGCCAAGGAAAAAAAGGTTAATTTTAGGAAATCAACTCACTGGCACAGTTTTCTTGCATGGTGACTATAATAAATCTCTTTTTTTCTAATGGACAATATGCATGACATTTTTTTATTGCAGAAATGGATAGAGGGTACCAAATTATGCTACTCTGAATTTTTTCAGAATGTTTTGAGAGCGGGAACTATTTTTAAAAAATTATTGAAAGTCAGTTTTATGACGTCACGGGCGTTTAGCGCCTATCCTTTTCTTAAGGATAGACACCTCCTGACGTCATAAAATTGACTTTCAATCATTTTTTAAAAATAGTTCCCGATCTCTAAAAAGTCTGAAAAAATTCAGAGTAGCATAACTTTGCACCCTCTATCCATTTCTGCAATAAAAAAATGTCATGCAAATTGTCCATTCTATGAAAAATGTATACATAAAAAAATGCAATTATTTAATTTATATTATTTAACAGTAGAGTGAGCGATTGCATTATTTATTATTTTATTTCCTTAAAATATTTTAACCTGCCCTGCTTTATTGAGAAATGAAAACCAAAAAATTTCATCTCAAATAGCTTCATCGCAAAAAAATCCCAAAGTTTGTTTTCCTGAGCCCTTAAACATGCAGCCATATGGAACAGAAAACAGCGTTTTACTCAAACAACTTCGTCTGAACTATGGTACCAATTAAAAAATACCTACGTATAATCTATCAGGCGCGAATCCAGGGGGGGGGGGGCTGGGGGGCTGCAGCCCCCCCCCCCCCCCCCGAAATTTTGGATTTAACATGGGCAATATAGGCATTTCCCCCACTCCAAATTTTTTTTTTTAACATTGGCCTTATGGAGGCAGCCCCCCCCCCGAAATTTTTTTCTGGATCCGCGCCTGTAATCTATGACGAAAATTCTTTAATGGATTTTCAAATAAAATAAATATTTTCGGAAAAAACGGCTTCATAAAAAAAAAAACAAAAAAACAATTGATTTGAAAATCTAATAAGAAAAAAAAAATAAAAAAGGGGGCGTGGCACCCAAAAAAATCGCGCCTCCGGCGGGGGTTTTGGCCCTTCACTGGCCTGATATCATAGTTTGAACGTCAAGTAGTGATTGGCTATAAATTTTATTAACACAATCGAATTCAGTGGGTTTTTCTGCCCTAGCATCAATAGTTTTGTCTCTAATATCAGTTTACTTTAATGGTGATAATTGAAAATATAAATTTATTGCAGGAAAAATTCGCCTGCTAGGCAGTTCCTACGTCACGTTTTGGCGCTAAATTCAAAACAAGGAAGATTTTTAAAAAATTCCCTTGTCTCCAATTTTGAAAATTGAAACTTTTTTGTTTTGAGACATTTAGTTTCAAGGCATAGAGCATCTGAAAAAAAATTAAAATAAATGTAGGAGAATTCCCCATTGCATGGCAACATCACCTTTAGCAGGAATTGTAGCATTTGAGAAGTCTCAAGGAATAACTAATACATTATGTTACTAGCTCATAGACATGATAAGTTCCCTTCCTCTTATTTACCTCATGAAGGCAATCGCTCACCAGATAAGAAGAGGGTGTGGTTTCTGCCACAGGCGGCACCAACAATTGTTTCCTCCTTAAGGCTCTCAACCAGTGTAGGTGCATCGCGACGTTTCATGTCTCCAACCCCAAGCTGGCCTTTTGAGTTACGCCCTAGAGACACAAAATATTTGTTAAGACAATGATTACAGCAGGGGCAGCTTGAGAACTTACAATGTAGAGGGGCTGTCAGGAATGAGACTCAGAGAATTTCATAGGGGGATTTGGGATAGCTTTGCCCCCATAGAGCAGACTTGGTTGTGAATCAAATTTGTAAAAAATTGTACAATTGACTTAGAAAATTGTATAGAATACTGATTACTGATTATTACTAATTACTAATCTTATATTTTTTATCAACAATTCAAATTTAGGTGATCATACAGTACATCAATATTATTAATAAAGTAGCATCATGTAAAACCACAGACTTTTTCAACTACCACTTGCTTAAAAATTAAACTAAAAATAAAATTAAAGCAATTCACCCTTGCATTTGCTTTGTTGTGACTGAGGAAACCATGGAAACTTCAGTCCAGTTAAACATACTGAACACAAAGTACAGAGCCAACAATAACTTATTGCAAGATTGGGTGCAGACATTCATTTATTAATTGCTTGCTAAACCACAGATTTTGGGGTTGGGTAAGGCCTGCAGTGGTGAAATCTGACTAAAAGACAAGCAATCATGAATGCATATGCATGGTTACATACCGAAAGTGAGGCAACGACCATCTTCCGTGACAATGACGTTATGGGCAGAACTATTGCCGGATGCAATCACACGAACTCGAATTCCTTCTAATGGTCCAAATCGATGAGGACTCCAAAGGTTTCGACCAACATTAGAGATTTTTCCAGGAGGACCTTTGCCTCCTCGTTTTCCTGCCATGTCCCAATTCATGCCTCCACACATGAGTAGTGTCCCACAATAATCTGGACCTTTGACACGCTGAAATAAATATTTGTTAGAGCATTTATATGTTTACAGACTGTAGAGTAAAAACCTATAATTCAATAACAACGCATTCAATATAATAATAAAAACACTGTATGTTATTATATACCTATACCTAATAGGTATCTTATACTGTGTACGTATGCATATATGCATAATGGATAGCATACATAATATGCAGTCAAAGGTATGCATGCAACATGCAACTAAACTTACTGTATGTATGTTTATCTATTGACCAGTATAATTATTCTTTTTGCTTGAACTTCATAAGATAGGATGATAGGCACTTTTACATCTTCAGTGCTTATCTTGTCGCGCGCGGCACTATGCACACATATTATTATGCATTGATCATTATGCATACTGTGTATCATATGCATACATACACATTAAATTACTGTATTTATGATACTTATAAAAACGTGCAGCACAATATTAATAGTAAAATTAATATCTATATTTATGTATTAAAACTTACGCATGGCAAGGGACGAGATGAATCACCGCTCGCTCCTGCATCAGCCGACGTGCCGTCATTACTGTCATCTGAGGATTGCGTCGGCGAGTCAGTTTTGCCATCTCCATTCCCTAGGTCTGCAGACTCATCTGCATCGCCGGCTTCAACTCTTTTCTCTTTCTTATTACTTGCAGACTCAACATCATCCTCGGCTTTGCGTTTCTCAGACATATTTGGAATAAAATTAATGTAATTTGCGTATTATTGATTCTTTACCTCCTATTTTATAATACTTTATTTTCACCAACAAAAACTCGTGAACTGGATACGAAGCTCACTCGTACGATTTTATCCGCGAACGCGATTGAAAATTGCGCCTCCTGGTGTATAAGGAAGGAAATACGTATTTCAAGGAGGGGAGGAAAGTACGCCATAACATAACGCCATGCTGTTTTGTTATTACAATTTACAGGGGCGTCAGGGGCAGAGGGGCAAGAGGGGACTGAGGGGAGCAGGGGAGGGGTGCGGGTTAATCAAGCGAAAATAAGCGAATCGAGTCGGATAAACCGGAGACTCCGGCAAAGAACTTGGACTCAAGTAAATTCAGTAAATTGGGTAAATAATACTAAAAATATAGTAAAAAGCAGAGCAAATTCGTTTGCAAATTATAAAGAATTTTATTCATTGGTTTAAAGATTCTTTGCTTCATCTTCGCAGATAGCAAATATGGTAAGAATAATTATGCACAATACCACAATTATTATGTAAAATACTGATGTGTATATAATATATATATTTATGCATGTATGCATACTCTACTGTATCATTTATATTATGAAAAATATGAATCATAATATATGCGTACTGCAGTATGTAATGTAACTATGTATACTGTATAATATATACGTACAGTACACATATATTATTATTAGTATACATTTTGCTTAGCAAAAAGGTGAACATCCATATATTAATAAAGGCTATGCATATATATATAGTATGCATATAAGGGAGCTTTCACATACTCGGAAATCGCTACGGCATTGTAGCATGCGTAGATCCATAAAAAGATAACCAAGGAGACCTACACGGCATGCCGTAGCAGATTTCGAGTATGTGAATGCAGCCTAAAGCCTAATACTGTACCAGAGGGTGTTTACAAAAATCGCTACATACGATTTGGCACGCAAAATAAAGCATGATTATGTTTGATGAGTATATTATATATATGCATATAATAATAATGGGAGGTGAGGCACAGCGCGCTTGACCGGGTCTTGTCAGATCACCGAAGTCAAGCAACGCCGCGCGTGGTTAGTAGTTGGATGGGTGACCATTTTCAACAAAAACCATGTTTCCCACCCAGGGGTAAATCGTTGCGCTTTTCCACTATGTGGTTCCCCTGGCTTTGGACCATTGCACTTCCGGTTCATTGACAAAAGCTGTAGCGTCCATCCTGGCTGAGGTTTCCACGTTTCCCTCAGCCGCAGGCAAATGCCGGGATGGATTTGCAAGGCCGTGGCCGCCCCCGTTCCGGAAGAGCCCGCGAAACGCTCAAGTTAGGGTTTCGGAAGGTACGGGGTTTCAAAGTAGTATGTAATTAGTAAATAGAAGTACCCAATAGGGTTTGATTAAAAATTAAAAAAAAATAATATGTGCATACATAGACTAGTCATACATTAAATTGAGCTGAATTTTGTGCATTTTTAAAAATAAAAAAGAGTTGCTTGGATTTATCTTCTTTTGAGATGAAAAGTAGAAAAAAATGGTCCGTTTTCGAGCTCATGTGGAGATGATGAGAGAAGGTTTCAGGTAAATTTTGCAACCAAACTTGTAACCAAAATTTTGATCAATCAAGAGTTGCAATAAAAACAATTTCTTTCAGGTTGATTCTGCGGGTTCTGGAGCTCGAAAACGGTTCATGTATTTTCCTTTTTTGTCTCAAAAGAAGAAAACTATTTTTCCAACATGTAATCAGTTTTCACCTTTCCAGGTTTTAGTCTTGAGAATGTGAGACACTCAATACCATTTCCAATGAAGATGGAGCAGCAAGTTGAGGAGGTCCTCTTAGAAGATGCTAGTAACAGCGCTGATGGTGAACCTGAAGACCGGTTCTGCAGAGATTTCCTCAGGAATGTTTGTAGAAGAGGTCGTCGATGTAAATATCTTCATCCAGACCGAGAGCAAAATCCTTCTCCAGAATTAACCTTCTGTCATGATTACCAAAACAAGCAGTGTTCTCGTAGCAGCTGTCGCTTCATACACTGCAGCCGTGATGAGGAGGAGCTTTACCGTACCACCGGCGAGCTCCCTCCTGCAGCCATGGAGGCAGCTTTGCGTCAGGGGTTGCTTCCCCCAGGTCTTCCACCCGGGGAGCCTCCAGTCTGCAAGGACAACCTCAAAGGAGGCTGTCGGCGAGGAGCGCAGTGCAAATTCAGACATATGGCCCCTGCAGAGCTACGCCTTGCAGCAGAACCTGTGACCAAACGTAGGCGCTTGGAGGCTGCTGCAGAGGCACTAGCTGCACAGGCAGCAGAAGCAAGGATTGGCCTCTTAGAAGATGAGAACATTACTCTGAAACGTCGATTAGATGAACTGCGGCGTCAACTTCATGCACTGGCAGCTGCAAATGAGCTTCTTCTTGAGCAAAATGCCCGCTTACGACTTAGCAAGGGTCCTGTAGTGTCTCTCCCTGCAGTGACTATAACCAACACTCCTGCGGGGCCTCCGGTCACAATTGCTGCGGCAGTGGCCCCTGGATCAGTGGCTCAAGTGTCCCTTGCGACCGCTGGCATAACCATTGCACCCCCAATTGTAACTGTGGCCCAGACGCTGGCTCCTCAACCTCCCCCAAACACTCAGCAAGCTCCACAACCCCCTCCCGCTCAGCCACAGCCCATGTCCACAATGTCAATCAGTGCAACCTCAGCTCCTCTCGTTTCCTTCCCAATTGTCACACAAAACCTTCGCCCCCAGCTGCCTAGTGGACTCGCACGTTAGTCATCTAAGTTATACCACAAACTTTCATACCTTACACCAACATGACAGAGGTACCGTAGTATTGTATTTATTTCCGTTTAGCTGAGTTTAGCAATGCAGGATTCTCCCTGTAGCAAAAATATAACCTCTAAAAAGTACAGTAGATTGATTAATCAATGCAAATTAATCATTTTCTTTGTTTTCATTACAAACTCACTACATACAGTAAGAATTCTTTAAAAATATTATCATATTTTTATCCCATAATTTGACAACTTATCAATATAATGTCCCTGGAATTAATGAGTAATGTTTGAAATTTGTATCTGGCACTGTCATGTTACATGTATGTATGTATGCATGCATGTTATTTATTTTTATTTTTTTAGTAACATTCACTTAAATCATAATAAATTTCTGTAGGAGGAAACTAAATGTTAAGTTAACTTAAGCGTTTTAAAGATTTTCTGTACATTATAACAGTATACTGTATCATGGCAAAGCAATGAGAAGCTTCAACATTGACGACACAATTCTCTCAGCCAATGAAAATCTAGTGCGCGAACTGCGCGCGACGACATGTTCTATCAAGCTTCCTATCTTTAACCCAGCGGTACCTGGTTTTTAATTTTTTCTGACGGTTCTTATGAAGGGCAAGATTAATAATTCATATGAGCCACGGGAAAGATCACTTTACACGACATAAAAAATATTCAAGATTTTGTGCAGCATAGAATTTGAATGAAAAAATAAATAAGATTTTTCTCCTAACAAACCTTA
Organism: Siphlonurus alternatus; assembly: GCA_949825025.1. NCBI lineage: Eukaryota > Metazoa > Arthropoda > Insecta > Ephemeroptera > Siphlonuridae > Siphlonurus > Siphlonurus alternatus. Next base: position 46,630,244 of record OX463788.1, on the reverse strand, counting down.
CGGAGCGATGTCAGAATGCGGCGCTGCGGCATTTACGAGTTGAAGCTTGTCATTATAAATTGCTATTTGCTAATAAGAGAGTTTGGCTGAAGAGAGTAGACTGGAAACACTATATATGTTCAACCATGTTGACATTGTTTCATTTCGTCTGATAATTGTAAGCACCTTTCACATATGCTTATTTACAAAGCTAGATATTCTTGTATAATTGTTATTATTATTATATCTCAATTGTAAGGTTTAGAACATATTTATTTAGACATTGTTTAAAATATTCTTTATGTACTGTTATACTGTATTGTATTCAAGTACTGTATGGGTTAAAAAAAAAAGTAAAAATGTTCATCCAGGTGGACATATTAAAAGCAGTTGTATAAAAAATCTCAAACAACTCCACTTACCTCCTCTTATTTTTTCTTCTTCTTCCTTTTCATTTTTATTTATTTATTTTTTCAGTACTGCAAATTGTAAGTTTGAACTCTAGTATGTATAATATATATAGCCATAATTTGTATCAAAGTAAAAGTCATGAATTTGTAAAACTGGATCGACAAGTAAAACAAAATACAGTGAGTATTGCTCTTTCAGAAAAACAATGTATGTAAAATATATTTTATTGATGCTAATTAATAATATACTATTACTTGTAAAGTTGCATGAATTTATTTTAAGATGTAAATTTTGGTTCTATATACGTCCATGGCGTCACACCTTTTTATTGGTTTGTCATCAAAATAAAAAACACATCAAATTGAACAATAAACTTTTATTTTATGATTTTATTACTTTATAAAATTTAATTTTTCATTCAACAACTATTTAAACAATTGCAATCTTTCCTCTATATATATATATATATATATATATATATATATATTGCCCTTAATTTATTCCTTAGAGCTACATCATTCATTAAGACTGTCATAATATAGTGCACATACCACATTATACTTATTAAATATTTACTTCGGCATGAAGCATATTTACTTTGTAATATTATTTTTTTAAACAATTCTGTTGACCAGAAGATGTCACATTTGATTTACCATGAATATCTTAATAGGCAATCAATATTCAGAGAATCTACACACAGTTTTTAAAATAATTAAAACAAAATTTGATTTATTTGATGAACTTAACAACCTGATGCAGGAAATTGCAAATATTGTATAAGTGAAAAAAGAAAAGATATTAAATTTAAGTTGTTATATAATGTCATGCAGTTAGCACAATATATTATTGAATCAAACTGGTTGGACAACTGTCGTTACATTTATCACTTCCATATTCATTATCCCTCCCTCTCTCTGTACAATTAAAGTCTACTTTGTAACTTTAACAAAATTAATTAAAGCTTTATAATGTGCAAACTACCACACTTCATGTGAACACATGCAGTATGGCAAAAAGTATATATGAAGGGGGATGAGGCCTCCACAGAGTATATTTGAGGGCATGGTCATAAGAATAAGAAGATACTGTTCTTATAAATATATAATTCCAAAATTATCTTAAAAATAAAATACTTTATTTATGAATTGCAGATTAACACAGCAAATGAGACATGACGTGCAAAATTTACAGACAATTAACTATAATGTATGTATCCCAAAAAAAACTTCTCAGCTCCAGAAACTTCAGCCCTCTACAAATCACACCCTCTTTTTGGTTCTATTAACAAGTAATACTTTCCCACATTCTCCACTCATGATCTTTCATCTTTCAAACCCTCTTACTCATTCCACCTCTCAACATTTCTAGGCAACATTTCCTCTGGAGACTCACCTCAACCTCTGACATATGCTCTGTCTTATTCCATATAACTGCATGAGCAAACAACTCCCCAATTCCCAAGATTGAGCGTGGCACAGAGTGCATTGACCGGTTCTCGTTATATCACCAAAGTCAGGCTACATCGAGCGTGGTTAGTACTTGGATGGGTGACCGTTTCAAGTAAAAATTACGAATTACGTGGCTCGATCCCTCCCTGTGGTAAATTCGTCTCGCTTTCCACCTAGTGTAGTGATGCAATTGTGTGTGGTTGGACATCACTCTGGTTCATTGATAAAAAGTATAGTGGTGTCTGTCCTGACTGAGGTTTTCCACGGTTCTCTCAGTCTCACCTCATCACATCAGCAAATGCTGGGACGAGTAACAGGCCGTGGCCACCATCTTTTCCCTACCTTATCCTTACCCATTACCTCTCACCACGAGCTGTAAGCTCTTAGGAGTGTATCCCTGTAAAAAAAAAAAAAAAAAATGCCTTTCTATGATCAAATCTTCAACTCCTTCTAACTTCCTTCCAAAAAAATTCTAAATATGGCTACTACACACACACTACTGCAACCATGCTTAAAACTTGGTTGAATTAAGGTTTCGAATGCCTTTACCAAAATGCTACCTTTTAACTGTTCATTTCTGTAGAAGTTAACAAGCTGTCAACTATAATGTGCATAAGATTAATTATAAAGATCTTATTGTGATTGCAAGGATATATTATATTTATGAAAAAACAGAGATAACGTTTGGTCAAAATGTCTCAATTAATATATTTTGTGTCACATGTGTCAACAAGATTCGCCTATATATACTATCGTTCATCGGATCATGGTAAAGCTTGCTGGTATTTTCCTACAACTGTCTTTTCATAAATATAACATTTGATAATGATCCTTATACATACCGGCCATCAAAATTATTTAATTTTATCTATAATATCTATAGAAATACAAGCCAACAGAGTCGTAATTCAGTGCTTTCATAATCATGAATGTTAATCTGCGAAAGTTACAAAATATTGTAGTTTTTCATTCAATATTCAGAAATAGTGTGCAAGGCACTGAACTACATGGTATGGAAGGCTAACATTTGCTCTTTTACAAATTTTGTAGAAGAAGCAAGAAGAAAAGTTTCTCCTTCCAGTCTTCGCACTCTTGGTTACGTTTTTATATTCCGAAGCCGTTTTGCTTCCCCCGCCACTCCCTTCACCTCTGAGGTTGCAGGCCAATGTTGGAGCATGGAGACCAGTTTCTTCTGACTTTACTGCGCATGTGCATAGAGGCGCAAAAGGAGGGAGGGCAACCTCAGATATCAAGTCGAGGATTAAAAAAACGCCCTTGTAAGATGAAAAATAGCGGGAGATTTTTTTAAAAAAATGCCAATAGCCAAAAGCAGGAGAGAAACTTTAAATAATACAGCGTTGCCAAATTGTTGTTAACGACTTGGCAACACAAAACCTTCATATTAACCTGATTTCGCTCAGCTGCCAGCTAGGGAAAATTTGCTTCGAGCGTTTGACCGCAGTCTCACGCCTTGGTGCAAGGTCCAAAAAATATTCAAGCTGTTTTCCTGCAGAGTCTAAAACATTAATGGTTCACCTAAATCTCATTTTATTCATCATATACATCGTCCATATTTAACATTTCATATTTAATTGACATGTACACGCAAAAGCCATAAAATACACAGGCTTTTTAATGAAGAGCACATTAATTGCAACTTTTGTGAAATTGTGTGTACCAAAAATGTACACTAATACTGTATCACAATGTGACATGATGACATAAGGTTATTTAGGAGAACTCAGAGCTGCGTATACAATATAATTAAATGTATATACCAGTGGTGAAAGTAGTTTCAAATTCTTACCAGTGCGCTTCAGATAGAGGCCTGAAGGGCCCAAACCCCCGCCGGAGGCGCGATTTTTTGGGAAAAAGGGGCGTGGCTTATTTTTTTTAATTGAAAGTTGCACTAAAATTGATTTATAATTAATTTTTTAAATAGAGTGAGCGATTACATTTTTTTAAAGCATTTATTTTCTAAAAATATTTTAAAACCTGCCCTCGAATCTATTAATTAAGAAATGAAAACCAAAAATTTCCCAAAGTTGGTGTTTCGGAGGCGTTTAACATGCAAAATTTTGGCACAGAAAACAGCTTTTTACTTAAACTTTACTTGAACTATGGTACCAATTAAAAAATACGTACGTAATCTATCATAAATTCATTAATGAATTTTCGATGTAAAAATAAAATATTTTTTTACGGAGCCGTTTAGAAAAAATATTGAAAATCCCACGAAATAAGTAAAATTAAATAATTATTCAAACTTTTAACCGATTAAAAAAAATGTAGTGTCGCATATTAAATTGCATGATAAAAAAAATATTCAAAAATAGCTGTGCTGGCTAATGAAAATTAAAACATAACTTTTAATATGAAAGAAAATCGCAAACAAGTTGTCTATGTCTAGCAGCAGTGTTAATACAATAAAAATATTTTAATGAACTGTTTCACAATTTAGAATATTCTATAAATTTAATTAATTTAATAAATGATACATTTTTTTAAATAATTAAATTATCGTTTAAAATGTCTCAAAAATTAATTTAATAAAAAAATTCCAAAAAGATGTATAGGTTACAATTTTAAAAAAGTGATAACGACTACCAATTTATAGGAAAATTGAAGATAAAATAGTAAACCCAGTAAGCAGTAAACCTACAGATATTTAAAAAATATATATAAAAAATTCTTTGATTAAAAAAATTTAAAAAAATTACATAATAAATAAATTAGTTCTCAGGCTCGCGCGCCAATAAAAAAAAGCTAGGCGTTTGTGAGAAAAATATTAAAATTAACTTTTTTATCGTAGTCTTTTAAAATAATGTTTTACTGTAGCACTTACTATTTATTTATAATGCAACAATTTTGTATCACAAATTGTCAATTTATTTTTATCTTTTACCCAATGAAAAATATAAATAAAAGTAAATACATTCAACATGGATTTCAATTACTTTTTTTTTGTACAAAATTTTGACTTTAAAAGAAAGTACGTGCAAGTTAAAACTTCGTGAGATAAATAAAATCAAAGTACAAGAACATGTATTGAGCATGATTATAATGGTTTATAATGTGATCCGTTCACATTTGCAAATATTGTTTTTTTCATTAAAAATTATTGATTTTTTTAGTAAATTTCGATCAGTGTCTTACCAGTGCGCCGCACTGGCGTCAAATGTCTTACCAGTGCGGCGCACTGGTGCGCACCGGCTTACTTTCACCACTGGTATATATTCTCAATTTCATGGGCTATGCATACACAACAATTTAGTTGATACTGTCTGCATGCAGTCACACATATAAAATAATATTAGTGTTATAACATTTTGAATTTTGAGAATTTCACTAACAAAATAACATAGCACATACATATCCAATTTCATTCAGAAATTTCACAAGCTACAAATGTTATTTTATTTATTGATACAGCTAGGGCAACGAAAAGAGATTCCGATAACTTTTTTTTTAAGGAATGGTTGGGGGCAGGGGGAGTGCAGTCAGGCTCGGACTGGCCATTGGCCATAAGGCTGGGTCAGGGATCTCTCACTGGCCTCTCCACTTTTTAACACAAAGGGGATAAAAAAAGTGGCCTCGGACCCCTTCCAGGTGTCCCTTGCTGCTTGTATTGCCTATATGGCCCTGACTGGCCTCTAGCTTCCCAGTCCGAGCCTAAGTGCAGTTGTAGAGATTTGCCCTTGAGAACGACAGTTATGGAATATTACAATGAATTACCAGGCATCATCAATTAACAAAAGAGAAATTGAAGTATTTTAAGAAATTATTTTTCTTGTCTGGTATATTGCTTTGGCATGAAATATATTAATAATTATTCTTACTAATATTAATATGGCTAAATATTTATTTTAGCACAAAATTTACAACTCTTTGACAGAAGGAATAATGGGCACTCCAAGCACCCAGTCTCCAAATAGCCAGTACAGTAACGCAGACAGTCCTGCCATGCACACAAAGGCAACAATTCTAAACTTCCAATGGGCTTTAGATAACTTCAACAGTACAACAATTTTGTCAACCTGTTTTCTTAGACCGTCAAAATCTCCAGAGTTGTCAATAACAAAATTGGCTTGCTCACACTTCTGCTCCAATGGCATCTGTGCGTCAATTCTCTTGCGGGCCCGCTCCTCATTCAACCCCCCACGGCTGATCACCCTCGCCAGCTGCTGGTCCTTTTCACTGCAACCACCACAACATGAGTTTTACATCCCAGTAAATGGTATAATACAATCAATATAGTTCAATGCATGCTTCAATTTCAAATATATTTCTTTAAGCATAGTGAATTATTGACGATAGCAGCCACTAATGTAAAATATTACCTTCAATGTTTTATTGCTATCCCCACACTTTATCTCTTTTTTTTATTGTATCTTGTCATAGTAGCGTCTAAATATCCGGCATCAACTTGATAGATCTTGGCTAAATATCCAAAGTCAACTTGGTAGATTTAACCAAAATCAATCAAGTTGACTTCAAATGCTATGCTCTGGTTTAAAAAAAAAAAAAAAAAATCCAACTGCTCGTTACTGCTGTTCTGGATAGAATAGAACTAAAAATATTGTAATGTTTTATTTTAAGGCTTCCCTGGTGCACAGCTAATGGCACTAATAAGTCACTTAGAATTGAAACATATGTTAAGTTGGTTTGTAAATGACTTTCACATATATATATATTATACGAATATGAGCTTAAGAATCCTTTTACCTTGAATTTTCAAGTTAACTTCAAGGAGGATTTTAATGCTTCTGTTTGAGTCAAAGAGGTGAGCAGTCCGACATAGGAGTGATGTAGTTCAAAAAATTCAATTGACTAAGTTGATTGCATAAAATACTGATACACGGGAATTTTGTTTTCTGCTTTTATATTTTTGGAACAAAATTTGAAATTCAGGTGACTTTTTTTAATAATGAGGCCAATATATATATATATATATATACATACAGTATATAATATATATATATATATATATATATATATATATATATATATATATATATATATATATAGTTTATGTATAATTATTTGCTCAATAATACATACATACATACATACATACATACATACATACATACATACATACATACATACATACATACATACATACATACATACATACATACATACATAACATGATGCCATATCCCTTTACGGGGTAAGCCAGCAGCATTATTACCTCGGCCGTCTACAAATTGCCCTCCAAAGCACTCGATTCTTGCATACTCCACTTGCTTCAGAAATACTCATAACACTCTTTTGCCTTCTGCACTCTCTATTACACTGTGTACTTTTAACACTTCTGTTCTTCAAACATTCTGCAATCACATCCAACCAAACCTTTTTAGGACTACCTAATCCTTTCATGCCTTGTACACTACCGTTAAACAATTTGCAAATCGTTCATCACCCATTCTCTCAACATGTCCAAACCAACGTAGTTCATACTTGTCAATTACGCTTTCTTTCACTCCACACTCATTCATCACCCATGTGTTTCTCACTCTATCCATCCTAGTTTTACCACACATATTCCTTAAAAAACTCATACCAACAGCATTCAACTTACTTCTATGCTTTGTTTGACACACCCATACTTCAGATCCATACTGCTCAATAATAATTTATAATTATTGTTACTGTATTTGGAGGTTTTAACTCCCAATGAAAAGGCACCTGTGACGTCATGTGTATCCGTTCTGCGGCGACGGTATAGGGAAATCCCTTCAAAAGATCTCGCTCTAGCTGCAACCACGGACATAATTTTAATTCTGGAATGTTGAAATTTTACCAGTGCAGTCTTGATTGTATTTCAAATATCCTGAAATAATTTTGCTGTTGACATTCACACAGACTGACTTATTGCAGTAGCAAGAAAAGAAAAATGTTGTATAAGAAAACAATGTTAAATTTTTAGCTTATCTTGCTACTGCAATAAGTCAGTCTGTGTGAATGTCAAAAAAAAAAAAAATCTTTTAGGCTATTTGACAAATACTCTCAAGACTGCCCTGGTAAAATTTCAACATTCCAGAATTAAAATTATGTCCGTGGTTGCAGCTAGAGTGAACCTATCTTTTGCAGGCAGGGATTTCCCTATACCGTCGCTGCAGAACGGGTACACGTGACGTCACACAGTTGCCTTTTCATGGGCTATTATCTCTGATATTATTGCTGCTGGGACATTTTTTTTCATGCAGCCGTATCATACTAAGGCAATACTAAATGTGGACTTAATACTGTGAAATGGTCATAGGGCCTCTAAGTTCGGGTGTTTTTTTATCATTATTGAGTTTTAAATTGTAACACACAGAATACTAACTCACCATGTAACCACAATGGTTTTGTACAGTAGCCCAAGCATACTTCCAGTCTCAAACAGCAAAGGTAAATCCATAACAATAAACTGGTGACCTAATAAAAGAAATGAAGTCTGTTAGAAATATCAAATTAAAATATCAAACGTCTGTACAGTCATTTTCAAAAACAAAGATATTTAATATTGGCAATTCAAGAGTCTGCCCCAACAAGCAAGCATGGCAGCAACTTTGATGGAGAAGTACAAGCAATAAAAATAATCCTAATGAAAATCAATGGTCAAAATATAGTAAAATAGTCATACTCTCAGACTCAACTGCTGCAATACAATCAATAGCCTCCTCTGATTCGCAAGACAATAGAGTAAATGAATGTAAAAACTAATCCAAAAGCACCAAGATAGCAACATAAAAATAGTCTTATAGTGGATACCAGCTCATTGTAATATTCATGGCAATGAAGAAGCAGATTACTTAGCCAAGATGGGCAGCAAGCTAACTCAGCCAACAACAAGCTTATCCATCCATTCAATCGGAGACTAATATAATGTATTCAATTCATGATCATATTAATGGTGCAGTGGAACAAAAAGTTAACTTAGCTTGGAAAGAACAAGCATGTAATAAATCATGGGGAGATCTCATATTTAAATCAGGCAGAACTCATATAGACTCACGGACACAGCTATATTTAGACTAGACACCAGGCCATAACTATCTTGGATGCTATCAGAGGAAATTTAAAATCTAAGATATGTAGTGACATTTGTAAATTATGTAAAAATGAACCTTAAGAGAAAGGGCATCTATTTAGATGCTTGCATTAACTACGGAACTTGACTCGTTGCCTGACAACATGAGGAGAGAAGAGAAGGAATCCTTTCTCTATTGGCTTACTAGAAGTAAAATGGTTTAATAACCAATAAGTGGGCATAAGAAAAGAAGAAGGTACTGTATTGGCAATTTCATAGTATATTAACTACTATCTATGAATGCTCATGGTAAAGTGAACACAGTATTTTTGTGCAAAAGATTCTGCATTAAATGGTTGACTAAATGGAGTATTGTCCTCAATTTTTTTTATTGCAGAAATGGATAGAGCGTGCAGAGTTATGCTACCCTGATTTTTTTCAGATTTTTTAGAGCCCGGGAAGTATTTTTAAAAAATTATTGGAAGTCCTTTTTGTGACGTCACGCGGCAACAAGTCCTATCTTTTTCTTAAGGAGCGGCGTCTCGTGACGTCACAAAAAAAACTTTCAATAATTTTTTAAAAATAGTTGCCGGGCTGTAAAAAATTTGAAAAAAATCAGGGTAGCATAACTTTGCACCCTCTATACATTTCTGCAATAAAAAAAATTGAGGACAATACTCCATTCTCAGTATAAAAAATTATTGTGAGAACATTGCTATTATTTGGTGTACACCTCGGAAGGGCACAAACTTTACCTCGTCTGTTTTGCTAAAGTAGAGTTTCAGCTAAAAGAGATAACGACAATTGTAACTGAAAGATTGGTAAGTAGACAATTCAGTCAAGCCACCTCAAAAAGCATTAAAAGTATAATTTAACTTCCATGCACTGACAAGTGAGTGACTATGCATTCAAGCAGAACAGGGGTAAGGTTCAAGCTGTCCAGAGGTGTAAGCAATGGACTGATAATTAATGTGAATTACACTGTCTTACCTTCTAGTAAGCAATTTGCAGCTGCCCATAACATTTCTTTATAAATCTGTGGATGAGTGATTTCATTTAATTTTTTCCTTTTTTCTACATCATTGAAAATCAAATCTCCCAGTGCCTCTCGGTTGAGCTCTCCAGAGGATTGGAACACAGACTCTCCAAACTCTTTTTTTATGGCATGCCACGCTTTCTTTCCTGGCTCCACTACTGCAAACCAACAGATAGAAGAAGCAATATTAAAAAAAAAAAAAAATGTACTGTTAAAATAATTTACATCAATCGCCTCTGGAAATATAATATGTGTAGTCACAAGTTGCTGGTCTTTCTGGTCATATTTCTGAAACTTTGCAGATAAATTGGCATGGTAGTGGAGGACAGCCTCCAGCCTATTGGCAAAATATTTCTCTATAAGAAAGCAACTAAACTAGAGGCTTTTATATGGAAGATTTTGTATGAAAGATTTCATATGAAATATTTACCCATGGCTTGTGACTTTTTTCTGCTACCATACTGACTAATATTTGAACTTTTATATCATTAAATATGTATTACATTGTAATCAATTTACAGAGTTAATCATGAAGAGCAGTTGGCTGAACTTGTATTTCAACATTGTTCAGAGTGCTGTCTGGGGCTGCTAATACCCAGTCTGCATGCCAGACACCATTAAGAGTAGAACAGAGCCATTTGAACTGCGTGTAACTTTACTATCCCACTCACTTCGACTAAGATTGAACAAGTTCACAGAACCTCTGCAATGGGAAAGATGGAGAGAATAAAGATGGATAGATATGTACTTAAGGTAGAGATAATACAGATCAGCTGGCCCAATGCTAAAAAAATCCTATTCATAAAAATTATGAAAAAAATTTAAAATGTTCTCCTCTACATCCCCTATCAGTAGGTAAAATATCAGGTATACAAAAACGAGCTAGTTTTCGAGTTATGAATTTTTAAAGTTGACTAATTTAACATGGAGAAATGGAACTTCCATGTTAAATTAATCAACTTTAAAAATTAATAACTCGAAAACTAGCTCGTTTTTGCATACCTGATATTTTACCTACTGATAGGGGATGTAGAGGAGAACACTTTAAATTTTTTTCATAATTTTTATGAATGGGATTTTTTTAGCACTGGGCCAGCTGATCTGTATTATCTCTACCTTAAACAGTTAAAAAAACACACATTAGATTCCTGCTTGATACGAACCTGAAGTTGCTCTACCAGGTATTAAAATGTAACTCTCTTATTACTGTATCCCCTTTGTTCACCCTTACAATCTTTATAGGGAATATGGGAGCAGCTCACGTTAAGTTGGAAACTTGATATAGTAACTTCCCTTTTTGTATTAAAGTAGAGTGAGCGATTTCATTTTTTTGAACATTTTATTTTCTAAAAATAGTTCAACTTGTCCTCTATTGAGAAATGAAAACCAAAAAATTCCATCTCAAATAGCTTCACCACAAAAAATTCCCAAATTTGGTGTTTCGGAGGCCTTTAACATGCATCCTTATGGAACAGAAAACAGCTTTTTACTCCAACTTCGTCTGAACTAGGTACCAATTAAAAATACGTACGTAATTTATGATGAATTTTTTAATGGATTTTCAAACAAAGAATTTTATTTACGGAGCTGTTTTTCAAGAAAAAAATCTTGAAAATCCTTATGGGAATTAACCCGCAAAAATTTCAATATTTTCTTTCGGAAAAACGGCTCCGTAAAAAAATATATATATTTAATCCATTAAAGAATTCATCATAGATTACGTACATATTTTTTAATTGGTACCATAGTTCAGACGAAGTTGGAGTAAAAAGCTGTTTTCTGTTACATAAGGATGCATGTTAAAGGCCTCCGAAACACCAATTTTGGGATTTTTTTGTGGTGAAGCTATTTGAGATGGAATTTTTTGGTTTTCATTCCTCAGGTTAAACTATTTTTAAAAAATAAAATATTCCAAAAAATGAAATCGCTCACTCTACTTTAAATGGATGATTATTATCAATATATACTGTAATAGTAATAGCAAGTTAATGTATGGAGAATGTTGCATAAAAATTACATAATAAAAATGTACCGGTATTTAAGTATGGAAACTTACATACTGTAATTATCTTGAGCGTTTTTTATGTTTTCAACAATTTCCTGTACAGTATGTGTTTCTGAGAATGTTGTGTACAGTACAGTATTGTATGTATATGTTAGCACCCAAAGCCGAATTCGGGCAAAAGCGGAAAAAAATGCTCACATCTAGTTCTGCGCATCACGAAATGAGCCAAAGCCGAAGTGAGTTTTTTTTTTTCGGCTTTGGCACAATTCATTTTGAACAAAACTAGATCTGCTCAAATCGAAATGCGCCAAAGCCGATATGAGATTTTACTTCGGCTTTGGCGCATTTCATTTTAAGCAAAACTAGTTCTGCGCATCGCGATTTGAGCAAAAGTCGAAATGATATTTTATTTCGGGTTTGGAGCAAAATTTTGAGCACATCTTGTTTTGCACAAAATAAAGATGATTTTAATGACGAGATGATGATTTTAATTTTAATTATGTAAATTTTAATATTTTAAAAAGAAAAATAAAAAACTAAGACACTAAACTTATAATAAATATAAATAATGAAACAGTGAATACAACGGAGGATACAAAATTTCTTGGAGTTCATGTGGATTGTAATCTAAAATGGGCAAAGCACATTAGGGGCATACAAATGAGATTAGCATCCGTTATATATGGAATTAATGAACTGAAATTTGCCTGTGATGTGAAATGTTTGAAGATATTGTATTATGCAAACTTCCATTCCATTTTGAAGTATGGGGTTATTATGTGGGGTAATTCTACTGACTCAAGAAAGATTTTTATTTTGCAAAAAAGGGTAATTCGAACAATGTTAAACTTACCCTACCGTGAATCATGTAAAAAACATTTTCAATCTCATTGTATTCTCACAGTACCATGCATTTTTATTTTAGAGTGTGTTTGTTTTGTTAAGAGTAATTTTGATATTTTTCATAAGGAGAAAGTCCATGACCATAATACTAGGAATTTAAATAGTACTATATTACCTCCAAAAAGCAGACAAACTTTTAGACAAAGGTCCTATGTGCTCATGTATTAAAATCTACAGTAAACTTCCTGTTTCATTAAAAGATATCTACACATATATAGAATTTAAAAACGATGTAAAAGTGTTTCTTAATAAGTATTGTTTTTATAGTGTAGATGAATATTTGAATGCTAAATTTTGACAGATTTGGATGTGTAAAATTTTTTTTTTTTTCTTGTTGTTTTGTGTGTGTGTTAATATATTCTTTGTTCTAAAATGACGCGTCTTACCCATGCATGATACCATGTATTTTATGTGTGTACCTTGTATTTGGAATGAGATAAAATAAATAATTTGAAAAAAATTTGAATTTGAGTATTGTGACCTAATATCTTTCAAGCGCTGTTTAAAAATAAATTAATTAGGGAAAAAAATAATGACTTTAAAATGTAATCATACAGTATACGTACGTACATACCTTATAAAAAATATTGTAGAATCTGTTAATTGTTTTTATAAAACACTCCACCATTTCTGTCACTTAATTACTATTTGATTATGTTTTTGTTAAATTAATAAATTTTTTGTTTTAAGAACTGCAGCTCAAATAAAGTAGACATATACGCCACACGTTTTAATTAAAGTATTCTTTAGATTCAATCGCTCTCACCATTAGAAATATTGTCATGCACGCACTTGTAAATTTCATAGTTCTATTTCTTCGAACATCGTAGCAGCCACAATACATAAACATATACGGCAATCAAATGGGGTTAAACTTCATTGCAGAGGTAAAGGCTACTTTCTTATCTCGTTGTACCGATAACAACCTGTATTGCATGATAGCTAATTCTAAGACATAGAACTATGAAATTTACAAGTGCGTGCATGAGTCTGCATGCAGACAATATTTCTAATGGTGAGAGCGAGTGAACCTAAAGAATGCTTTAAAACGTGTGGCGTATATGTCTACTTTATTTGAGCTGCAGTTTTTAAAACAAAAAATTCATTAATTTAACAAAAACATAATCAAATAGTAATTAAGTGACAGAAATGGTGGAGTGTTTTATAAAAACAACAGATTCTACTATTTTTTTTATAAGGTATGTACCTACGTATACTGTATGATTACATTTTAAAGTCATTATTTTTTTCCCTAATTAATTTATTTTTAAACAGCGCTTGAAAGATATTTTTTTTTTTTTTTTTTTTTTTTTTTAGTTTTTTAATCAAACCCTATTGGGTACTTCTATTTACTAATTACATATACTACTTTGAAACCCCGAACCTTCCGAAACCCTAACTTGAGCGTTTCGCGGGCTCTTCTGGAACGAGGGCGGCCACGGCCTTGCAAATCCATCCCGGCATTTGCCTGCGGCTGAGGGAAACGTGGAAACCTCAGCCAGGATGGACGCTACAGCTTTTGTCAATGAACCGGAAGTGCAATGGTCCAAGGCCAGGGGAACCACATAGTGGAAAAGCGCAACGTTTTACCCCTGGGTGGGAAACGTGGTTTTTGTTGAAAATGGTCACCCATCCAACTACTAACCACGCGCGGCGTTGCTTGACTTCGGTGATCTGACGAGACCCGGTCAAGCGCACTGCGCCACACCTCCCATATTAGGTCACAATACTAATATTTATTATAAGTTTAGTGTCTCAGTTTTTTATTTTTCTTTTTAAAATATTAAAATTAACATAATTAAAATTAAAATCATCATCTCGTCATTAAAATCATCTTTATTTTGCGCAAAACAAGATGTGCTCAAAATTTTGCTCCAAACCCGAAATAAAGTATCATTTCGACTTTTGCTCAAACCACGATGCGCAGAACTAGTTTTGCTCAAAATGAAATGCGCCAAAGCCGAAGTAAAATCTCATATCGGCTTTGGCACATTTCGATTTGAGCAGATCTAGTTTTTTTCAAAATGAAATGCGCCAAAGCCGAAAAAAAAAACTCACTTCGGCTTTGGCTCATTTCGTGATGCGCAGAACTAGATGTGAGCATTTTTTTCGGCTTTTGCCCGAATTCGGCTTTGGGTGCTAAAGTCTAATCCAAAGTCACTCACATACCCTCCCTAAAACTATGACATGGGCTTCAGAATTTACACAAGATAACGGACACTCCATTAAACAAATGAAATAAATTAATTGCTCCCCTCCCCCATAAACTTACATTCATCCGTCTTGCTAGTGTCATTTTACTTTATGTACCATATCTGTTTATATATTATTTGTCATTACCACTCTGCTTTTACCCAAGCGTCCATTGCATCCACTCACGATGCTTGCCAAATCTCACCTTTAAAGTACTTAGGAACCATGCATTATAATGAAAGATAAAGTATACTCTATAGTCTATGAAGAGTAAGAGTATATAACTCAACAATAATAAGAGTGGAGAGGATGGCTTACTTTGAAGTTAGACGCTATCACCACTATGTCATATCTCCGTGACGTCAACAAGTTGTATCATAAGAGCGCATTTTATTGGCCAGCTGCTCTAAACCAGCTTACTGGCTTAATTGGGGAACTGTCCTGAAGGTTGACAAAAATAGTCAAGGACCATACTTTTTAAATTTGCAATCCTAAGCCATCCTCTCCATTCTAATTATCCTTGGGTTTACCTCATACCCAATGCTCCAATCTTTTCACCATCCAACAGGTAGCTTACCTGATTCAACTGAATTTTAAATTATAGTGTGCAACAATGAGAGCTGTCTGCTGTACCATCAGGTGAGTGCAATGATGAGCTTTCTATTTTGATGATTTACAGCTCATACAGTCTAACAGATCTTAGATTACCTGTAGACTCTATATATGGCACCTAGCTTCGAGACTGTCTAGTTGTATGTCTGGGTGGGATAGAGCAAAAGACAATCGCCACGCAGTCGAATCTACACATGAACTAAGATCTGTAATACTGTGTATTTGTACTTGCCTCATTGATACAGCACATAATTCATTGTTACACATGATTATGTATGTATGATATATAGTCGTCCAAGGTTATAACCTGGTCTGACACATTGGTCTGAATTGGTCTGGCACATGTGACCCTTACATGAGTTTAATTGTATTGGAGGACAAAAAGGAAAAGGTTTGTAATGTTAAATCAACACTAAAATCCATCCACCTCACACTTTAACTGAACCCAGTTTTTTAGCTCAGAGCATCCAGATAAAAAGTATTTGAAGATATTCAGATACTGTATGCATAAATATGGGTGGGACAGCATGGACAATTTTGATCGTCAAGTTTTACTCTGGCAAAATGTTCTCATTATAAGCACAATTAAAGTGCACTGGACTTACCTTTTCTTGCCATAGTGTCAGCATCGATAACTGGTACACCATGCTCTTTCAAGTATCCAGACACCGTACTTTTTCCAGTCCCAATACCGCCAGTTAACCCAACAATAAACATGGTCAAATTCTGCAGTTATTCAGGCTCAAGCTCTCTAAGCTGCAGTGTTCCAGGCAGTACAAAAATGCAAACCCTGAAATTGGGCTCCACTTCTTTAACAATGTATTATTATTAACTATGTTTTATACTAACAGTAATGAGTGCGGCCTTAAATTTGAACGTTACATAAAACAGGAAAAACACAAGGGAATCCACAAGAAATCAGCTGTGAGGTCAATTACAGGCCGAGGCTGGAGGCTGCTTAAAAAGGGGAGGAGGAGGAGGAGGAATTGAGGAAAGGGAAAATGAGGTAAGGGGGAAGGAGGGAGTCAGGCTTGAAGGAGGGAGTCAGGCCTGCTGGTGCTGGAGGCCTGCTGGAGGGGAAGGGTCGATGACCTCAAAACTAGTTCCTCAAAGTTGGAGTAGATGGCAGAAGCTGCCAACTTACGCCCGTATATGAGTAATCTTTCGTGGAGGAAAACTTCTCTTTTTTTTTTAGTACAGTAATCATATGCAAACATAAGCTGTAAGCGAAAGTGAAGTGTGTAATGAAACAAACATTTAGGGAGTGGTGTAGTTTTAAACCAAAATATTAATTGTTCTTCCTTGCTGTGATATATAATTTCATCAGAAGTAGTTAGAAATGAATCGGAGACGAACACCAAACAATTTCACTTACGTCAGCCCTTGTGGAAAATACATGATTTTTCTCTTAAATTTTTTGTTTTGGGTAAGTTCTTCCTTCTCACCAGTCTCAGTTGTCACCGAGTATCATATTTTGGGACCTACAATGCACAGCTAGTATGCATACCTAACATATATGCATATATGATAAATATGCATATTATATATATTATGCATACATGCCTCCCGAAATTTATTCAGTATGCATCATACTGTATGTATAATGTACAGTGTGCATATTGCAGCATATTTATATATATGCGGATACAGTAATTATGATATAAAATAGTAAAATGTCTAGAACATATTATGATTTATCCTCCCTGATGTTTACATATGCCTACATCAGCATACATAATATATAATATATGCTATACAGTATAGTATGCATAATTATGTATTGTATGTTCATATATACAGTATCATACATACTGTAATGAATACAGTATAATGCATTTATCATATCCATACAAGCAGTATGCATACATATTATAATTATAATATAATACATATATGGACATGTGTATGCATACAACGGGGGCATACATGATCCTATGCATACAGTATGTACAACACTTCTATGTTTAAAGTCATTTCTAATAGGCCACTTGTCTTGTCCTTACATTGACCCTCGCCATCTTCTATCGGAACCAAAAAGGTGTGCCCCTCTCCTTATGGAACTTGTACATATGCTATTCAGGGGTACACCTTTTTGGTTCTGATAGTATGACTGGCGCTGCAACTTCGTATACGTCAAAGTATGTAGAAACAAAACAATACGTTGCGAAGATGGGGAGAAAATTTTGTGAACCGCGAGTTAGGTACGAAAGAAGATAAAAAGTAAACATGTTTCACTGCCAAAACGTGGTATATATATTCTAGTTTGCTTCAGTACAATTGTTTTCACCCTAGCCCTGCTCAATTCCAAAGACTAACGAGATAAAGACAACTACCTCGGGCCACCGCGGCTCGTTTGTGACACCATGCTGCCAAGCGATTGGTTGACCACAGAGCAGCCATTGATGGATCATGAACAGCATGACGTCATGCTGTTAAGTAATTGGTCGACTTAAAAGAGGGGCGAACTGCAAGTCGCAAAAAGTTGCAGCGCCACTCACAGATGGCGAGGATCAGTGTAAGGGAAAGTCGCCTATGTATTCTATTATGCACAGCTAAAATAAAAAAACTATTTTATTTTATTAACTATATTTCATTTAATTTTAATGTTTATATTATGCATACAGTATGCATACATGCGTATATTATAGTTATATGTGATGCACTGGGCAGGCACGGATCCAGAAAAAAAATCGGGGGGGGGGGGGACTGCCTCCATAAGATCAATGTTAAAAAAATTGAAGAAAGAGAAATATGCATACCTATAATGCCCATGTTAAAGATTTAACGATCTGCGGCAAATGTGGTAGCTATACCACGTACAGTATTGCATCTTACAGAGAATTTTTTATGACACTATTTAATGCTGGTAGGGTAAATTAAAATACAGACTTTAAAAAAAAAAAAAAAAAAGAAAGAAAAAGAAAGAAAGAAAGGAAAAAAAATCTTCCCTTACAGCAGGGTACATACACACTTGCAAATATTATTTTAAGGGGTTACAAATATTTTAAAATTAAATTTTTTCCATAAAATAACATTGGTATGTTTTCAAAAAAACATACAGTACCTTAACCCGCTGTGTCTATACTCTCCTCTTTGAGGGATTGTACACTTCATTTGAATAACTTGTACAGTATTTTAAATAGTTTATTGCTTTTTACAGCTGTTTGGTGGACTGCTGATTGGAGTAGGCTTGTATGCCTTTGTTGACAAGTGGCAGGCAACAGGATGGGTAAAAGTAGAGACAGTTTACGATGTAGTACTCAACATATCCTTGTTTATGGTACTGGCTGGAGGAATTATCTTCATTGTCAGTTTTACCGGCTGTGTTGGAGCTCTGCGTGAGAATACTTGTCTTCTCAAATTTGTAAGTATGCATAAGCTTGTTTACACATGGGTGTTAAAAAGTATCTTGGCCATTAAGGTAGAGATAACACGAATCAGCTGACCCAATGCTAAAAAAATCCCATTCATAAAAATTATGAAAAAATTTAAAATTTTCTCCTTTACATCCCCTATCAGCAGCTAAAATATCAGGTATACAAAAGCGAGCTAGTTTTCGAGTTATTAATTTGCCAACTTTAAAATTTCAGAACTCAAAAACTAGCTCGTTTTTTTTATACCTGATATTTTAGCTGCTGATAGAGGATGTAAAGGAGAACATTTTTTTTTTTTTTTTCATAATTTTCAGGAATGGGATTTTTTTAGCATTGGGTCAGCTGATCCATGTTATCTCTACCTTAAACCTCATTCAGTAATCTTTTTCAGCACCATTTTTTTATCAACATCCTAGGCTTAAGGATTATTGTCACTGGTCTTAGGAAATGGTAAATCACTCCAAATTTTCAGCATTGCATAGAGAAAAAATAAATAAAAATTCTCATGCAATAAAATACACCTAAATTCAGTGCCATTATTTTTTAAATTGAGATATAAAAAACGCATGTTATCAAATGCAAATTTCAATCTCCGTAATGGTACTGAATAATGGATTCAAATTTTAGCTTAAAAAACAATCATTATTTTAAATAGAATTATGATGAAATAATAATTATAGATAATCATTTACTTTTTGAGATACAAGCCTTCATAAAAACTGCACAATTCGGCAATGCTGCTCGTAGCTTAACTGGATGGGATAACAATGTTGCCAAATCGTCAAAAAACAACTTTACACTTTTCAGCAGAAAAAACAAATGAATTGCGGTCATGAGCAGCCATTTTGACTAGTGAGTCAAAACTGCGTACAACTATTTACCACTCATATTTAAATGTTTTTCAATGTTTGCAAGGATGATGGATGAATAAATACACGAGAAAGTGTTTAAAGTGATTCATTTTATTAAATTAACATATTTTACTGTGCTGATCACTGCTTTCCTAATAGTGCTTGTTCTTGTCACTCATATGTATTGCGTATGAAAAGAAGATGGCGGCGCATAAAAGAAAGATGGTGGAACTTCCGGTGACAATAATCGTTAACTGCAATTGTAAGGCGGTTTATGTGCTCTATGTTGCAGTACTCTTTGTGTTTGCTGATCTTCTTTCTGCTGGAGATGGGCATAGCAGTTGTTGGCTTTGTCTTCCCACACACAATGCAGTCTGTGTTAGAAGAATCTTTCACAGATAAAATTATTCATAGCTATCGTGAAGATCCAGATCTGCAAAATTTGATTGACTTTGGACAACAAGAGGTGCGTACATGTATAAAAATTGCTCAATTTACGTATTGGTATTGCAGAATTTAAATATATATTTACATAAATTCAGAAGTTTATACATATTATTTTGAAATAATAATAGTATGAGTGATCACTAGTACAAAATTTAAAATTGAATTGGTTTCTTTAAAATTACTAGACATTACCCTTTATCAAAGAATAGAGTTTTAATACAATTTTATCTTGCATACAATAGCCACTTCAGAGAACATTGCAAAGTCCCAATTTAACTTGTGATTTCACATTAAGAGTCATACCTCTGATTTTATAAAAAATTAAATCAGTGAGGTAGAAATAATTTTGTGTTATGTACTACAGTAAAAACTCGTTATTACGCAACTTGTTAGGTAAAACTCTATTTTGAGTAAAGGAGATCGCGGTCCCGTAAAAAATAATTAGCATTGCAGGTATAGGAAAAACTTACTGTAAGGTTATACGCTTTTTATGAAGCATTTGAGTTTTTTGTGATTATTTCTCCCTGCCTATGCTTCATAAAAAGAAAAAAAAGTGTAAGATGTCCGAGGGAGGAGAAAGAGATTAGCAGAGCTTAAGGCTCATGTGATTGAAGCAAACCACTAAAACACAGATTAACATATTTTTTCATTTGCTTGTCGAAATATCCAAAATACTGAGCAGGTAATGGACAGCACTGCTGGTGCTCCTCCCGCATTGATTGTTATAAAACAAAATTTACAACCCTGGCAGCCCTTTGCTGTGCTGTGCCACTGCCTCACTCTAACCACTAGTATGCTTCAAAGTTGCTTCAATAGCAAGAATGCTGAAAGACCTGCGTTAGCCTTTCTTATCATTATACAGAACAATGATAATTCCTTGCCTTGCGTAAATTTTACAGAACCATGAGGGCAAATTGACAATAAACTCAAACTAAATTTTATGAAGTGGAGCAGTAAAATATTTTATAATCTTAACCTCATTGATGTGAGCAAGCTGCAGGTGCTACTCTCTGAAGATCAATGTTAAATTACACATTGAATTTGTAGTCACTTTACGAATAGTCTGAAAACAACCAAGACTGGAGGAATTGATGTTTTATGTCCACTAAAAGTCAGTGTTTTGAAATGTGGATGCTAGTTTTAAGTGTCGTGCATAAAGCATTGGCACCCATTGACTTGTGAAATGCATTGAGACTTAACATAGATATGCCCAATGCGTTGCTTAAGCATCATTTTTCTTTATTAAATTGCATGTGCCTAAATCTAAGGTACAAGTATATTTATATGTATAAATAATGTCAATTTTACTTTGAAAACTAGTAGTTAATTTAAATATTTTGAGTGCTTACACCAAGAAAATTTCCCTTATTGAGAAAAGTGGTAATTTTGTGGTCAGAAGTTGGAAGTCACTGTGGTTGCATGCTTAACTAATTTCCTTACACTATGACAACAAAGGTTTGCCCAGCAAATAAGGCAAATACATCTAACTGGTGGTCTGGTTCATTTGTCACCAGCAACAGATGCATATTGTATTTTTTATTTTTTTTTTATTTTTTTTTTTAAATATTTTTATTTTCATACTATAGTTTGTGGTAAAAATTAAATTCATAGATGTTGTTTTCTTCTTGTCCAATCAGATCTTGATATCAAGAACACAGTTCTTGATATCATAGAATTTGATATCAAGATATCATAGATATCTTGATAGAATTTGTTGAGAGTTTAGGTAGATATTGCCTTACAAGGTGGTGTATGGAATAAAATGCAGGTTTTTCATCAAATGTCTATTCATAGTGGCGAGTGGTGTGGTTGAAAACTGTGATCTGTCCAGTTTGTCTCGAATACTCTGGAATTTTCAGGAAATTTAAAAAATAATAAATAGGAGGATAAATTTAAGTACTATAAACCGGCTAGCCTTGCTCTAATTTTCTCTTTAATTTTAAATTGAAATCTACTTTTAATTTAATTTCTTTTTTAGACAGTTCATGCCTTGAAACTGAATGTCCCAAAATATTAAATTTATATTTTCAAAATTAAAAATTCGGGCGCTTTTTTCAGTTTTTCAGTTTTAAAAATTTGGGGCTAACCAGGCGATTTGCTACAAGGCAATAATCTGATATTTTTGTTCATAGTTCTTAAAGTAAATTGACAACTTTAAATACATATATATATATTTATTTATTTATTTATTTATTTATTTATTTATTTATTTATTTATTTATTTATTTATTTATTTATTTATTTATTTATTTATTTATATTTATTTATTTTGCTCTGTGGCTCTTTGTGCTACACACCCTGATTGACCAAACCTATAATATCAAAGTAAAATCAAGGTATGAAACAAGATTAAAATTCTACATTCAAAGGTTGCTGCTTAACAAGCATTATATTTCTTACATTAAAATACCAAGGTATACATCATTACACTGATGAGAGTTCTATTAATGATATTTGCTTCCTGCCAGACTACAATTTATTCATGTACGTAATTTTCATTTATTTATTTATATTTTATTTGCAGTTCAAGTGTTGTGGTCTCAGCCACGGCGGCTACACTGATTGGGCTAAGAATGAATACTTCAACTGCAGTTCTCCCAGTGTGGAGAGTTGTGGAGTGCCATATTCTTGTTGCATCAATGCCACAGATATATCTGTAAGTTAGAAAGAAAACTTTGGAGGATAGGATAGATTTTAATTTCTTTTTTTGATGTTGTTGCAGAGTGGCCTCATCAACATAATGTGTGGCTACGGTGTCCAAGCCTTGCCTGTAAGTTGAGCAATGTAATAGGAATGTATGACAACCCAAACAGTGAAGTTACTGAGTACATAACTTGAAAGTCACAAGTGATGTTTTACAATGGGTGTCATAAACTTTTATATAACAAATATGAAGCCTTTCTTTCCTATAAAACAAACTTTAGGACCTTTGACTTTCATAATAACAAAATAACATTGCAGGTTTAGCCAAACCAAGTAAACATTATATGCATATAATTATAGCTTTACTTTACAGTTTTCATTATAATACTAATAAATTAGTGATAATAATAAATTAGTTCGTTAAAAAGGGAATACAGTATATAAAATTGGCATTTAAAGGAGGGGAACCGCTTCAGCTTTTATATTTTTAATGTTTTATAAATAATGTCAAACTTACTTGTGCACCAAAAAAATAGTCACCACCCTCCTCCTTCCACCATTTCAGCAGTTGATTTTCAAAAAGTGCGCCAAAGAAAATTGGGGCTTATGACGTAAAGCGCCATGATAGGTCAAGCGCAACCAATCGTTGATCTTGACGTCATATGCCCCAATTTTCTTCGGCGCGCTTTTTAAATGTCAACTGCTGTACTGGTAGAAGGAGGAGGGTGGTGACTATTTTTTTGGTGCACAAGTAAGTTTGACATTATTTATAAAACATTAAAAATATAAAAGCTGAAGCGGTTCCCCTCCTTTAATTACTTATGTACAGTACTATGTTCTATGTCTAATTTAATATCCACACTTTTTGTGTTTAATAAACAAATATTATAAAATTGGCACTGCCAAAACTCAGTACTTTATCAAAATGAAAACACTCATGGCACCTCAAACACCTCTAGTCTTTTAACTTTGTATAAAAGAAACATCACAAACCTGCCTAGCAATATGGTTCACTGAATGACCAAGTCTGTGTTCGCTATGCACGTCAGTTCACGTATTGGGACGAAAAAGGAAAATTTCAATGTCATCTGTTTATAGCTCAACCTGAATGTTTGTCAAACAGCTGTTGTTACAAGTAAAACAAATAAATCGATGGTGTTCCATCAAAAATGACTAACTCATTTTATCGCGTCCTCTCAAAAACGACTAACTCGTTATATCGCGAGCCGAGATGGTCGCTTTTGCACTATGGGTTTCCAGGTATACATTTTTTTTATACCTGGAAACCCATAGTGCAAAACCAACCATCTCGGCTCGCGATAAAATGAGTTAGTCGTTTTTGAGAGGACGCGATAAAATGAGATAGTCGTTTTTGACGGAACACCATCGAAATATATAAAACAAATAGCAAATGCAGTTTTCAACAAAATAAGGCTCCCCTTTAAAAAATTAAAGGAGGGGAACCGCTTCAGCTTTTATATTTTTAACATTTTATAAATAATGTCAAACTTACTTGTGCACCAAAAAAATAGTCACCACCCTCCGTCTTCCACCAGTTCAGCAGTTGACATTCAAAAAGTGCGCCAAAGAAAATTGGGGCTTATGACGTCAAGCGCCATGATAGGTCAAGCGCAACCAATCATTGCTCTTAACGTCATAAGCCCCATTTTTCTTCGGCGTGCTTTTTGAATGTCAACTGCTGAACTGGTGGAAGGCAGGGGGTGTGACTATTTTTTTGGTGCACAAGTAAGTTTGACATTATTTATAAAATGTTAAAAATATAAAAGCTGAAGCGGTTCCCCCTCCTTTAAGTTTAAATTTGTTGATACTTAAATGTTGAGCGTGTTGTGTGCAGGTTGCTGAGGCCAACAAGAAGGTGTGGACCAGTGGGTGCATAGAGGAGGTGCGGGTGTGGGCGGAACGTAACCTCTACACCATTGCTGGCATTGCGTTGGGGGTGGCCCTGGCCCAGGTATGTAATCCATACTAGAGGCTAGTAATCAATCAGTATTTATTATTAAAGGTCAGAGTCTTTTCTCTAATAAGGTCTGTTCGTAAGCCCTGCTTGGACTACACCTTGTGCTTACAGCTCAGAGAGAAGGGTAGGCAGTGCAAATGATATCACAGTTTTTGTCCGTGTACCCAAGAAGACTCTGCTCAGAGTAGGGCTTACAAACAAACCGTTTGAATTAAGGCTGTGACCTTCCAGCTCACCTATTGTGTATATTTTTTGTTGTACCTCAATGATATTTAACTTTTAAAATCTTCAGTCATAGAAAACATAAGAACCACATTCCGTAAATTTACACAAACAAATTTATCTGTATGAGTTGAAAAAGTTAGTTCGTCATAAGGTACACCTAACTGCTTACAAATCTTTTGCAAAAACTCAAGGAAACAGCTTGTAAAAGCAAAGTCCATCACGGTGAGGAGCTACTGCTCACACGTGACAAGAGTTGTTGACTGCTCGGCAAACTTTGTTATTGATAATGTCTATAATGAGTTAATTGCTCTTATATTTGCCATGTTGTTCCCTAAATGCGCATAAAAAGGGTAAAGTAACTAATTAAAAATTTGAAAGATTGATAAGCTGTCAACAAATAAATAATGTGTGACAAATAACAGATACTCATCACAATGGGTAATAGGTGGACAAGAAGCATTGTGGAGTCAAACTCCTCTCCAGTGTACAAAAAATATAATTTTATTGTTTTCGTTTTGTAAAATAGTTCAGATTGTTTATACCAAAATGTTTTTACCATTAATTCAACTTTCGTACTCGTGTATATTATCACGGTGAATTAAATTAACATGATCCAGGTTTTAAGGTCTTTAATTAGTGTCCATCCAAATCTTAACCTTGAGTGCCAGTTGCTACAGTTTGGTGTTTTTTGTTTCAGCTGTTTGTGATCTACCTGGCCAAGACGTTAGAGGGCCAAATAGATCTCCAGAAGGCACGCTGGACCACATGAGAGGAGATATCGATTCCGTGTGCTCGTCTAGGTTGGCAGCAGCGAGTGTGACTGCACCGGAATCTGATTCCTTAACGAACTTAAATATCCTCTCATCTTTCTCAAAATATACATACATACTGTTAAACAAAATAACAGCAACAACAAAAAGGTGTTTTAGTTTTAGAAAATAATATTTTTTGTTTCAATGAAATATTTTCAAGTTAAGATAAAACCAGCCAGCGTTTGTTCTTACCTAGGAAATATGACTTGATATAAGTATTATTGTGATGAAAAAGTCAACGTGATAAATGTGTGGACCACTTCAATCTCTCTGCTGGCACAAATTTACTACTTTCATGTACTGTTAAACATTCCCTTGGATCACTTGCATATCCTATAATGCCCATAGTTATTATTTTGAAAAAAAATGGCAACAATAGCACATGCAATGTTATTATTTATTTTATTTATAAAAATCTTAATATAAATGGAGTGTCTGTGGATGTCTCAGAGCATCACTTGCATATCCTATAATGTCCATAGTAATTATTTTAAAACAAAAATGGTAGCAATAGCTTATGCAATATTATTATTTAATTCATTTTTAAAATTCTTATCTGTGGATGTCTCGGAGCATAAAACAAACCTGCATAGATGTTTGAAATATTAATACCAGTTCTTTTATATTCTAATTCTTACCCCCCCTCTTTTTTTTACCCATTTCTCCTATATCCAGGATATAATTAATATAATAATATTTTGCTAATATTATTCTATTTTTTTATACATTTATAAGATCATTACTTTTCATAAGTCTTAAAAGAGAACAACAAGTTATTTTAAGATGTGACAAGGAATGCAGCACTCAAAGCAAAAGTTGCTTGTCCAGTTTTACTACTGACAATCACACTTTGCATTCCTTGAACATGAAATGAAATTTTCTCAAACATCTGTGCGTATTCCAATTTTATAGGTATTTCGTCCATATGTGAATATAACATACTGTATTGTATCCATTCGTATTTAAATGAACTTTAACACTTTAGCACTTTGCTGATAGAAAATATTTGGGATAAAACTGCATTTCATTCCTTGGATTAGTTTTGACTTCATCTTGTTGAATAGCAGTGCTAATATGAAATACTTCATCAGTTTTGGTTACTTATATTCTTGTAAGAATTTTTTTCTATTTTTAATTAATATGCTTTTTTATGTGCTACTACAGTATATATTATATATATAATTGTTAATGTTTACTTTTCTTGTGAAATTACTTATTATTTAATGCTAATAATCACTGGTTATGATTTAGTTGTTTGCTACTGATGTTAATTAGCTGTCGAGTTACAATAGCTGGCAAGCCACAACACACCTTTATATGCTGGGCAGTGTAAACAATAGTAAACAATACCATGCTAACAATTATTTGTCAATCTGTGTGATGAAATGATAATACAACGCTTAAAATTCAGTTGGAATATAAAATACACTTGTGTGACATTGGTTTGTGACTTAAGATCTGAGTAGTAATTTACCCTGCAGTTTTAAGTAGGTTAAATGATAAAATAAATACTGACACATGTATGCACTCCAGTGCTGTTTTACATAAAATTACTCTCTCTCACTTTTCCAGTCTCTGTCATGACATGCCTCAAGTTTACTTATTGAACCAACAATGTTGTTTATTTTGTGCTGTAATATTAATTACTTTCTTATTAAAAAGAAAAAAAAATAGACATTAATAAAAATCTGGGAAATTAGATTTTATGACAAGATCCTTCTATACTGTATAATTATAGTTATGGTAGTAAGTTTTAATTTTTGTTTTTCTCTTTTCTCTATGTATTACATTTTCAATTACTCAATTGAATTGGTAATATATTGTGAACTAAAGTATGCTTAAATTTAATTTTTAAGATTTGTTTATGTAATATGTATTAATATTATGTGTGTGTAATCTTCTAATTCATTTTCTTGAGGGAGAAAAAAAAAAATCTCAAAAACCCATAATTAAATTTCGAAACGATACAATTTTTGTTTTGCTCGATTGTGTCCTACACTAAATTCCTGTTCAGACTGCAAAATTTTTGTCCACACATTTCTTTGTAAGTAATAATTTTGTTCTATATTTTTTGTGACTATAATGACATTCAAGTTTTTATTTTAAATATAGTAGTAAAAAATAAATTAATACTAATGTAACACAATACCAAGCTTGATATGATATATAATATTTACTAATTGTACGTTATTATGGATTTAAAAAAAAAAAATCAAATTTTCTGCAGTACAAAATTAAATTTGTTATCCATTGTTTGGTATCAATCTATACAATTATGCTATTTTTTTCATTTGTTCCAGTGAAATGTAATCATTCTGACCAAGGCAATGCTCCAACATGACTACTTATAAGTCTGTTAGTTGCAAAAACCTCTTCTTCCATTTCTGATTTATAAAGGTTCATATTCTATACTAAACGAGCAACCTTTTTGAAATGGTTAAGAGAAGTGTTTGCAACTGACAGACTCGTATGCAGTATAAGAAAGGCACAGTAGCGACTTGTGAGGTGTTTTCAAAGCACAGTGCTGCAGTGTCCAGATTAATTGCATTTTTTTTTTTTTTTTTTTTTTTTTATATCATTGCTTTAATTTTGGCTACAATAAAAACAGTTTGATAAAAACATATTTGTTTGGATGCTGCAGCTCTGTAGCCAACCCCTCACAATCCGCCTAATAATCAACCTTATCAGTCACTTTTAGTAGCTTGTAATATTATCTTCTATCAAGTCTACTGGCAAAAAAGAAAGAAGAAGATGGTCAGTGTTGAGTTTGCATTTATTCAATTAGTACAATTTATCATGTTAACCCACTATAAACTAGGGGGCATACATGACCAAAATGTGTCAATTGCCCCAAAATACCAACCAACGAACCAACCACTATAAACTTTTGTTTTTTTCTAGTTTACTCACCAACGGACTTGAATACAAGCCTATTTTCAGCTACCGTGATAGAGTACAGTATGTTTGAACATTGCCTGTGCCCCATAAACGTTTGGTTTAATAAAAAAAAAAAAAAAAAAAGCAGCCCCAACGAATTAATGATGGCTTTTTAATGTGAAAAGGGGGAAGCGGGGTTTTGTAAAAATAAAATAATTATTATTGTTTTAATAACACTATATGTAATTAATTTATTTTAAAACAAACAAACAAAAATTAATGGAATTAATTGTTCAAGTGTGTCAAATTTGTATAAAAATATGTTAATATACTAAAATCCTAAAAATCTGACATTTAATTATTTATATAATATTGTATAGATGGATGGTATAATGGTAGATGTGACATTTGAGTGACTATTTGTGTAGCAGTAAATAATGAGAAGAGTGGCAGTGGTGAAAACCATATATATGTCATTCCAATGTAAGATTTTTGTTACTATTTGATCTCTAAAATTAATGTTAAGAAATCAGACATAAAAGTTACATATATTTTTAAATTAAGACATCAGACTCATTTCATGCCAGATTCTAAATGCACAATATTCTATTAAAATTTCAATGAATAAAGTGCAAAGTTCATATATTTAGGTTACTGGCAAATACATGCTTGATGTGACTTCTTTTAAGTATTTAGTGCAATAAAATGTCATTTTATATTACTACTTTTTGAGTTTATCTAAGCTAACCTCATTCATTACCCCCATCCTACTATGTAGCTGTGAAATTTTTTGTAAATTAAAAAAATGAAGCTAGATTACAAATTAGAACTAGATCAAAACTAAAATCAAAGTTACACCACTTTCAGTCCACAAAAAAAAAGTATTTATGAACCTAATAATAAAAATAATAATAATAAATTTTTATTGAGCAATAAAAAATATACCACAAATAAATACAGTATTGACAACAAAATACTGTTAAGCTCAATGGGTCATGACATGTAAAAGGCAGAACCCAAACACAAAGTGAACAGTTTCCCCAAATAAAAGAATCAGAAAATAACTGCTTCCTCAAATTTTAAACACGTAATTACAAAAGAACAAAAATATTTATATAATAATATCTACAAATACAAAAAAAGGTCACTAGTTGTAAGTAAATTGCATATGGGTAATTCTATAAGTTTTCGACCAATCATGGATGCACCAATGTCATCAGATGTCCATGATTTTTTTTTTTTTAGGAATAGCTTTTTTGAGTATAAGGTATAACTAAAAAAATTATGAGTTCCGACGAACACTCTGGGCTGTAGCAGCGTGCGAAGTCTTATGGACATTTCACATGGGAAAATGATATCCGCTATAACTTCTAGTGAAAAAATCGTGGAGTTTTCAAATTTGACCCGATGATGGTATACTTTATAGTGGTCATGAATTGGCCATCTTAGTTTTCGTAAAAAAAAAAATATTCGTTCCAAAACCAGACATTTTTCATTAAATACTCCAACTTCCGTTCCAAAAATCTCGATGTGGTAAAACTAAAATAATTTTTTTGAAAGGCATATTCTGAAAGCTTTTGTTTCAAGTACTGTAACACAATTATATGTAAAAATCAAAATAGTTATTTTTTCATTTATTTTTAAATGTAATAACAAAAACATGCTTATAAAACGTATTATTAATATCGAAGAAATTGCACCCACTGTGCTTACGAATTGCAATGAAAAAAATTTTTCCTGCACAAAAATTAAATATTTTCATAAAACTATATGGTTATAAACAACAACATATCCAAATTTCATGGTTCCACAATTTTTTTACGGCAATCGGCGATTTTTTTTTTTTTTTTTTTATTTATGTCCAAAATGCTTATTTTTGTAGAAAATTGCTAGAAAAATATATAAAAATTACAATTTCTAACAAAAATCGCCGATTGCCGTAAAAAATAAAAAAAATATATGGAACCATCATGAAATTTGGATATATATATGAAATTACCACCAAAAACCGATTTCGGACAAAAGCCGAAAAAAATGAGCAAAACTAGTTTTAAGCATCAAGTTAAGCTCAAAACCCGAAGTAATCGATTATTTCGGGTTTTGAGCTTAACTTGATGCTCAAGTCGAAATTTAATGAGCAAAACCCGATGAAGACTTTTACCATTTGAACAAAACTAGTTTTGCATATCAAGTTATATATGATCAAAACCCGAAGTAAGATTTTATTTCGGCTTTTGATGAGCAAAATTTGAGCAAAACTAGTTTTGCTCATTATAAAAATAAAGCATAAAATGTCGAAAAGTGTTATTCATAAAAAGTAAAAATTTAAGAGATATTGTTTATTATTTGTTTCACCTTTATTATTGTAATTACTAATTACTTATCAGACCAAAAATGTTTACATAATCAAGCTTTAATTTAAATTCCAGTATAAAAATAAATTGCATCATTGCAGTCAAATTAAGCATGCAACTCATCAATAAGTTAATAATTATCTGCAAGAAAATAGTCTGTGTGTATTGGATATGCCCTCCCCCTCAAATTCATCAGATCCTAAAATTCAAAATAAAATATAAATTAATTGTCTTTGAAAAATGAGCAAAACTAGTTTTGCTCAAATTTTGCTCAAAAGCCGAAATAAAATCTTACTTCGGGTTTTGATCATAACTTGATACGCAAAACTAGTTTTGTTCAAATGGGAATGAACAAAAGCCGATGTAAAAAGTCTTCATCGGGTTTTGCTCATTTCGACTTGAGCAAAACTAGTTTTGAGCATCAAATTAGGCTCAAAACCCGAAATAATCGATTACTTCGGGTTTTGAGCTTAACTTGATGCTCAAAACTAGTTTTGCTCATTTTTTTCGGCTTTTGCCTGAATTCGGTTTTTGGTGGTTATATAATATGTGTTGTTGATGTTTATAACCTTAGTTTTATGGATATATTTTATTTTTGAGCAGAAAACATTTTTTTTTCATTGAAATTCGTTATAGTGGGTACTATTTCTTCGATATTTACGTTACAAGCAAGTTTTAATTGTAATTACATGTAAAAATAAATAAAAAAATAACTATTTTGATTTTCACTATGTTATAGTACTTGAAATAAGCTTCCAGAATAATGTTTTTGAAAAAATTATTTTAGTTTTACCACATCGAGATTTTTTGAACGGATGTTGGGGTATTTTTAATGAAAAATGTCTGGTTTTAGAACGAATAAATTTTTTCCACGAAAACTAAGATAGCCAATTCATGACCACTATAAATAAGTACCATCATCGTGTCAAATTTGAAAACTCCACGATTTTTTTTAGCAGAAGTTATAGCGGATATAATTTTCCTATATGTTAAATGTCCATAAGACTTCGCACACTGCTGCAGCCCAGAATGTTCGTCGGAATTCATATTTTTTTTATCAGCTTATACACAAAAAGGCTGATCCTAAAAAAAAAAAAATCATAGACATCCGTGCGTAATTGACATTGGTGCAACCATGATTGTTCATAAATTTACAGAATTGTAGCCATATCTCTTTCTCATCTTCGGGTATTAGGGCGCGCATTAAAAGCTTTTACAACCCTTGGAAAGGAAGAAGAAAGATACGCACTGAACACTAGAGTATCCTCGGGGGGTGGAAAGCACCATGCACCCCAGAACCTCTCATACCTTCTCTTCGTGTTTTGATAGAAACCATCAACACCAAATACGTACACTTTGATGTCATACACCCTAGAGAGACACTAATAATAATAATTTTACCATTTTTCTATATATGCAACTTGTATGCGTGAGTATTTGTAAATATAAATAGACTAACAAAATTATTTTTCTCTGCTTTTTTTTTACACCTTATTTTTTTAGAAAAATTAAGGGCAAATGTGAACACAGAAAAGTTTCAAGGACAATTATTATTAACCTGCGTGATTTCTGTACTATTATCATTTAATACAGGTGCGGATGCAAAAGGGAGGGACTGCCTGCCCCCCCCCCCATCCAATTTTTTTTAACATTGGCCTTAAATGGAGGCACCCCCTTCCCCCCCCCCCCTCCCCGATTTTTTTTTCTGGATCCGTACCTGATTTTTAATACACAGAAATTAACCTTGAGTAATGTACTAGCTCTGCCTTTTTTTCAGTTTAATTATATATATATATATATATATATATATATATATATATGCATTATTATTATTATTTCTATCACCCTTTAATCTTGCTGCAAAACGCAAAACGCTGTGATTTCAATTAAAAGCGTACATAGGGGAAGATATATATATGTTGTATGACTATGACAAACCAGTGTCTTTCCCCTCGGTTTTGAGGGTGACGGCTCAAGATCTTCTTTTCAAACATGCAATTAAAATAAAACAGCTTCATAAAGTTTGTCTGTTTTATTAATTAATGGAGTACCGACCTCAAAATTTTTATTGCAGAAATGGATAGAGGGTGCAAAGTTATGCTACTCTGATTTTTTTCAGATTTTTTAGAGCCCGGCAAATATTTTTTAAAAATTATTGAAAGTACAGAAAAAGTGCCGCCTCTTGCCGCCTCTCTTAATAAAAGATTGGACCCAAAAGGGACGTGGATTCGAACCCGACCTCGCCAAAACTTTTTAGCAATACTTCCCGGTCCCTAAAAATCTGAAAAAAATCAGAGTAGCATATAACTTTGCACCCTCTATCCATTTCTGCAATAAAAAATTTTGAGGTCGGTACTCCATTGCCTCTAAAACCAACATACTATAAAGTATTAACCTTTATAATCTTTGTGTAGCAAAAACAACCAAATAATTCTGTTAGAGAGAAAGTTAAGTAATGATATATGTATATAATATATATATATATATATATATATATATTCAAGTCTACAGGGCATTAAAATGTTATTTATAATTAATTTATATGTAGATAAAAAAAAAAAAGCTAATATCATGTTTACTGCAATCATCGCATAAATAAATTAAACTAGATATAATTATATAGTGTCTTTTTGACCTAGCAGCAGATAGAATTCGCTGAGGTGAAACTGAGGGAACCGTGGAAAACCTCAGTCAGGACGGACACCTCTACTTTTTCTCAATGGACCAAAACGATGTCCAAAGTCTGGGGAGCCACACACAAGTGTATCACTGCACTGGGTGGAAAGCGAGATTTATTTACCCCATGCAGGGAGAGAGCAAACGTAATTTTTACTTGAAACGGTCACCCATCCAAGTACTAACCACGCTCGACGTAGCTTGACTTCGGTGATCTAACGAGAACCGGTCAATGCACTGCACCATGCTCAATTTAATTAAAATTAATATAGATGATCAGGCAGTAAAAAATATACATGCATTTTCTTTAAAAAAAAATCCATTTTCAAAACAAGTGAAATATGTAGGTATTATAGTCTCGATCGCGTCCCTTTTACAATATAATAGGAAAGGAAAGAATTATTTAAGTGTTGTATAATAATGTATACTATAATATATATTCCAATGTTGAATTTGAGTAATTCTCAGTATAATAATTTATACACTTATTAAGGATCAAGGATACCATCTTTATAAATAGTAGCTGGTACAAGTGGTATAATACACCATTTCCATCTTCTTCATAAAATTAATTTATGACAAGATAAAAAAAAAAAAAATGCGATCAAGTTTCTGAGATATATTTTATAGAATATAAATTGTAAGAATATCATTAATTGGGAATGCAGTGAATTTATATTAGTCAAATCTATATTTAAAAAACACTAAAAAATTAACAACCCAAAAACTTGATCCTATAAATGAGTTTTTATTTATTATTATTGTTATTATTAGATCAGGTTTTTAATATATATTCATACTGTCCATTAGATTTAAAAATATATTAGGCTTAAATTACCATCGGAAATTAATTAGCAGTGCATGACCGCCTGCAATGGTTAATTACATATAAATGGAGTATTGACCTCGATTTTTTTTATTGCAGAAATGGATAGAGGGTTGCAAAGTTATGCTACCCTGATTTTTTTCAGATTTTTGAGAACCCGGGAACTATTTTTAAAAAATTATTGAAAGTTATTTTTGTGACGTCACGAGATGCCGCTCCTTAAAGGCCTTATGAACCTTTTCACAGTATTAGGTACATGGTTAGCTTTGCTTCAGTATGATTCGGCTGCATAAAATTTTTTGTTTCAGCAGCACAAATATCAGAGATAATAGCCGATGAAAAGGAGCCTGTGACGTCACTCACGCTCATTTAGCGGTGACAATATAGGGAAATCCCTGCAAAAGAGAGGTTCCCGCCGCAACCACGGTCATAATTTGAATTCTGGAATTTTGAAACTGTACCAGGGCAGTCTTGATAGTATTTTTCAAATAGCCTGAAAGATTTTTTTTTACGACATTCATACAAACTGAGTTATTGGCGGTAGAAAGAGGAGCAAAAATGTTGCATAGGGAAACAATGTTAAATTTTTGTCTTATCTTGCTACGGTACCGCAATAACTCAGTCTGTACACATGCAGCATGCCACCAAAAAAATTCATTCAGTCTATTTGACAAATACTATCAAGACTGCCCTGGTAAAGTTTCAAAATTCCAGAAGTAAAATTGTGGCCGTGGTTGCAGCGGGTGTGAACCTATCTTTTGCAGGGATTTCCCTATATTGTCACCGCTGAATGAGCGTGAGTGACGTCACAGGTTCCTTTTCATCGGCTATTATCTCTGATATTTGTGCTACTGAAAAAAAAATATATGCAGCTGAATCACACTGAAGCAAAGCTAACCGTGTACCTAATACTGTGAAAAGGTTCATTAGACCTTTAAGAAAAAGATAGGACTTGCCGCAGCGTGACGTCACAAAAAGGACTTTCAATAATTTTTTAAAAATACTTCCCGAGCTCTAAAAAATCTGAAAAAATCAGGGTAGCATAACTTTGCACGCTCTATCCATTTCTGCAATAAAAAAAATTGAGGACAATTGCCATTATATTAGTTTAATTGTTATTTGTAATAAATGTATAAAAATATTATAAATTCTAAAATTACTATTTTTCAAAATGAATGTAACTTAATTTACTGCAAGCTGCATGTGAACGATTTATATAGAGGTATAATATTTTATAATTTGTTATAATTTTTAATAATTTTTAATAATTATAATTTATTTAAATATAAATATTTATGAAATATTTTATAATAAAATAAGACTGGTATAAGGTACATCATGTAATTTTATATATATATATATATATATATATATATATATATATATATATATATATATATATATATATATATATATATATATATATATATACATCATACATTGATTTTTAAGTTGTTAAGATTTTTGCTAGAATCGAGGCTTACAAAAAAATAACCTTAAACGTATAATTACTTACTGGGAGGAGGAGGAGGTCCTCGATTTCTTCGTAAAGTATATTTGCAATAACAAATTATAAACTTCGCAATCAAATAATAATTTTATTTTAATTTCTCGTGAAATCAAATTTAAGTAAGTGAATTGTTATATTATATAGCTAACAGCTTTAATTTATCATTTTTTTTTCTCACATAAATAATGCACTTATTACAAGACAGGTAATTTGATTGTCGTACGTGCTATTTATTCATTATTATAATAAATTCATTTAATTCTAAATTGTCTACATAAAATTTATTTATAACTTATATACAAGAACTATTAATTATTTTCTACTGATATTATTCAAGGCTAGAGCCAACGTCCAACAGTTAGGGATAACCGCAATGTTAAGTCTGGGACGTTTGGGTTAATATATTAATATAAGGGGTAGCGCGAAAGGGTGGAGTACATTGAAACATTGCATTTTTAATACCTTATAGGAAGGAGGGAGGAGGGGGGACACTGAATCTGCCCTTGAATATGCCTTATTACATTTTTTTAAACTTTTTTTGTATATACAATATATATTAAATATGGCAATAAATTATATGTATCATGGTATTAAAATAAAACAAACACACAGAATAAGACTGCTAAAGTCATTTGATTGTTTTTTTAATTGGCATTTCTTGTACACAGTGGGCAGGGTTGAGCAAATACTGCTGATTATTACATCATTATATCACCACATGAAAACATTGCAGGGCTTAGCTAGGAAAGGATTGAACAACCAACAATGAAATGACGATCGATCGACGGTATTGCTACGACCGTACGAGTATTTTTTTAAAATTTTAATTAAGTAACTATTATTGTAATATATTATGATATATAATATAATTGCAACTTTTTCTTGTGTTTCAAATCAATTTAATGTTTCTTATTGCTGTATTGTGCAGTACAATATTAATAAGTACTGCACAATTCAAATTGACTATATCAATATTTAGCAAAAATTTTCCCTTGACTACATATATTATAGGGTTTGTCTCGTCTTTTTAAAAACATTTAAACATTAAGAACATAGAACATCTTACAAGATTGTCCTTGTAAACTTTTAACAACAATAAACGATATGCTTAATATTATATATACTAAACCAAACACATACTTGACTGCATGTTGTGATGACCATGTAAGCTAGAATACACATGCAGTATTTATTAAGTGGATCTTATATTATGTTATTTTATGAGTGAAAAATATATATACACGAGACAGTAATTTTGCAACTGTGTAAATAGAATACTACATTTGCATTACATTTGTTAATTGGAATCGAATGAACTTTATAAAAATTCTTGCTTAGATGAACATATAATTTATAAAATATCTTATACATTCCTGGCCATATGTTTATAGAGTAAAAATAAATAATACAAACAAATTAAATAACATTTTGTTTACAATTTTGTAATTTAACGTTTGTAGAATTATTTAATATATTATATAGAAATATACATAATATAAATTAATAGAAATATATTTATGGTTTAACATCTCTTATATATTCATTTTACAGCAAATTACAATTATTGAATTAGTAATTAATCCATACAATTTTTCAGCTGCTTTGTAATAATCAATTATAATCTGAGACTATAATGTAAAATTAATTGTGCTATCATTATAATGATTATATAATATGCTCTGGATATGAGGTGATATGTAATAGTAACTAATTAGATAGTCAGATAGTCAATCAGATAACTCTAATTCAAAATACTGTGGTACATCAAGTATGGAAGAACTATACATTTAGTAGCTATAAATTAAACAGTACATCATATATATATATATATATATATATATATATATATATATATATATATATATATATATATATATATATTATTACAATCTTTGGCACACTTATTAATCTCTAAATATTAACACATCACAGTCTTCATAAATATAATAAAAAATATTATACATTGTCTTGCTCATTTAGAGGAGATTATGTTATTTTATTATTAATAAATCCGTTATAATGAATTTATGTAGTGTTTAATTGGCACAGAAAGAGTAAAAGTTAAAACAACTTCATTGAAGCTCAATTAAATAATTTTCATACAGATATTCTGAACATTTAATTTAAATTAGGTTTTTATTGTGTAATTTATAACGCAAATGAATTAACGTTTTTATTTGATTATGTTTTTTAAATTAATTATATAAGCTCAATACTAAAATATCAAAGAAAATTAAATGTGTTTAACATAAAAACTAAACTGCAGTAGTCTCCTGTACCAGTCAAATATCAATAGGTTTCTCCGTGCACCCGGAGTGCACGCTCAGTTCGGCAGAGTTGACTCTGGTCTGCCGCGGAGTGGCACCGCTTCCAGACGAGCGCTGCATCGGCTCGCACGCGCCATTGGCGCCTTCTGCAGCTCCAGCGACAGCAGCGGCTCCAGCGACGCCACGCGACGAAGACGCGCCATGCATGCCGGCGCCACACATGTCAGCAGCAGCCCCGCTCACGGCCTCGTACTGACTGCAGCAACTGCAGCACGGGCAGCACCAGCTGCAGCAGCAGCACAGTGGGCGGGCGTGAGCCGTGAGGATACGGCGGAAAGCCTCACGGAATTCGGTGTTGAAAATCGAGTAGATGACGGGGTTGAAAGCGCTGTTGGAGTAGCCGAGCCACGTCAGTACCTGGCAACAATCATGAAGAATGTCAAACAATGATATTTAGAGTATTAATTTAAAATTACTTTCTTGGGAAATTAATTTTCATGACGATCTTACAGTTAGAAAGAAAATATCTAGAAACTGTTGACTGCATGCTTATTATAGGAACTAAAAAGTTTTGGTAACATTATAACATTATTATATATGTATTTGCATCTTATTCTTGCTATATAATCAGGAAAAAAGCAAGATTTGTTAACTACGAGTATCTGAGAATTTGTCTATCAAGGTCTCACACTATACAAAATTGTGGCAACACGTACTGTTGCACTAGCAATGCGAAGCTGATGGGAGGAGTGGGTGGTTAACTTCAGTCCCTGAGAGCGTTTGCCGCATTTCTTATAACAATCAACAATCAATTTATAACAATCAACGCCACGGTTCGAAAAATATGAAAACAATTCAGAAAAAAGGCCTAAAAAATTAGGCTTTAGTAAAAAAAAAAAAAAAAAAAAGTAAAAAAATCTGTCTATCAGTTTTTTTGCAATACTAATCAACAAATTTAATATTGGAAGAATACAAAATTCACATTTGAATAAATTAATTATACCAACGGTTAGAAAATTCTGAAAAAAAATCAGGGCTGATTAGATGATTGTTGTATTTCCTACCAAATTTAATTTGAAGAACATCTGTCTTTATATGACTTTTTTCGTCCAAATTTCTCAGGTTAAGCCTTAACAAATCTTGGAAAAAACTAAAAAAAGTATATATATAAAAAAGTATGATAGCGCCATGAGATATTGTTGGTGAGGGTTGGGTTGAGATTAATGGCGGTTAGGCGGGGTTAGGTGTAAGAATGGGCTTGCCTAAACCTCGCCGCAATAAAGCAAATTTCTATTCTATTCTATTCCTACTTACAGGATAACGCTCAGCTGTTTACCTCC
Source organism: Siphlonurus alternatus (assembly GCA_949825025.1). Classification (NCBI taxonomy): domain Eukaryota; kingdom Metazoa; phylum Arthropoda; class Insecta; order Ephemeroptera; family Siphlonuridae; genus Siphlonurus; species Siphlonurus alternatus. Next base: position 46,590,453 of record OX463788.1, on the reverse strand, counting down.
CCTCACTTCCTCTACTTTTGTCAAACCATTCGCTCTAGCTCTAAACTCTGTAAAGCATTGAAAAAATTAAGGACATAAAAATGTAGCTTGTGTATTCTTTATCAACTAGCAGATGATATTGAAACGATATAAATGTAATAATTACCATTTATAATTTTTTATTAATTTTTTTCTACATTTTCTCTCTTACACGCTGCTGATGCAACACAACAATATGGCACGGCAGGTTCCTGTAAAGTATGCAATATGTGTTGCAGTGACGTCACGTGGGTTTAGACCAAACCCACGTGAAATCACTCAAATATATATATATATATATATATATATATATATATATATATATATATATATATATATATATATGAGTGATGTCACGTGGGTTTGGTGACATCACCAAACAATATCTCATGGCGCTATCATACTTTTTTATATATATACTTTTTTGGTGACATATATATATATATATATATATATATATATATATATATATATATATATATATATATATATATATATATATATATATGTTGGCACCAAAGCCCGAATTCGGGCAAAGTCCGAAAAAAATGCGCACATCTAGGTGTGCCCCCAGCGATTTGAGCAAAGCCCGAAATTAACAATTACTTCAGGGCTTTGCTCATTTAAATTTGATCATTTCTAGAAATGCTCAAATCGGAAAAAGCAAACCCCGACGAGAAGTTTTATTTCGGGGTTTGCTGATTTAAATTTGATCATTTCTAGAAGTGCTCAACTCGAAAAAAACAAACCCCGACGAGAAGTTTTATTTCGGTCTTTGCTCACTGTTTTGATCATTTCTAGAAGTGCTCAAAGCAAAATGAAAAATAATAAATTTGGAAATCAATGGAAATTGTGCCGTATGATAGTACACTCAATAATACAATAATAAAATAATGTAAATTTAAAAATACTTTAATTAATATCACTTTTTTAATTAATTGAAAAAAAGACAAATTTAATATTAGGAAAGCGTGTATAGTATTTTTTTATTAAAACTTATTTCTTTCTGTATTATTCAAGTCATATTGAAAAATATGATTTTGTCACGCTGAGAGACAATTTTTAATATTTTTATTATATTATAACATTATTTTATAATTAAAGTTTATGATTAAATTCTACTCTAGCAATGAATTCCAGGTTGCAGATGTACATGCAATTTCTAAGTTCAGACGACGTACAACACCATGACAAAGAAAATAGCCTTTCTGATCAGCAGCAGCATTAGCAAATTCGAGCAAGGGTTTGTGTTTTGCAACTGCAAGAAAGGTTGTCAATCTAAAACATGTTGTTGTGCAAGAAAAAAAAATAAGATTAATCCCTTCAAAAATAAGTCAAATTAATGAACAGGTATAATAATGATTTATTTTGCAGGCTTAAATTTTCATTTCTTTTTTTAATTGGTAAGTTTGGTACTATCTTAAGGAGCTCTTTGCTTGTTAGCAAGTTCTATAATTTAAGTTAACAAATTATTTTATAATATATCAGCTGTGATAAATTTATTTAAATTAACTAACGTACAATATTACTATAAGAAGTGTGACAAAATCGTATTTTTCAGTATGACTTGAAAAATGCAGAATAAATTTAATTGTACTTTTATCAATTAATTAAAAAAGTGATATTAATTAAAATATTATTAAATCTACATTATTTCATTGTTTTATTATTGAGTACTATAATACGGCACAATTTCAATTAATTTCCAAATTTATTATTTTTCATTTCGCTTTGAGCACTTCTAGAAATGATCAAAACAGTGAGCAAAGACCGAAATAAAACTCCTCGTCGGGGTTTGCATTTTTTGAGTTGAGCACTTCTAGAAATGATCAAATTTAAATGAGCAAAGCCCGAAATATTTGTTAATTTCAGGCTTTGCTCAAATCGCTAGGGGTACACCTAGATGTGCGCATTTTTTTTCGGACTTTGCCCGAATTCGGGCTTTGGTGCCAACATATATATATATACACACACACACATATATATATATTATATATATATATATATATATATATATATATATATATATATATATATATATATATTATGTATGTGTGTGTGTGTGTGTGTGTGTGTGTGTGTGTGTGTGTGTGTGTGTGTGTGTGTGTGTGTGTGTGTGTGTGTGTGTGTGTGTGTGTGTGGAATTGAGTCAGAGTGACATAATAAATATAATTAATACTACAAGTACTACAAGATCCATCACTGGCAGAGAGGGCGAGCGTGACGCGAGTTGACGCTTCTCACCTTGAACGCTATGCCAGGGATGCAAGTTTTGCAGAATGCAGCCGTAATGTTGACGCAGAAGAAGGGGACCCAGCAGACAAGAAAGACTCCCATGATAACTCCGACAGTAATCGCGGCCTTGTGGTCAGATACGTGACAAGGGGAGGTAGACGTGACGTTAGCTCCAGAACCAGTACCAGCGTGGTTGAGTTGCAGAGGGCGCGTCACAGCACGAATGTTTTTCACGTGGCGTTGAGCGTAAAGGTAAAGTCGGCAGTAAATGCCCACCATCACGACACACGGCACCACAAAACTGATACATGATGAAACAACGGCGTACGTTGGAGTCAGGTCGAGGGCGCACGTCGGTAGCTCAGTAGACGAGGGGTCTGGCGGATGCTCGGGCTGCGGAGGGCGGTGCATATTCAAAGAGATCGGCACGAAGCTTATGAGCGCGGCCAGCAGCCACACCGCGGCGATCAACGCGCACACCACGCGTCGCGTCACCCATCTGCCATAGCGGAGAGGATCCTGAAATAATGCAAACCCATTATTTACGGAAATTCAGACTGCTACAGTGAACATAATATATATAAGACTATAAAATACTATTACTTTGTCATTTCTCTAATTTCAATTTTTTTAATGAATTAATATTATTTTATGACGTCACAGGTGGATTTTTTTATTTTTTATAATATCGAAAATCTCATATTTTGGTGCAGGAATGCATGACGCTACTTATCTTATAAACAATGTAAAAATGGTATGAAAATGGTTTCAATTGTTTTTTTGAATAGTTTATGAGCGCTGAAAATGTTGGTAAAATATATATTTTTTTTATTCATCATTATTATACATAATACAGTCTTTAGAGATTTCATACAGTTTTTTAATCATTTATGCAGCATTTTCTTGCAGAACTTAAAGAAGAAGTCATATTAAATTGACGTCGACTCTACTAGTCGTTATTGCGGTTATTGATATATGATTGGTATTCAAATACTTGAACTTTACTTTTCTTCAATTTTAATTAATTGCTTTTATTTAAAAAGTTAATAATGTGTTAGATAAAATTAAATAGAACTAAATTTTAATGTTAAAATAATAATAATTTGTCCTTTCGGTTGTTCGGCAACCAAGAAAAGTAGAATTAAATTGAAATTCTTATCATAATTTAAAAATAAATGTCTGATTTTCCTTTGGTCACATATAACAAATTAATATTACAACAGTGTACGTTTATCATACAAGCATTCCACCTGCCGGAACTGTACATTTAATTTACAGCAGGCCGACGCGTAATCTATTAAAACATCTTGCGTATAGGCAACATGTTCAGCAGTAAACCAAAGCGGGTTACATATATGAACAGGGGCTTATATAATTTTTGTGGTGAAGTTACCAGATAGATAAAATATATATATATAATATATATAATATATTATATTATATTATTATATAATATAATAATATAATATAATATATATGCTAGTTATAATGGACAAAAATATTTTTAAAATGGGGTTCACCCATTCACTTATGTCAGAATTGTAGCCCTTGTAGCAAAGAATTGTAAATTTTAAAGTATGGGAGTTTCATATTATAAAAATCTGTCAAACATAAATTACTTATAAGAGTTATAAGTTAAAAGGTTCAATGTGTAGCAAAAGATGCTTGCTTATTATTTATAATTACAATGGGTGCGATTCACGAAGAAGTTAGCGAGGTTTCTAACCACGTTTAGCTTAACCACGTTTAACTATACCTGTTTTTACGTGTGAAACCACCTAGTTAAACGTGGTTAAGTTAAACTTGGTTACAAACCTGGCTAACTGCTTCGTGAATCGCGCCCAATATTTTTATAGCATATTTATTATTTTAATTAATTCTGTACAACAAATTCAAAACTATTATAATAATTAATTTATCATATTATTTTTTTAATTGCAATTTATTATACTGAATTATTTCAAGTTAACATAGAATTTTACTTCCAAAAGTTGTAACTCCTTTGTAAAGGGAGGGCACAAAGATCAAACATCTGAATATTCGAGTTGGATTGAGTAATTTGTTCTGAAAATATTATATTTTTTAATTTTTATTTATTTCTTGTTTGGGTCTTCAATGCACTAAAAATTAGGACTTTTTAATTCAGAGTAGCGATCCGTGTAGAGAATTATTACTACCGTTTTACCTTGATGTGAATGTAGCGATCCAGCGAGATGGCGCACAGGTTGAGGATGGAGGCAGTAGAGCACATCACGTCAAAAGCTACCCATGTATCGCAGAATTGGGCGCCGAACACCCAGTAACCCATCAGGTCATTAACCCCAGCGAAGGTCATGACCAGGGCGGCTACGAAGAGGTCTGCGATGGCAAGGGAGGCGAGGAACAAGTTGCCGACCTTACGCAGCCCTCGGTCCGTGAAGATGGCTGCGCACACCAGTGCGTTGCCGGCGATGGATAAGGTGATGAGAAGCACGAGAAGGGTGCCTGCGGATGAGTCCGTGCTATATGATACATATTCTCATATTTTAAGAAATACGTCATGAAAATTGCAACTTTAATTACAGCTCTTGGTTGAACTATAATTCCCATCTCACGTTTATTGTGAGAATGCACGTTCCAAAGATGGCAAAAACGAACAAACATTTTATACCTGACGGTCGTCATCATGCAGATGAATAAATTACAGATTTCCTAAACCACCATTAATATTTATTTTCTTAATCAGGGATAAAACATTTAAATTAAAGCCTAAAAAGATAAACTTTTAAATCATGTAAAGCCCGTGTAAAAGTATAATTTTAATTAAATAAGGATTTCTATTGCCATATAACTGGTATCAGCTTGTGGAAGCTCGTTCGTGACTGCATTTAACAGCAGCAACTGTAACCATTTTCTTATAACCTATTATTATTGTTTTTTTTTACATAAAAATTAGCTCGTTTGTTCTTTACAATATAAAAATGTGCAATTTCAAGTATTTCAATTAACTATTAATTATATACCATGCAGTAACGTACGGCAGTCACAAACAAAATTACATGCTTGTGGCCTGCGCTTCATATACAGTATTTATCAAAGTCTTCTGCTCGTTGTTAGTAAGCAAAGTATTGTTGTGTAAACAATGGTTTGTACAACAATGGCAATACAACCATTGCAGCTAGTAGAAGACTTTGGTATGCATATACAGCAAAAGAAATTAATTAACACTCAAAAAGCAGTTTTTGCTACTTACCAACCAGCAGCATAGATAAGAGAGAAAGAGGGTCAGCATCCTCAGACTCCCCAAACTCTGTTGAGTTTCGATCCATGTCTATAAACACAAAAGAAGCGGAGTTTATAAGAAAAACGATCCATGTACGTGCGGCAGACATGAACTTTGAAGGGTGAGATTGCAACGTTAACGACTGTCAGCAAATTCAAATTATTATCAAATGAAATGAAATAAAAGAGCATTTAAGTGTAAAAAATGTTTAACTTCGAAATTTTACTATGAAATAAAAATGGTAAACAAGATTTTTGGTTGAAATTTAAGATAGTAAGAATTTTAACCATTTTTGGACAGCTGATTTTCTTCGGAATATTGAGTTTCAAATTTTTACCGCTGGAACTTATAGCGCCATCTATTGAGAATTTTTGTTGTTAAAGACTTGAAGATTTAAAAAAATCTTCAAGTCATCAATTCATCAATTTGAATTTACTTTATTACCTACTTTATATTATATAATATATTTTATTCAAATAATTATTTGTTTAATAACAATTATCAGTTAAGTAAAGAACAAACTATGATAGGTATCAAGGTTGACTTGATATAAAGCCAAGTAAGGAGCCAAATATAATAATAATAATAATAATAATAATAATAATAATATAATAATAATAATAATAATAATAATAATAATAATAATAGATATAATAATAATAGAATAATAATAATAATAATAATAATAATAATAATAATAATAATAATAATAATATAATAATAATAATAATAATAATAGATATAATAATAATAGAATAATAATAATAATAATAATAATAATAATAATAATAATAATAATAATAATAATAATAATAATAATAATAATAATAATAATAATAATAATAATAAGATATATGAAGATATATGATCATCTTGTCACGAATGGACTTCTTGCTGAGGAGCAGAATGGTTGTCGGAAGGGAACCAGGGGATGTCGGGAGTTGTTGGTGGTCGACACTGTTGTGTCTCAGCAGGCTCGTAGAAAACATCGCAACATCTCAGTAGGCTGGGTTGACTACAAGAAAGCCTTTGACTCAGTGCCTCACTCCTGGCTCCTCTCTGTCCTTCACCTGTATAAGATCCACCCTTGCGTCGTTGAGCTTCTCACTTCTTGCATGAGCATGTGGAGGACTTGTCTTCATGTAAACCAAGGTGGGGTTAACTACAAGACTAGAGAAATGCAAATTTCAAGAGGTATTTTTCAAGGAGATAGTCTCAGCCCTTTGTGGTTTTGTCTTGCACTGAACCCGCTGAGCAGGATGCTCCGGACCTCTGGGTATGGTTACGTTCTACAGAGGAATCCAGAAGTTCGCATTTCCCACCAGTTTTACATGGATGATCTAAAGTTGTATGCATCTGGTGAAGACCAGTTGCACAGCATGTTTGAACTTGTCAAAAGTTTTAGTGATGCAATTTGCATGGAGTTTGGTCTTGACAAGTGTGCTGTTGTGCATGTGAGAAAGGGGGAGGTTCAAGATCCACAAGAAGGCTTGCGACTCATGGGAGGCACCGTTATTCAAGACTTGGGTACCGAGGACAACTACAAGTACCTCGGTCTACAGCAGCTACTTGGCATCAAGGATGTAGATGCCAGGAAACAAGTTGAGAAGAAAGTGCTGTCTCGTGTCAACAAGGTTTGCAAGTCTTTCGTCAGTGCAAGAAACAAGATATCAGCAATTAATACTTGGGCTATCCCTGTGGCAGCATATACCTTTGGAGTCGTCAGATGGTCGGAGACGTCGCTGCAAGCCTTTGACAGAAAGATGAGAACTACCCTCACAAAGCACAGGATACATCACCCGAGGAGCTCAGTTGAGAGACTGTACCTTTCGCGTCATGTAGGTGGAAGAGGTTTGCTCAACATGGAGGTGATGTGTAATCAGCAGGAGCTGAAACTCCGCCAGTACTTTGTGTCACGTGGTGTTGGATTGCATGCAGCTGTCTGCAATCAGGATCGTGGCTACACTCCGCTACATTTGAGTGAGCAAGAGTTTCAGTCTGCCATCAAGACACAGGCTGAAAGAATTCAGGAGTGGTCAACGAAAGCGTTGCATGGTCGGTATGCTGCAGCGTTGTCTTCGGATCAGGTGGACACCAAGAGTTCCACTGAGTGGCTGCGGACAAGTGGGCTATTTGCAGAGACGGAGGGCTTTGTCTGTGCCATACAGGATCAGGTCATCAGGACTAGGGCGTATGAGCGACACATCCTCAAAATCAACATCAGTGACCGATGTCGCCTTTGTAAGCAGGCTAACGAGTCTATTCAGCATGTCGCTGGGGGCTGTCCAGTGCTTGCTCCAAAAGAGTACTTAGAGCGCCACAATTCTGTTGCCAAAGTTGTACATCAAGCTTTGGCCAAGAAAGTTGGTCTCATTGAGACGGAGGTTCCGTACTATAAGTGCAAGCCGGAACAAGTTCTCCATAATCAGGATGCAAAAATCCTGTGGGATTCTGCCATCACCACAGATAGAGCTGTTGAAGCAAACAGACCTGATCTTGTTCTCTTCGACAAGAAAGCTCGAACAGCGGTGATTGTCGACGTTGCTGTCCCGCTGGACGAGAATCTTGTGACCACAGTTGCGGAGAAAAAGCGCAAGTACCAGCCACTTGCTGTTGAGCTCAAAGACATGTACCAGCTCCGTAGTGTTGATGTGGTTCCAGTTGTAATCTCTAGTAACGGTCTTGTGACCAAAGACTGGTCAGATGCCAGAGAGAAGTTGGCTCTCAAAGAATACCATGTGCGTGTCATGCAGAAGGCTGCTATTCTTGGCACGGCTAACATTGTGCGCAAGTTTTTGAGCTTGTAGCACCCCTGCATGCTTACCCGCAATCCCCTCTCAATGTTTGGTACAGGCACTTACACCTTGGCTCAATTGAGCCCGGTGTTTGTGTTATAGTAAAGAAAGTAACAAGAAATAATAATAATAATAATAATAATAGATATTATAATAGATATAACAAAGTCGACAATAATACAACATGCCATATTATAAAGAAAATCACAATCAACATAATTACTGTTTGTAAATCTCCTGCCTCTGACTTGTCATGTACTCATGAGGGAAATATAATAAAATAATAATAACTTAATTAAAATAAATATTGTTTAAATAATGGAATACAAAGTCCATTTTTTTATTGTAGAAATGAAAAGAGGGTGTTAGTCCGATTATTTCCCATTTTCTTAGAGTCCAGGAAAACTGAACAGTCAATATAATATGCAGCCCCCCCCCCCGAAATTTTGGATTTAACATGGGCAATATATGCACTTCCCTCACTCCTATTTTTTTTAACATTGGCCTTATGGAGGCAGCCCCCCCCCCTTCCCCCCCCCTCCCCCAATTTTTTTTCCTGGATCCGCGCCTGTCCCGTCGTAATTCATGTTGTCATTGTTTCCTGCATGTGTCGCAAGTCACAATTGCATTAGCATCGGAATTTCATGATTGTTTGCTTCGTCGCCACAACTTTAAGGAAATGCATGAATTACAAAAGAAATATATCATTATATAATTATATATATGAAACGCATCCATTTTACAGTATTGTACATAATGGACAACATACATGAAAAAAAATTATTGTAGAAATGAATAGAGGGTACCAAATTATATGCTACTCTGAATTTTTTCAGATTTTTTTGAGACCCGGAAATATTTTTAAATAATTATTGAAAGTCCTGTGATTTCAGTTGGCACCCCTGCAGCCTTAATAAAATGGATAGAGACTGGACGCCTATTGACGCCTACAGGGGGCGTGGCCGCACATTCAATAATTATTTAAAAATAGTTCTGGGTCTCAAAAAAATCTGAAAAAAATCAGAGTAGCATAATTTGGTACCCTCTATTCATTTCTGCAATAAAATTTTTTCATGTATGTTGTCCATTTCGGAGGTTTAGTCCATTAAGGATTATTGTCACTGGTCTTAGGAAATGGTAAATCACTCCAATTTTTCAGCATTGCATAGAGAAAAAATAAATAAAAATTCTCATGCAATAAAATACAACTAAATTCAGTGCCATTATTTTTTAAATTGAGATATAAAAAACGCATGTTATCAAATGCAAATTTCAATTTCCGTAATGGTACTGAATAATATATATCCCAGTGACCACATGGACATCCCGGGGACCTTGCGAACATCCCCGCAAGATCCCCCAACATCCCTGAACGTTTTACGTGCTAGTTTTTAAAACCTTTTAACTTTAAACATGTTTTCCGTGTTCTAAAAAAGGTTTTAGCTACACTTCGAAAATAAATTTCTAGGTTTTTTAATATTTTTATGAAAGTCTCTCAGAACATCCCCTAGGGATGCAACACGGCTGTCCCTTGAACATCCCCGGAGGACTTTGAAAGGACCCTTTAGTCAATGTTTTCATTAAAATCATAATATGTGCTGTTCATTATTATGTACTGATTTTAAAAATATACAAATTTAGTTAATATTATTTAAAATATTATATGAAAATATTAATATTTAAAATAAGATGTGAAATTTTACTTAATATTAAATTGCGTAATTTGCACCGAAAAATAATTATTTTTAATAAAATATCCTCGTAGAAAAAAATATCTATGAAAAATAAACAAGGTCCCATCAAAGTCTCCTAGGGATTTTAGAGGGACGCTTGAACGTCCCACAAATGTCCTCGGAGGGACCTTTAAAAAATTCTAAAAAATTAAAAAAAAAATTTTTAATGTCAAAGTCTGTTAACAATTAGAGATGCATTTAAGCATTGCAATTTATAATTAATTAATGTATAAACATGTTTTTATTAAAATTATAAAATTTTATTTTAATTTATTTTTAAAAAAATTAAATCTCAATATATTTAACGTTGTATTAAATAATAACAATCTCCCAATGTACCAGTTTGCTTAAAAAAATAAAAAAACGCAACTTCGCTCGTAATATTAAAATATTATACAACACCCAAAACTTTACAATTTATATACCTAACTAAACCACACTTTAGTAACGAAGAGCAATATCCAAGTTGTCTACGACGTCGTCTGTCAACCAAAAGGTCCGAGTTCGATTCCCGACGGACCCAATTTTTTTTTTTTTTTTATTTCATTTTAAATAAACATGATACATTTCATTTATACAAAAAGACATTTATACCTCAATGAGCTTATTTGGTAATCTATTTATTTGGTAATCTTGTAGTCCTCATTCTAAAAGACCCTAAACTTCTTTAAAATAAATTTCAGGATGAATTATTATATAATTGGCAAGTGAAAATTAGGGAACATCCCCGAGGGATGTCCACAGGACGTCCGCAGGGACGTCCTTTTTTGATGGACATGGGGGATGTCCTTGGGGATGTCCAATGGGGACCTTAGAGGGATGTCCCCGGGGCGTCCCGGGGACGTCCATGTGGTCACTGGATGGATTCAAATTTTAGCTTAAAAAACAATCATTATTTTAAATAGAATTATGATGAAATAATAATTATAGATAATCATTTACTTTTTGAGATACAAGCCTTCATAAAAACTGCACAATTCGGCAATGCTGCTTGTAGCTTAGCTGGATGGGATAACAATGTTGCCAAATCGTCAAAAAACAACTTTACACTTTTCAGCAGAAAAAACAAATGAATTGCGGTCATGAGCAGCCATTTTGACTAGTGAGTCAAAACTGCGTACAACTATTTACCACTCATATTTAAATGTTTTTCAATGTTTGCAAGGATGATGGATGAATAAATACACGAGAAAGTGTTTAAAGTGATTCATTTTATTAAATTAACATATTTTACCGTGCTGATCACTGCTTTCCTAATAGTGCTCGTTCTTGTCACTCATATGTATTGCGTATGAAAAGAAGATGGCGGCGCATAAAAGAAAGATGGCGGAACTTCCGGTGACAATAATCGTTAAGTACGCATTCAAGCATGGCATGGAGGGCCTGGCCATTAGAGTTGGTAAGCAATATTAGGCTTACTATATTTTGGGCCCGCCTAGCCTAAAAGTAAAGAAAGAGGCCAAGTCCAGGGGCATATCCATCAGGGGGCCAGAAAAAGCAGTGCCTGTACCCCTTTTAATTTCGAGTTAAAAAAAAAATAATAATTAACAAATACGTTTCTTCAAGTTTGCAGATTTGTTGTAGAGTAATACCAGCATTACACGAGATATGAATTGTATCGTGTAATACCGGCTTAACACATAAATATTACTGCAAATTTTATCATAAGAAAAATCGAGCCACACCCCGTTTCTCGGCCTAGGTAGCCCACCCTGAGTAGTTACTCCCCGAGCCCCTAATTTGGGCCCCTGGTAAAATTCCTACTAAGCTGAAGTTAATAATGTACATTATAGGTAACAAAGAAAGACAACTTTAAGAAGTACGGTCCTCTCGGCTAATTCCTCAACTAATTTTGTCTATCCTCGGAATTAAGAGTTTACTAAATAAGCCAAACGTCTAATACATGCGGGTTTTAGTTCAAATTTCATTTAGTCATATTTAAATGAGTAATACTATATAATTATAGCTTCTCATCCTGTATCGCGTCGATTTACATTACACGGATGATCAACAAGTTGCATACTATCAGGAGAATCACCGCCATTTTTGTTTGAATGCATTCATGTCACATATCAAGAGATATGTGTGTGTCATGTAAAGAGATTCTGGTTAGTTGCGCTAAATTAATTTTAAACTCGATCGTTCCGTATATGTCACAGGAATCCGAACAAAGGATTATTAAATTATATATAATTCCAAATACTTCCTACTTCCGGCTACTTCTGGAAGGAGTAGAAAATTCATCTTACTATATTCAATAATCACACCCGTTCTCTCAAATGTTAAAGGAATAAAATTTTGTTATTTTTAAAATGAGTTTGATATGATTGGTCCTTGGTAAATTTTAATATGGTTGTTATATTGTTCTTTTTTACAATACAAATATCCTGGTAAGTAAATCGCCTCTACTACCTCAATTTAAAATACTACATGCTAAATATGGAAATAACATGAGCATAGTAAACAGAAAGTAGAATTTCATTTCTTATTGAATATTTCATGAAATTTGCAGAAATATTTTTACTTACTTATTTATTTATTTATTTATTTATTTATTTATTTATTTATTTATTTATTTATTTATTTATTTATTTATTTATTTATTTATTTTTCAAATCTTGTTCTATATATTATGAGTTGTCCAATCTAAAGATTGGTCTATACTTTATATATGGGGACCAAGAAATTTTGTACATACTAGCTGTACACGCTTTTCCTTTATTCAATTTCAATCAAATTCAATTTCTAATACAGAACATGGTCAAAGGCGGTGAAGTTAATAACTTATTTTGGCGCTCAAATTAGCGGTATTTCACATCGTCGAATGGCAGACTCGTATTAGACAAACATAATTATTTATAGAGGTAATTCACTTCTGTTAGACTAGCTTCTAGTTATTATGCGCTCCTAGGAGACTTGTATGCTATTAGAGATGACGCCGCTTTTTACGAGTGTGACGTTTCGGTTTCAGGTGAGCAGAAAAGGATAGCAGGTTAGTGTTAGTTAAATGACTTAAGGTGGATTTTCATGGGCGGCAACGACGACGCGGCGCGATTTGACGTAAAAGATGCGAAATCGTATGCGGCGGCGAATTCACCGGTAATCGCGTTAATTACGATGCTCTTTTTCTTTTAATCGCCCAATGTGGCCGCCAATGGATGTTACAGCAAGTGCGCTTTATTCGCGTCGCAGGCTGGAAATCGCCCATGAAAATCCACCTTTAAATGGTGCTCGCAAGACATCTCCTACCACTGTAATGACTAATAATGACCTGTATAGAATCAATCTTATTGGCTCGTCTGCTCTACCGTCAGCCATGCACTGCTGGTGCTTGCACCGGAATGTGCACCGTTTACAGTAAATGAAAGGACGAATTTAATATAAATGTTCTCTACTTTGTTTAAAATAAATATCTTTAAAGTGTAAAAATTTATATTTATATATTTTTTTAATAAATTGTGTAAGCAGTAGTGATTTATCATAGAGGAGGTCTGGCATCAAATGTGTCGTATTATAGGTCGGGCAGGGTTCATTTTGCTGCATGCTTAGTGGTATTCTTCTACTTATCGTTTATCCCTTAACCCGCCTTGACTTAAAAAAAATTAATAAATCAACTCCCACTTTCATCACTTGAAAGGTATTAAATTTGCTATCAAAATTTATTTTTACATTATAATATAGCATTTAAACAACTCACCATTTCAGACGAGTTAGCCACGTGTCTTTATATACAGAGTGCATGACGTGCATGCTGAAAACATCTACAAGCATACGTAATGTTTGTAGATCATCGTGCAATAGCAGGCAGTCAAAAAAGTGAATACTGTCCAATGTATAAAGACTATAAAGTGCAATCCATATAATATATAGTTAGAGAAACCAAATTCAAATTTATTAGAATCAATGCTTAATGCTATAGTTAAAAAGAGTTCAAGATATATAATTACATATATATAGATATGTATAAAATTATATAAAACAGCGTAGAGTATAGTGGTTTGACCTCTGCCTATCGCTCGGGAGACCCAGGATCGCTTCCTGCCTTGGCTCAGGTGACTTTTCGTTACTTCGAGCTGAGGTATGGCAGCGTGTTCTGGTAAGTTCCCGAGAGATGGCATGTATTTCTTCCACTATACTGCCTGTATTCGGGAGGTGCCGAAGGTCGTTCCCTTTGGTATCGTCTGCCTCGATGATGGTTTTCTGTGGTTTCCCATCGTCACTCCCAGGCAAATGCCGGGGCAGTTCCTAACATAAGGCTACAGCCGCCTCCTTTCCTATCAATCCTTCCAACTGTTGTTAATACTGTTGTTAAGTTTGAATGCTTACACCAATAGCAGAATATGCTGTAGTTATAAGCTAACATTGTAAATTGTAATAAATAAGTAATAAAAATATAAACATAAAATAGTTTGAGCTAGAAAAACTTTGAAAATGTTTCGTTACATCATTCAGAGACACAATATTTGATCTGACCTTTGATATATAGTAGATTAAACATAAACCATAGAAAAATTCTAATATATACTGTAACGATATTAATGCTGCTTGGCATCATATTATGGTTGTCGGAACCACTTTCTATATATAATATCACGTTGAACATAGCGTTTTTCTCAGTGCGTGTCATTTGCATGGTTTACAGTAATGGTAGTACTAGTTTACAGAGACAATTAGAGAAGCCTCATCTTAGCAAATTTGCTGTAATTTGGAGGAGATTCGATTGCGATGAATTGATCCTCGCTGAAATTAATTTGACTTGAAGAAATCGCACATTGACATTTTTAACATTTAATTATTTTTAATTCGTTTTGATAAGATTTATTTTTATATTACGAGTATTACGTTTGAGAAATATTTTAATTAATTTTTCATTACATTAAATTACTAATGGATTATCGGCCTCATTTTTTTATTGCAGAAATGGATCAAATGGATAAAGGGTGCAAAGTTATGCCACCCTGATTTTTTCAGATTTTTTAGAGCCCGGGAACTATTTTTAAAAAATTGTTGAAAGTTATTTTTGTGACGTCACGAGACGCCGCTCCTTAAGAAAAAGATAGGGCTTGCCACCTCGTGACGTCACAAAAAGGACTTTCAATAATTTTTTACAAACAGTTCCAGGGCTTTAAAAAATCAAAATAAAAAAAATCAGGGTATCACGCTCTATCCATTTCTGCAATAAAAAAATTGAGGTCGATAATCCATTCTTACAAACTTTGTGCTGTATTTATAAACGAAATTCTTTTGAACATGTAAAAACTAAAAGGGATATAATAATATATATAAAATTCTCAGATGACGTGTTATTATTATTATTATTATTATTATGTCTTTTTCTTGCTTTCTTCTTCATAAACACTAACACCGGGCTCAATCAAGCCAAGGTGCAAGCGCCCGTACCAAACATTGAGAGGGGATTGCGGGTACACATGCGGGGGTGCTACAAGCTCAAAACCTTGCGCACAATGTTAGCCGTGCCAAGAATAGCAGCCTTCTGCATGACACGCATATGGTATTCTTTGAGAGCCAACTTCTCTCTGGCAAATGACCAGTCTTTGGTCACAAGACCGTTACTAGAGATCACAACTGGAACCACATCAACACTACGGAGCTGGTACATGTCTTTGAGCTCGACAGCAAGTGGCTGGTACTTGCGCTTTTTCTCCGCAACTGTGGTCACAAGATTCTCGTCCAGCGGGACAGCAATGTCGACAATCACCGCTGTTCGAGCTTTCTTGTCGAAGAGAACAAGATCAGGTCTGTTTGCTTCAACAGCTCTATCTGTGGTGATGGCAGAATCCCACAGGATTTTTGCATCCTGATTACGGAGAACTTGTTCCGGCTTGCACTTATAGTACGGAACCTCTGTCTCAATGAGACCAACTTTCTTGGCCAAAGCTTGATGTACAACTTTGGCAACAGAATTGTGGCGCTCTAAGTACTCTTTTGGAGCAAGCACTGGACAGCCCCCAGTGACATGCTGAATGGACTCGTTAGCCTGCTTGCAAAGACGACACCGGTCACTGATGTTGACTTTGAGGATGTGTCGCTCATACGCCCTAGTCCTGATGACCTGATCCTGTATGGCACAGACAAAGCCCTCTGTCTCCGCAAACAACCCACTTGTCCGCAGCCACTCAGTGGAACTCTTGGTGTCCACCTGATCCGAAGATAACGCTGCAGCAAACCGACCATGCAATGCTTTTGTTGACCACTCCAAAACTCTGTCAGCCTGGGTTCTAATGGCAGGCTGAAACTCTTGCTCACTCAAATGTAGCGGAGTGTAGCCACGGTCCTGGTTGCAAATAGCTGCATGCAACCCATCACCACGTGACACAAAGTACTGCCGAAGTTTCAACTCCTGCTGACGACACATCATCTCCATGCTGAGCAAACCTCTTCCACCTACATGAAGTGAAAGGTACAGTCTCTCGACTGAGCTCCTCGGGTGATGTATCCTGTGCTTCGTGAGGGTGGTTCTCACTTTTCTATCAAAAGCTTGCAGTGACGTCTCCGACCACCTGACGACACCAAACGTATATCCAGCCACAGGGATAGCCCACGTATTAATCGCAGTAATCTTGTTCCTCGCACTGACAAAAGACTTGCAAATCTTGTCGACTCGAGACAGCACTTTTTTCTCGACTTGTTTTCTGGCATCTACATCTTTAATGCCAATTAGCTGCTGCAGACCGAGGTACTTGTAGTTTTCTTCGACACCCAAGTCTTGAATAACGGTGCCTCCCATGAGCCGCAAGCCTTCTTGTGGATCTTGAATCTCCCCTTTTCTCACATGCACAACAGCACACTTGTCAAGACCAAACTCCATGCAAATTGCATCACTAAAACTTTTGACAAGTTCAAACATGCTGTGCAACTGGTCTTCACCAGAAGCATATAACTTGAGGTCATCCATGTAAAACTGGTGAGAAATGCGAACTTCTGGATTCCTCTGTAGAACGTAACCATACCCAGAGGTTCGGAGCATCCTGCTCAGCGGGTTCAATGCAAGACAGAACCATAATGGGCTGAGACTATCTCCCTGAAAAATACCTCTCGAGATTCGCATCTCTCTGGTCTTGTAGCTGACCCCCCCCTTGGTTTACATGAAGACAAGCCCTCCACATGCCCATGCAAGAAGTGAGAATCTGAACAATGCAAGGATGAATTTTGTAAATGTGAAGTACATATGGTATTCTTTGAGAGCCAACTTCTCTCTGGCAAATGACCAGTCTTTGGTCACAAGACCGTTACTAGAGATCACAACTGGAACCACATCAACACTACGGAGCTGGTACATGTCTTTGAGCTCGACAGCAAGTGGCTGGTACTTGCGCTTTTTCTCCGCAACTGTGGTCACAAGATTCTCGTCCAGCGGGACAGCAATGTCGACAATCACCGCTGTTCGAGCTTTCTTGTCGAAGAGAACAAGATCAGGTCTGTTTGCTTCAATATTATATTATATTATAATAATATTATTATTATTATTATTATTATTATTATTATTATTATTTTTTTTTTTTTTTAGACACTACTAAGCCGTCTCATAGGTCAATACAAGACAAACCTAGCAGTACCTCCTCGACCCCAGCGCTCCGCACTCTCGTGCAGTAAACTCCGGGGCTGCCTTTTCATGTTTTTCTTTTTATCGGTGCACCTCACCAACCTCCCCATGGGCCCGAAGTAGACGGAGGGAGCCCAGCAACACTGCCTTCTGCATGGCATCCGCCAGCCGCTCAGCGGATCCACGGCAACCTGGTATTTGCCGCAGCCCAGAAACCAATGAGTCGGGAACTCCACCCATCACCCCAACCAAAAGAACGACCAACACAACCGAATGTCCAGCATAGCTCTGCCGCAAGTCCATGACAAGATCGCGGTACTTATCGCGTTTTTCGGCATACTTTTCCGTGAGGTTCTGGTCCGAAGGAGCAGAAAACTCCACCACGGTCAACGCCTTCTTGTGCTTCTCAAGCACCACGATGTCCGGCTTGTTGGCATGGAGCTTGCGAGTGGTGGGAAACGAATAGTTCCAGAAGATCTTCACCTGGTCGTTTGCCACCAAACGACCAGGCAAACGACCAGGTTTGCCTGGTCGTTTATTATTATTATTATTATTATTTCCATATTTCGAGTTTATTTATAAATACAATTTTTTTTAGTCTATTTACATTTTTATGTTTATATATGCAGTACAGCAGTGAACTTGCGGTGACGATGGCTTAGAGGTCGCTACACGCAATAATGTTGAGCTTGCCGCGTCAGTACAGGCGGTGGTGTCACTTTATGATTACGCTGCATTGATGATATTCTCTGCCTGATATTTCCAATCACTGATTTTACATTGCATCTGCTTTTAAAGCTTTAAAGCTGGTAATAGGAGTTGGGCGGTGAGTTGGGGGGGGGGGGGAGGGCTGTGGTGGAGAGCGGCAACTTTGGTGGGCGGGTGGCAGCTGACAGCTTGAGTGACAAGCTTCATACTATCGATCCTGCAGTCATTTAGAGCCGTAATTAAACCAACCTCTTACGTCCCCCCACCCCTCAACCCGCCCTAACTTAAAAAAAAAATCAATTTCCACGTTCATCACTTGAAAGGTATTTAATTTGTTATCAAATTTTATTTTTACTTTACAATATGGCATTAAAACAGCTACTTAAAAAAAAATAGAGCAAGGAGTTAATATTTGAAGGTAGGATGGTGTCATTTAAATTAATAATAATGATGAAAAATATAACACTTTCCATTATAAATGCATTTTATTAATCTTTTTTACTTAAATATTGTTAACATTAAGAATAATAACAAACTCGGACCTATTTTGTTATTTTTATTTATCATGCAATAATGTTTAGTTTTTTTTTTTTTTATATGACATGCATTATTATTAATATTATTATTGTGTTGTTATTATTTTTAAATTATGAATTGTTTAGTGGCTTATAATCCGAGTCTCGTAAGGTTTGATACCACTTAGTTAAGACCACATCTTGGACGTAATTAAAAAAAAAAAAAAAAAATCTTTGTGTAATTTCTATACTATATAAGACTCCCCAAGATCGTATAAAAGGTGCATATTTTTCTCCCTTGTGAATTTCTCCCCCTTTCAAGTCTTCTCCAGTAAGCCTTTCGTGAGTTTATTGAAAATAAATTATAGGAAAGATGGGTTGACACCTTTTTTTTTTTACCTTTTTTCATGTTATTATTAAAAAAATAGCTGTACCAGCAATTCAAATGGTAAAATATTTAATTGCGTAAAATATTTTGTTCTTTGAAGCATTATAGTATTATGACGATCATATGAAATTTAAATTAAGATTAAATTTAATGTTTTCATTTCATAATAGAGAAGTAACAAATTTATTCAATAAATTTATAGTAGAACAAATTACAGAAATAAACAATTTAATACATTATATATATAGTATATTACACTGAAATAACTGAAAATAAACTATTAAAAAGTTTACTTTTCCATTATGGTTTTTCTTCTGTAATATTCGTTTTACAAAATTGAAATGCACGATTTGATGGTATGCATCAAAATTATATTAAATTAAAAAAAAAAGTTGTGAAAAAGCAGAAACACACAAACTGTGACGACAAAGTCAAAGCGAAATTCATCAAGACAAGCACGTGGGTGTAAGCAGGAAGGAAGAAGAATCGTTGGACGACCATCGATCACAAGAAAAAGGGATTAGAGAAAGAAACGGTCTTAGAGATGAGGAGGAGGAGGAGGAAGAAGAGGAAAGCGAGCGTCTGTCCAGGCAGAAGATTCGAGCCAGCCATCCAGGGTCAGTGCAGCAGACCAAGCAGGAACAGCAGAGGGGCAGCAGTAGCCGGGGGTCATGTAAAGGGCGTCCAAATTTAACCACTATGGAGATGCTCCCTCTGATACTCGGCTTGTCCACCCACAAGCAAACAGACCGGCTGATGCTGTCTATAACTGCTTGGGTTATTTTGTAGCAGCATATATACAATGGGAGCTAGGACGCGCGTTTTGTGTGTCCACTTGGAAACAAGAGAGATTGCATTACTTCACCCTAAAGGTATATAAGTCGTCGTATATCAGAAACAAATCTGCCCATCCGCAACGAAACGATGAAAACAATCTTGTAACTTGATAGGACTACAATCATATAATCTAATAGTAATTAAGTAAAGGAGATTAAACCCTCAAATGATTTTTTTTTTAAACGTAACTACTTACTAATATCAAAGGAAAGTTATGTCTCCTGGTCACTGAAATTATAAACTTAGTTACACTTGTATAAATATTATTGTATAGTATCATAACATTGATAACCTTATTCAGTTCCATCGTACGTCAGACCTCTATTGTTGAACATTCACGAATTCGTACTTTCAGCATAGGCAAAGATTGAGCCATAAATAGTAAATCAGTATATATATATATATATATATATATATATATATATATATATATATATATATATATATATATATATATATATATATATATATATATATATACTGATTTACACATAAATTAAACATTTAAATCCAACCGTGTTTACCCGCCAAGTTGAGAAAGAAAATTATGAAAGAATTTAAAAGTTTTCGCCGAGGTGGGACTCGAACCCATATCTCAATATACAGTGTATATGTATACATGTATAAGTTTGAACTTTGTATTTGGGAGGTGTTAAAATTCACTTTGATGCCGACTGCTTGGATGATGGTTTTCTTTGGTTTCCCACCGTCACTTCCAGGTGAATACCGAAGCAGTACAGTACCTAACACAAGGCCACAGCCGCCTCCCTACCTATCCTAATAACTTCTTACTCCTGGGGGCATACATGACCAAAATGTGTCAATTGCCCCAAAATACAAATCAATCAATCAACTTCTTACTCCAGTCTCCTTACTCCAGTCTCCTTACTCCTTTCGCTCTAAGGGTTGCGGGCATCCTAGTACATTAAAGTGTATATATGTGCTCTGGCCTCTCTTAAATGGCCTCCTTCTTCGTCTATAGGTTCTACTCCGGAGTATAGACAGGTTGAACATACGGGAAAGTAAAGAAAACAAAAATCATGTCTGTACCTATGCACGTAAAATGATTGTAAGATTACTAACACTGTAGTACGTACTCTTTACACACACGGTACTCTTTCTCTTAAACGTTTTTCTATAACCTTTTCTTTTAATTTCTCGCTTGAAAAATCAGAAGAAAAGTTAACAAAAGCACTTTTCATTAAAAGTATATACAAAGTCTTCAGAACTCTTTTGTATTTTTTCCTTTAGTTTGAACTAAATGGATAAAAGAATTGATTGATATAAGAGAGTCAGTGTAAGAAAGGGATTCGATTGCAAATCCTGTGTTATTGGACGCCATGGTAGTTGCGTAGGTTGTACTTTCGGTGTTGTTTGACCCTCCCATATCTCTCTTGAGAATACAGTGCACGATAGGGTCATCACTTCTCCCTCTCCCCACTCCACTGGGTGAGGGTGGATGGGTGAATCATCTCCCCTATCCTTTCTTAAAAAAAATTTAACCCCGCAAAATGTAGAAGTACACTATATATATATATATATATATATATATATATATATATATATATATATATATATATAGGTTATTATGTTCTTTTACATATTATATGCATGAAGCTACAGTAGACGTAAAAAAATTTGAGCGCTCGTTTATTGAAACGATATAGGAATAGACTGAAAGGCGCATCTAGGCCACCGTTACTCTGCTTTCAACTAGAGCTGCAGTTTCTACACTATATTGCAGGCATTGAGCAAGCAAAGCTCAACAGAAACTACGAGTAAACAACCTGATATACACCTCATCTCTTTATATTTATAATTTAAACCTAAAAGGGTTTTCTTTATAAAAATATTATACATCATATGATTGTATGTGAGATTCTGATGATCAACCAGGTTTAAAAGCCATATTCACAACTGTTTGAAGACACAGATCCAGGCGCACTGAGGGTGGCTGAAGAGGATGCAGTGTATCATCCCCCACCTCTCCTCCTCTTAAAATTTTGTAATTAACGTATATCATGTATGCGCTATATAAACAGTTCCCCCACTCCATTTTGTTTATTACTCTATTCCTGAAATCTGGATCCACACCTGATTTTTATTTTTATTTATTTATTTTTTTCTACTAGGATACACCCCATAGAAATTACAGCTCGCGGCGGGGTAATGGGTAGGGGTAAGGAAGGTAAAGGATGAAATTCGTGGACGTGCCCTGTTATACGCGTCCCAGCATTTGCTGAGGTGAGACTGAAGGAACCGTGGAAAACCTCAGTCAGGACGAAAATCTTACTTTTTTTCAATGGACCAAAGTGATGTCCAAAGTCTGGGGAACCACACTCAAGTGATTGGTTGTTATCAGTAAATATAATTAAGAAAGATCAGAAACTTGCCTTCACCTACATGCAAAGGTTTATAAACTTGGTTGATCGACGGAACTTCATATATTATACATTGATAAAATTTATGATTTTAAAGAAACCATGTAGGACATTGTAAATAATATGATACCGTACTGTACAATAAAAATTATCTAAAACAAAGATAATTATTTTTCCCACAGTATATACAGTTTTAATTTTACCTGATAAACAAACTACCTGACTATAGTTTGGAGTTATTTCTGAAATTTCATAATTTAATATTTATTGGCAAACATTACTTAAAGTCATTTTGCATAATTTTAATTATAGTCTCAAATAATTTACTATTTGTCAAAGTCTCCAGGACTGTCTCTTTTTGTATTAATACGCGTACCATCTTATTCTTTTCTCACAATTTTTGTATTTCAAATTTGTTTAAGTTTATTTTCTACTTCTCTTTCTTGCCATTCAGTGTACGTACACCAATTAAGGTGTGCAGACCACCCCTTCGACTGTTCACTTCAGACTTAATATCAAGTGACATGACTATGGGAATACTATATTATATTAGATATAAAAATATAATAGTGCTATATTGACGCTATTTTAAGTTATAATACAAAATTAAACTAATTAAAAGTTATAACAAACTTTGCTTTCATTTAATTTTGTGAGTGTACTGTATATGTTGTCTACAAAGTGTTGATTAGTTAGATGATATTTCTTGTTTACAATAAATTTAGCAGACAAATGCTGCTAGGTAAAATAACGTTGACACTCTCTTTGTTTACGTAATTCAATGGATATAGATATATAATCTCCTCTCCCGAGCATCATAGAGAGCATTGATTTTATAATATAGCAGTAAATAAAAATATGTCATCGTATCATTTTTTTCTTCTTATATCTTTATCAGCTTTAATGATCACTCATGAATTCACACATTAAATTTGTCAATTCAGCAATCATTTCATGAATATCAATACTTTCTACTTTTATATTTTTATAGGCACAATTGATTCGTATTAAAAAAAAAAAAAAATATAAAATTTAAAAAAGTAAAAAAAAAAAAAAAAAACACGCATGCTAAAATGAAGCATATTGAATGGAGATAAGAGTTAATAAAAATTACTACAAAAATTAAAATAAATAAAACATTAAATTGTAAGAAATATAAGCACGTCAATTCGATATATAAAACAGGTATATAAAATTAATGTTCCAAGAACAAAAGTCCATTAGCAGCATTTGTACATATATTTTTTAAAATGACTAAATTTTCAAAAATATTGGGTATTTTAACTATTTTATGATACAATTAATTGAAACATCAATGAAATTTATTGCAAATTATTCTTTATTACCAGCTAATAATAATAATGTTAATAATAACTAACAAGAATGGAATAATGTTTTGAAATCCTTATTTTGTATTTAATAACGGAGTATCGAACTCCCAATTTTTTTTATTGCAGAAATGGATAGAGGGTGCAAAGTTACACTATTATGATTTTTTTCAGAGTTTTTAGAGTTCGGAAAGTATTTTTAAAATTTTTTTGAAAGTAAAGAGAAAGTGACGCCACTAGACGCCTCTTAATAAAAGGATAGGACCTAAAAGGGGCGTGGGTTCAAACCCGACCTCGTCAAAACTTTTTAGCAATACTTCCCGGGCTCTAAAATTTTTGAAAAAATCAGAGTGGCATAACTTTCCACGCTCTATCTATTCTATCCATAAAAAAATTTGAAATTAGAGTATATCGATCTCAAACATTATTAATTAATGAGATTATTGAGGATTCTTCAGCATGATAATATAAAGTAGAATTAATATACAGTTATACACCCAACTTAGCACCCAAGATGAATTGAGCTATCTCTCAAGTGTCATAAGCATAATAAAATGGTGTAACTTCATGGCATCATATAAACATAAAAAAAACAATGCAAACAATTTACAAACTAGAAGAAAATCTCAAGGATTTATTCATAGCAAAAATTTCTTCTAATTGCCTTAAAAAAATTATTAGAAGCATATTTTGAATTTATTTTTCATTAAAATGTTAAATTTTATTAATTGTCAGTGATATAGTGAGCAAAATTTATGTTTCTTTAGAATAGACTAGATTTATTTGACCATAGGCAGTACATACATTGACAAAATAAATTGTCATAATATAGAATTAGTCTTGTCAATTTAAAATAAATAATAACTAAACATAAACAATAAGTCACATGAATATTTCAGTCTTGTCAAAAACAATTAGAAATAAAAAAATATAGAGTGACAACTTAATTTTATAGTAACAAAAAGGAGAAAAACAAGTGAGGGACACATCATTTACCCACATATAATAATTTTTCAAATAATAATTTATTTTATTATGAAAACATCCTAATATTTTGTTTTGAGTTTTGATGTATGTTTAAGAATATCCTTTTCTACTATTTTAAATTCCTTATGGAAGAACTAGGAGTGGGTTAAACCTCGCTATAGGCTCGGTTCCTTTCAGCTTTGTCAATCATATGTTGCTATCTTTAATCTAAGTATTTAGTACGTGATATTTTAAATTCATTATAAAAGAAAAAATTAACTTCATAATACTCCTTACATACAAGCACCTTTTTAATAAATTTTTAAACAGTCTCATTTTTTATGTTTCTTAAGAGGCTGGGTAGTTTATCATAAAACTTTGCAGTTTGGTAATACAAGCTTTTTTCTGCTATTGATTTACTATGGTTCGGTACTACAACTTTATCACTATTCCTTGTGTAGGAGTAAAAAAATTAAAAACTGCAGGCAAATTTGTATTGGTTATTATCAAATGAAGTAGAACTATTTTTACTAAATTTTTTAGGGGCATATTTAGAGAAGAAACTGATAGTAAATAGTATTTGTGTCGAAATGAATCTACTTTATTATGATTACATTATCATAACAACGAACACAATATTTAGCAAGGGTTAGCCATCATTAATAATTATTGCCTTATTGACAAACAATCCAAGAAGTTTATCATTGTTTTTAAATACAACAATGGTATAATTTAAATAAATATCATCTCTATTATTATTTACTCTGTACTTCTGTAGTTTATACTGCTGAACCACCACTAAAAGCAATTAAATCTTACTTTTTCAAAATTTATTCATCAACAATCCAACATTATAATAGGAAAACAATATAATTTAAGTGTGGAATTGCGTTCTTTATTTCTAAATTTCTGAAGTATTTATTTATTTTTAATGTACGCAGAATCAATTTTTATGAACTCACTGTTGGCTTAAGAGTATTAAGATTTGGCTGTAAAAGTGAAATTTGTCTAATTTTCTATCCACCAACCTCAACGAGTAGAATGCTATACTCTGTATTCTATCGGATTTTTTCTCTTTCTCTCGACGTTTCTTTTTTTCTTGTCCTCCCATTCCTCTAGAGGCTTGTTTGCATAATAAAAAACAACCTAAAAAAAAAAGAGGGGGGATGTTGTAGAAATAAGTTTACATTTCAGACAGTTTCGTTTGGCAGTGTCAACTCAGCATGATATATATATATCGTATATATATATATATATATATCACATACATGCACGCACATAGTATCATAATATTAAAATGAAAACTTATTGGAAAAATCTACGTAAACTTAAATAATTTCTATTCGTAGTGTGAATAAAACACCGGTCACCAACTCCTTATGAATGATAGAGTCTTAATGGGACGGTGTGCTCTGCATGAAAAGTGGGAGTGTCTGGTCGTGCTGCAGGAGGGTATTGCGAGAAGCTTGTGGTTGGTGTCACCTCCACGCAGTTCACCCCTAGCATAGCCATGCAAAATGTATATATGCAGCACCCCTGAGGATATGAGGAGGGCAAGGTTGGTGTGCCAAGTAGGACTAGGAGTTAGTGTATATATTTGAGGTGTATTTTCATTTTTTTGGGGGGGGGGGGGAGGGGGTCATTTTGGCTTACAAATTGCCCATGTTGAGGTTAACAAGAGGCAATTATGAATAATATAAACCTTATTACTGTACATGAGAAACAAAGGCTATATGTGCTTACTGTATTCAGTGAAATAGGCAATGCAAGAGTATAACTTATCTGCTGCTGACTTCAATACACAGGGAATGTCAAGTAAAAATAGAAAATAAAAACAAACAAAGAATAGATGTCAAATATTACTGATGATTTTTTTCTTTTTTAATTCATTGTCTACTGCTCTTAATCTAAGTTCAGATTGTATCACCACTGTCAAAGATACAGTAAAATTAATTATTGTTATTCTCACAAGAAATAGCTAGAAGTGCAAGATGGTTGACCTTCCTTTAAGAAACTACAATGAAGCACACTATATCGAGGTTATAGCTTCATACATTCCTGTATTTTGGATATGAAATGTTAACACAAAGACCAGAAATCTTTCACTTCCGGTGGGACTTTAAAATTTATTTGACTGTACTACATTGTCCCCATGTGATCGATAACTCCATCAACACAGAGGATAATAGAATGTTTGACGACGGCGACAGCTTTGACCTTGCCTGTATCGTTATTGTTACGAGCAGATTGTTTCTTGTCTCCTGTAGCTTGTATTGACAGTTTGAATGGCGAATTAATTAAAATAAAAGAACACAGAAATACAATTATAATTTCATAAATGACTTAATCATGTGTGAACTTGGTCTAAAAGTCTGTTTATAAATGCACAGTCAATTGGAATTACAAAAAAAAAAAAAAAAATAAAACTCATTAAAAAAACTCAAAATGTAATATTGTACAGGAATATAAAGTTCACACCTCGGAATCGCCTCGCGCTGATCTAATACTGAAACTGCAGGTACAAAAAAAAAAAAAAAAAAAAATGCAGAATTCGTATTTTGGGGGAGGTAAGAACACCCTGTCAACCATTAAAATAAATTTAAATAAATAAAGAATGTGTGACAGTTATTACAAGCCTTACAGTTTCGTTAATCATAATTATCATCATCAATTATAGAATTAACGTAAAAAAGATGGGATATAGTCTACTAAGTTATAAAATTACCCTTTTTTATTTTAATTAATAGCTATATTTGTATTATTAATAAACGATTAAGCAATTCAACAGCACTAAAAAAATTGCACAAAATTTTGCTTCAGTTTTGTTATAATCTCATTAAACTGATCGAAGAGCTCAAAATCGATTGTTCAAAAAACAGATGGGTCGAATGTCATTTGAGATAAACATAAAGAGTTACTCAACAATTGTATCGCAAAACAACGATATCATCTATGCTGATGCCAGCCGTCTTTCTACAGCAAAACTCAAATATGAATTGTCAGACTTGTGCCATGTATATATTATCTTGACTTCAATGTATGGGGAGGGCATTAAAATATTATATTAAGTTACACAACTCTTGTAGCTCTTTTGTAGCTCTTTTGGCAACTAGATTTAAAAATGAACTGGAGCTGCTAAATCTCGCCACAACAAACATAATATTATATAATATATCTTATTTTATTTGTTTTTATTTATTTTATTTATTAAAAAAAAACAGACTACAAGTTATGTGATCCAATTATAAAGAAAACAATAGTTCATACAAACAAATTCTTAATTAAAATACACATAAAAAATATTATAAAATTAAAATCTTGGTAACATATAATACATAATATTTATATTAAAATAATTAAGTATGCATTTTAATTATTTACATGTCCTTGCAATTTCTTGCTAAGATTGATGGAAAATGTCAAGCTCGTATTTTCTGTATAGTTCATTGCGAAAGGATTGAACTCTGGAATTTTATATTATAAAAATTTTTAATATAAATTATATTATAATTTTTACCAGTTTAAGACCAAAATTTGTTTTTTACTCGGTAGAGTAATAATATTAGGTAGCTAATGTTGTTATTAGTGTATTTTTTGTTTTGTTTTTGTGCCTTTTTTTGTGTATTTTATAGTTATTATGTTTATATAACTTAATTGTTCTATGCTCTATGTATAGCAAAAATGAACTAAATAAATCTATTGCATGCATCTAGCATCATATTTAACACTATATTAACACCTAGCTAATCCTGATACTAGTGCAAAAACTCAATAGAGGCTTCAAGTGATGCGCTTTCGCTGCGCAACTGTTTGTCGCTAAGGTCCATCTTGCACTTGAAAATGAAGCAAATTGTTTTTTTTAACTTTTCTCGGTTATACATCAAGTAAAAAATCTAAATCTTGAATTATCTACTTTATTTTTCAGTTTGGACCAAAGTTCCGTGAAGGAATTTTCCCTGAAAAATCTTATTCTTAGTGAAAAAACGAATTCACGTTTTTTTTTTTTTACATTATAGGTTTGGTATAGCGGGTGGGATCACCGAAAAATCAGCTGACTTGAAGCCTCTATTGGCGTAATAAAGACTATTGCGAATTAATACCCTCTCAGGTCTCCCTGCCCTGTATTTAATATAATTTAAGAAATACATTGAGCTTGTGAGTACACATTATAATATATATATATATATATATATATATATATATATATATATATATATATATATATATATAATATATATATATATATATATATATATATATATATATATATATATAATATTATAACGAATATTTCTAAATTATTGTCTTCCATTTACGTACATACCATCGATGTATTAACAAATTGTTGTACTTATATGAGGAATTAGAATAAAAAAAAGTCATATATATAATATAAAATATGGATAAATTAGAATCATCTGATCTGTTATCAGTTTATTTATACAGGTGCCGTCCGTGGTGCCGTATACATGATATTTTTTCACAATGTAGAAAATATCCGGTCTTTACAATTTCAAGATGCAGAAACTCCAATATTATAGCAGGGAATACCATGATCTACGAATGAATACGGATGATCTTTTCTCTGATTATAGATTTTAATTGAACACTATCTTTTTCAGACTTGAAAGTGTCCTCTCTACAAGACGTTCCATTCCAAAGTAGTAATTTCTCTCTACACTCTCCTGTTCACGTTTAATCATTTTGACGTCATGCAATCGTCAGGAGCTACTAAAGCTGACTTAGCTTTTTTTTTTACTTTTTCTTTCCTTTTTCGTAGATACAAAAGAGACGTCAAAACTCTGATTAAATTATTTCCATTTTCAGCCGCATAAAAAAATTGCAAGGTTACAGTAATATCGGGTAATATAAATACGTAGCGTCCGTGGTGGCTACAAGTACGAACATGCACTGTTGGTTCTTGGGATCAATCGTACCTCCTGTTTCATCGTACCTCCATCTTCACTACTAAAATTTCGAAAGATGAGATTGGATGGAACGCGGTGAAGTAACTAATTTAGTACGCGTTTTTTTTTTTTTTTTATATTTCAATAAAACGTTTGATACAACGCAAAGATTTTATTTGCAGATACATATTTTATATATATATATATATATATATATATATATATATATATATAATACAATTTATGCAACTTTACAAAATATAGTTTTTGATGTTATACGAATAGAATTTATTTCTACATTTTTTTAGCAGTACAGTATATATTATTATGATGATATATTTTACTATAAAGTTAACTTTAAAATAAATTGTGATTTTTATTTTACATTTACAATTGGCTATTTATATGATGAGCTATGCTTGCTTTCAAATCAGTTAATAAGACAGTGAAATACGAAAAAAAAAAAAATGTGACAAATATTTCCAATAGTTCCAATAAACAAAGAGATGACTATAAAATACAAAAAAAAGCTCTCATCGGAAAGTACAATTGTCTTGTTTTACATCTAGTGGTTTCAAATTTTCAAATATGTCTCAGCAGGTTAATGCAGCCTATCAATATTCAAGTCAGGTCGTGGATATGACTCATGCCCTTAGACTGTAATAAAAAAAGTAGAAAAGTAGTAAAAGAAAACAAAAAGATAAATCAAAATAGAATAATAAAGTTTGTACGCCTCGAATGTAGCTATGCCAAATCTTTGATGTTGTAATGACACAGTTTATTATTATTATTTTTATTTTTCAAACAACAGCTATTAAATTACATTTGTATAAAAATTTGATATTAATTATCATTAATTCACATGTTTATATTTTAATAATTTTTTTAATAAGGCACTTGAGATTTAATAACACGACATTTTATATTTATTTACCAAGGATATAGTTACATTCAATTAATGATATATTAATATGGTAATATTTTTTCCTCTGAGAATCTAAAAAATATTTTAGAAAATAATGATAACCAAACGTTGTATAAAGCTTTTTCTCCCAAACCAAAGAACATCATTACTCAATTCAATTCAATTGCAGCCAACTTCACTATTTTTTAGGTTCTGCATTAAATTGGCACTTTTTGTGATATTTTTTTTATATTTTTTTCTTTTTGTTTGTAACTTTGTGGACCTCAAAGATTATTAGTAATTAATAAATCGTGAAGAAAAAACACATGTACAAAAACTTCTTTTAGTAACGATCGAATGCTAGAAGAAAAAATTAATTACTAATAAATATTATAATCAAAAGATTCATTCAAAATTAATTTTATTTTACATTCAAATTGTGAATTAAAAAATTAACTATTAGGGACGTACTTGTGGAGAAATGTAAAATATTTTGATCTTTTATCTATTTAATTGAATGGTTCGGGTAGAAAGACTAGAAAGTCCCAATGTGCCTTCCGTAAATGCTGTATAAGCCGCTTAGAATGTTCAATTTAGCTCTGTTTTCCGCTTTTTTATTTTATTTTTCAAGTACAAACTCCCAGAGTTGAAAACAATTATTGGAGTATCGACCTCAAAAATTTTTATTGCAGAAATGGATAGAGCGTGCAAAGTTATGCTACCCTGATTTTTTTCAGTTTTTTTAGAGCCCGCGGGAACTATTTTTAAAAAATTATTGAAAGTCCTTTTTGTGACGTCACGAGGTCCTAACTTTTTCTTAAGAAGCGGCGTCTCGTGACGTCACAAAAAGAACTTTCAATAATTTTTTAAAAATAGTTCCCGGGCTCTAAAAAATTTGAAAAAAATCAGGATAGCATAACTTTGCACGCTCTATCCATTTCTGCAATAAAAAAATTTGAGGTCGATACTCCATTGTAAAAGTATGGATTCATTTCTAGTCAACAGTAACATTACACTACACATACAACAGTACGAACGTTAACCCTACTCTGTTTGTAAGCTTTGTCACGTAGTCTATCATGACTTGGTAAACTTAACTTTTGGGGGGGATGGCTAGACTGTGTGGGTGCTTTTGGTTTGACTGTAAACAACACAATATAACGGTAAGCAGATCAAAGTTGATGCAGTTACAAACTAAAGATGCTCGTCATTTAGTCATACTTGTGCAGTATATATATATATATATAATTCATAAGAAAATCAAGTAAGTTCAACATAGTTCAAGGCCAATCGAAAACTAAGCAATTCAATAATCAACCATTATAATATATAGCATATAGCTGAATGATTGTAAAAGATAAAAACATTTTAAGATATTATTGTGACGTTTCAACTGTAGAACTAGATATATAGCTATCAACAATGTTATTCTCTCTAGTGGATGGCAACATGGCATCTTAATAACAAAGCATCACCATATTATTATAATAAAAATTCACTGAGAAATTTTACTATCGTTTTGGTTTTGGTTTTGGTTTTGGTAGACAATTGGAATCGTAATCAATTATTAATAAGAAATTTATTTATTTATTTAAAAAATTGCATTTTGATTGCAGCGTACCAGTTAAATCCAAACTACAATTAAATTTGGTTTCATTTTAAAACAAAACTAAATGTTCTGTTTTCTTTAGTCCTATCTAATAATTAAAAAAAATCTATGTCCTGCCAATCAGGAATAAGAAAAAATTCCTGAAGCAAACACAAAATCAAATCAAGTACCCATAGTTTTGAAAATTTTTTTTTTCCATTATATATATATTTTTGTTGATTAGCTGTGTTATTTTCTTAAATATATTTTTAATATTGTTTGCGCCTTATATAGTACTAATAATAAAAAATATATAAATATTCAAAAAAAATCCCATATTATGCTTTTAAATTGTTTGTAATGTTTAAAATTATTTTTTCCCTAAAATATGCTTGTCACATTATTTTTATTATATTTACCCTATGCGGGAAAAAAGTGAATTCATACGTTTTAATAATTAAGTTCAAATTGCAAATGTTTTTTTGTTATAGCCATCATGAAAATAGTAAATACAGTAAAAAAAAAAAGAAAAAAATCCATATACAAAGATCAAACTATCAAAAGTGGCGTCATGGCGCCTCAAAGGTGTGCTACGAAGAGAAAGTTTACGTTTCAAATCGCAGGCACGTGGATTTCTGCAAACATATAATATATAAGACGCGAACAGCACTCGTAAAGATGTGTGTCATATAGGTATCTGCAAATTCGAACGTCAGCCCGGAGTGCTCAAACGTACACAATATTAATAAAAGTTCTCGTAAAAAATAAATACTTCCAGCGAAATATATTATTGTATGGTTACATATAGACGACATAATGTAGTATATACTTACATAATATAGTTATAGTAAATGTAGAACTCTTAGACATCCAAAACGGTACCCCCCTGTCTGAATTGCCAACGCCTCAGCTCCATTACATTAAGCACAAGTTAAGATAAGAAGATGACTTAGAATTGGCATCTCCAAACTTCCATAGACTATGACCATACGTAAAAAAAGAGCAAGGACAATGATTCTGCTGTGTTCATGTGTATATATACAGTACATGCTATATATTGATTACAATTAATTTTCTATTTGTATAGATTGTTGTTTATTTTTGTTGTTGTATGAGCATAATATGAAAAGTAAATTATGCAATATTTATTTTGGAAAATTTTGCCTTTTGTTTCTGATTCAATGCACTTTTTTTATTATTATTTGAAAGCATATTTTTAATAAATTTTAATAGGCAGTGCATTGAGTTATATATAGCTTGATTAACACAAGGTGTATCGGCGTTGTGTGTTAAAAAAAAAAAAATCACATCGCCCTTCGCAAACACGTGTAACTTTATTTTACTTTTCACTGTTGGAAAACATAAATTGTTATGAATACGACATAAATATGAGATAAACTTGAATAACTACTTTTGTTGATTTTGAAATATCAGCCCCAAAATTATTCAAAAGTGAAATATATATTTTTGATATATATGAAATATGTATAAGAAAATAAGCATGCATATTCTGCAAATATGTTGTGTTTTTCAAGCTTCGTCCAGTGTTTTGTGACATTATCGCTTCCCGATTATCCCGATCCGACGTCACACTGACGTCACACGCAAGCGCCTATTAGAATTTGCTCATTTCCTGAGTGATACGTGGTGTATAGTTTTTAGATTGTGCATACAAATTATAGATATAGTTAGTTCTGCTGATGCTTTTCGTTGTTACCGTGATCACTACCTTTGCTGCTACTGCTGTTACTAGTTGTATAATACTAGGCCATGTTTCACGCTCTGAGAGAGGAAGTTTATTGTGTGGCAGCAGCAAGCTGAATTTACGCCAGCATGCAGGGCTTTTGTCACTATGTAGCATCAATATAGCAGCGCAGTCAAAGACAATAGACATCACATCAACTCGTCCTATTCAGCTTCTTGTTCTCATTTACATTATACTGTACACTGCACCTGCCTGTCACCAGTTTGCTTTATTTATATCTTACTTTGGATGTATTTTTTTATTATTATCATTATTATGAGAGCTAATAAAAAAGGGGAAAAAATCGTTATTTTGAAGTTTTCGTTCACTTTATCTACTTGCTTGCATGATGTCATTCTCCTACAATTTACAAGCATATATATAGTTTCAAAGTAAATTTTTATATAAACTCGCATGTAAAAATACACACATTATTATGGTGTATGTAAAATATACTGCATATGATGAATCAAATTGTGAAATAAACATTATAAGAATCAAATACTTTTAAATATGGTTCGAGGAAAATTTAAGCTAGGTATTAAAGTTTCACACTATTATAGCTTCATTTACGATTTTTATC
Source organism: Siphlonurus alternatus (assembly GCA_949825025.1). Taxonomy (NCBI): domain Eukaryota; kingdom Metazoa; phylum Arthropoda; class Insecta; order Ephemeroptera; family Siphlonuridae; genus Siphlonurus; species Siphlonurus alternatus. The sequence goes on along the minus strand of OX463788.1, from coordinate 46,555,997 downwards.
AGTAAGGTTCTTTTTATATTACACTTCTATAAGTATTTTTGTATTGCTGATTGTAGGATAAATTGCTTAAATAAAAAACTTTTAATTAATATCTGAGATCTCGTGTGACTCAGATATACATACATATTACACGCTGAAATTTTATTTTAAAGCTGTGGGAAATATATCTCGCGTACGAGAAAATATATTAGTAGAACGTTCTGTCTTTTTTAGACAACTTTAATTAATATCTCGTATGCAGCATTGGAACAGACTTTTAGGTAAAATCACCACAACACACACTTTTTAGGCACGCATAGTAAGCATCGTCATGTATCAACTGTAGCCATATCAGATTTGATGATGCAGCAATAAAGTTTCATGCAAATTAGGTAAAATAATGAATGTAAGGTATAATATAATAATTATTAGTAATTAAATTGTAAAATGAAATTTAAGTTTACATTGGAACAATGTTCAAGAATCACATTATATTTTATGTTATATCATGCACCTTGGAACTTTACCTCAGCTTTGATTTGGGACGTGTCTACCAGAAATGAAGATGTGATAAACTTGAACGTTTTGGGGATGGCTACTTGGAATGCCTTTTTTCAGTGTGTTAAGAAGAATAAGAAGCTGTATAGCTGCAGCAAGTAAGACAGTGAGTAAATTTTTTGCTGTCCCGAGGTGTACAAGGTTAGTCAAAATGGGATCGAAGCACTGTGAATTGGACAACATACATGAAAAAATTTTATTGCAGAAATGAATAGAGGGTACCAAATTATGCTACTCTGAATTTTTCAGATTTTTTTGAGACCCAGAACTATTTTTAAATAATTATTGAAAGTGCGGCCACGCCCCCTGGAGGCGTCAATAGGCGTCCAGTCTCTATACTTTTTATTAAGAATTCAGGGGTGCCAACTGAAATCACAGGACTTTCAATAATTATTTAAAATAGTTCTGGGCCTCAAAAAAATCTGAAAAAATTCAGAGTAGCATAATTTGGTGCCCTCTATTCATTTCTGCAATAAAATTTTTCATGTATGTTGTCCATTCTACTCTTTACACTTACTCTTTGGGAATATTTCTGGCATGATCTCGCCTTGAGGTTAGGCAATTTGTTAAGCACAAAAATGACACAGGTTGTGTTATTTATATATAGCAGGACTGTTCGGCAACTTTTCACGACCCTACCACATTTGTTAACCAATCGTTTTTATGCTGAAGAAATTTCCTACCCACAAAGCAAGAGGATCTACATATTCAGACGGACGCTTTTGAATTAGCTAACAGACTTCACAACATTCCATAACAAAATATGAAAATAAACAATCGAGTTTCTATAGAAAATATTATAATTGAATTCTTGAGAATCGATTACACAATAATGTCTATCTAATTTATACAATATTATTTAATATAGATTTTATTCTATTTACGGTCTTTTACGCTTAGGAAATCATTATACAGGCTATCAGTTTATTACTATCTGAAAATGGCGAATGTGCAGAGGATTTTTATTTACTTGCTAATTTTTTTATTTGGCTCCATCAGTTGACTACCAACACAATTTAACAATTGTACGATCGATCATGCAGTGTCTAATATTTACGACAAGAATGAATTTGCCTAAACCATCTATTCTTTCTTAGTTATCAGAAAATAATAATTATTTTGTGAAAAGTTGAGGCCTAATAAGTTTTAATTATTGTTAAACCTATTAAAACTTATTAGGCCTCAACTTTTCACAAAAAAATACTAGTTTTTGATAACTAAGAAAGAATAGCTATATAGCAAATCGTTATCTACATGCATTTTTTTATATTTTTATAAGAGCGTTTCAAATTATACACGTTTTTTACGTGCTATCAACTGCAAAAATGACAAATGTTTGATCTGTATATTGAAGGAACGTGAATTGAGAGCCAATTTTGCTGAGTCTGCAGTTTCTACGACACCGGCGCCCTAATAGTACAGCACAATGTTTCAGCTACCCGTATGATACACAGTGTAGATGTAACAAGAACGAATAAGAGATATTTTTTGTTAGTATATTTGAATTAAACGTAACAAAACCTCTATTTTTTACGATTCTGCTGGAAATGCAAGAATATATATGCAAAAAAATGCAAATGAAGGAAATAATGAAAGTATATACATCTTTGAAATATGCGCATATGTATTAACATGCATTTGCATTAATATTATCTCCCTTCATCCCCCCCACCTTTTTCTCTCTCCCCCCTCTTTCTCTTCCTCCCTCACACATAACAAATTTCAAAATTATTAAGCTCTGATGTGACAAACAACCTCCATTAACGAACGAAACTGTTCAATGGCTAGAATGAATCTATTCATTTGGCTAAAATTATAAATTATTAATTTCCATATTTTGGTACCTTTTTATTTATTATTGTTATTATTATTTTTTTTTTTTTTACATTCAGTGAAAAATTTAGTTGTATGGTGAATTTCATAATATTAACTGTTAACACAAACAATTTTCATTTGCAGCTGACGAGTTGTCAAAATACAAAGCATATACTAAATCATGTTCCATATTGATTTTAATATTTTTTTGTACAATTTCCTCTCTGATTGGTGGTTATACTTATTTTTGTATTTTCTATTATGTATTTGTAGGACAGTTTTTATTTCAACCGTTGACTTCAGCCCAAAAGAGGGAGATGTGTCAGAGGATTAATGGTCATTTTTTACGAGACCATTTTTCCAATTACAACTCAGTGAGCCTCTGCGACTCCTCATAAAAGCGTAATTTATTTTCTGATGAGATAGCTGGGCAATATAAAGGGAAAAAAAACATCCGTTGGGATGGAACGATGGATAAAGGAGCTGCAGTTTTGTGGTTACTTATATTTGGACGACATGAATAGACAGGCACCTTGCTAATATCGGTCTCTTTATCTTACTGAACACCTGTTAGAACGCCTACACGAGAATATTGCTGGCAATTGAACAAGAAGAGAAAATCGAATTTTCATTCAAAATTTTTGTTTAGCTTTAGCTCTAACTTCACGCAAAAGCATCTCGGGGGAGCATGACACTAAAGTTACCTCTGCTCTGTTTGTGGGCGTTCATTGTCAAGCAGTAACTATCTGAAGGCTTTGCGAACTTGAAAAGTTTTAGGGAATGAATAAAATTATCTTATTAAGGCGGATTCAGATGGCGACAACGGCGATGCGACGCGATTTTGTCATACAAGCTGTGAAATCCTATGCGGCGAGCGAATTTGCCAGGTTGCGGCAGTGAAATCGCGTTAATTGATTTTTTAATCGCCAAATATGGCCGCCAATGGATGTCACAGCAAGTGCACATTATTCGCGTCGCATGATAAAAATCGCCATGTGAATCCGCCTTCTACTCCTATTACCTTTTCAAAATGACAAAAAGACATCTGCATTTATTTTTCATATTTGCTTTATCTCCAGCAATAATTTACGTAAGCGTATAACGTTCCGGCTGTTCGCAAAGTGATAACAATATTTAGTATACATGAGTCAAACACAATACAACTGATGGTGGGATGATTTTTTATTACTGAGTCTCTACGGTAAAAGAAAGAGCATGCAATTCAACGGTTATTTCCTTCCTTTTTATACACCCAGGACTGTCAGAACGTTACACCTGTTTACTTTGTGAGTGGTTACCACAAAGTGTAGTGAACTTTTTTGGTAATGTCTATAGACACACTGGGGGACATTCACAAAGCACTTTAACCCCCACTTTAGCCCCGATTTTTAACCCTGGTGCTAAACATGGTACTAAACCAGGGGCTAACCATGTTAAGCTCATAGTAGCACCATATGTTTAGCACCAGGGTTAAAAATCGGGGCTAAATTGGGGGTTAAAGTGCTTTGTGAATGTCCCCCACTGTTTTTTATGTTTCTCCCAGAAAATTTTCAATTAGAGCTAAGACGTCAGCAAATCAGTGAGTTTTAACATTCCGATTACCTCGAGCTGTTCTTACGTTCTTATACGAGTAACTTACTTCACAAGAAAATGTTACACTTTCAATATGCTCAATATTATATTCTGCTCTTGTTTCTTTTCTTCTCTTCTCAATATTCATTATTTTGCTGTAACGCAGTTGATTTTTATTTTCCCTTATTAAAATGGTGCAAAATTGATATCTACATTATCGTACATAATCGTTATACACAGAAAAGCAGGAATTTAAAATAACACTTTCAATTTAATTGTATAATACGTATTATAAAGCAACACAGTCTACTTTAAAAGGAATTAAACGGAAAATCTTCAATCAAAAAAGGAAGGTGGAAGAGATCTCCCTATATAATAAATCTATACAGTACAATAATACCTACGTGAAGTCAAAAGTTTTGTAGAGTGAAGTGCTCACTGTTGGAGCTGCGTGTCATTAAGCGCGCACATGAGGATTCGACCAGTGCTTTGAACGAACCCTTCCTTTTCAATGCAGCCCTCAAAATTTCAATATTATTCTGGGGAAGCATTTTTGGAAATAGGAATTTGTGGTGGTAGGCATTAAGGTTCTCAAATATTGCCATACTTGTTTTGTAGGACCCTCCGCCCCCTGGATCGCATTCCCCTTCCCATACGACCATTTGCCATCATTAAAGTCATATTAGGATGAAATGGTAATTAGTATTATGCAACTCAAAATGCCAAAGGACTGTGCAAACCGTAATGGAACCAATTCGATCAATTCATTGCATAAAATTGTTTCAAATAGCATATTCCTGTTGCTTCCTAAAAGTATTAGAGATTGCAGTGGTAATCTATAAATAGAAATCATGCAGAGTCTAGTTAACGTACGCAACAATGGTGCATCATGTTACCGAACTATATAGCGGTAGTTGAAAAAAGCCTTAACTCCATTACACTAACATTACAATACCCTTGAAGTTATAATACCCATCGAGTTAATTAATTTTGTGCTACCGCGATCAAATCTTTAACCCCCTTTTTTTTTTTGTGCTATTTTTTTGTACTAATTATTACAAAATGATGTGAGATAACATATTCACCGTGAAAGATACCGATTGAGATCGAATCACTTTATATAACGGTCTGTTCATGTTCTTTTGCACGTATATACCATGCTACCATTGTATAGTTTACAAAGTAATTAATTGCATAATAGCTAGTTATCTATTATTATTTGTAATAATAATAATAAGAAATTGATTGAAAACAACAGGCAAACATATAATTATTATAAAAAACAAGGTGACAATTTCTCTGTTCCAAAAGGTCATGCTTATGTTATTAGTTTTAAGTATTTATTGAAGTCATTAATCTATATTTTGTCTTGTATTATACAGTACGACCAAATTTTATTTTTGTTCGAAATAAAATTATTATTATAATATCGTTGTCTCTCTTTGCACATGCACATGGTTTTGTATTAGCATCATGATTCTGATGCTATATAATACAGATCGATATATATGACTTTTTCAAAGAACACGACTGGTAGTATTGCATAATAAATAAACAGAGTATTGTATACAAATACACATTTGAATTGCATAAGTATGACACTTAACAAATAACTTCACGATAATTGAATATTTCAACTATTTCTTCAGCACAGTCAACTTGGTTAACTTTCAAATTAATTTGTGGTAAATAAGTAAACATTTCATGTTGTAAATATAATGATTAAATAAAGTATAGGAGTTAAAGGTGGATTCACATGGTGATTTTTAACATGCGACGCGAATAATGCGCACTTGCTGTAACATCCATTGGCGGCCATATTGGGCGATTAAAAGAAAAAGCGCATCGTAATTAACGCGATTACCGGCGAATTCGCCGCCGCACAGGATTTCACAGCTTTTACGTCAAAATCGCGTCGCATCGCCGTTGTCGCCATCTGAATCCGCCTTTACTGCTCTGATTTGAAAATATCTATAGTAAGAATTAAAGTTTTATTAAAGGAGATACATTTTCCGCAATTTTCTTTAACATATAACAATTATGAAGATTAAATATTTTGCAGTAAAAAATTACGTTTAAAATCTTTCCATTGTTTCTCTAGCTACATTATTTTATAAAATATTTTTGAAACCATGAATGCACTTTTCCTTCCTTTTGTTATATGTTAAGAAAATAGAAGTAAAAACGGTAAGCGGGAGGGGGGGAAAAAGACATTAAAATGCTGTGGTTTTTGTTACGTTATTTATTTTATGTGAAGGAAATCCAATATGAGTTGTCCAGTTGGCGTTGCTAATTTGTATCTATGGCGTGGCGGCTTACGCGGTCTGCCCTATACTGGTACAGCAGGCAGTGAAGCATGGCGTACGTTGTAGAAGCGCCGGACCATCGTTCGCCTACAACGGGACTTCGCACACGAGCCAGCTACGCTGGTAAAAAGAATTAAAGAAACCATAGACCACCAATAGATGTACTCTAAAATGGATATACATCATAATACGTCACCTGTTGTTTTGTTTTAAAACCCATTAGAGCCTGAATTAATTTTTTGTTTCAAATTTAATTTTTTTTGCTATAATTTGAAAGTAGTAGGTCTCTAAGTGAGAAAAATCAAAATTTTAATTTTTTTAAATTTTAATTGAAGTTTTAATTGACAATTAAAGAGTGATGCTAAATTGCATCGCTAGGCTCTAATGTAGTCAATTTCTGCTTTTTTGCTGTTTTGAGGTAAGGATCTCTTACAGTCCAAAAAAGTTTTTTGGGGGTCTCTAATGGGTAGGCCCTTCTGTTTTATGTCAAAACAAAAATTCGGAGGGTCCCAAGTGGGCCCTAAAGGCAAAGGACCCACTTTGACATCACTTTTAGCAACAAAATAAAGTGTCAAAAAAGGCAATGGCCATTCAAATTTGTTATATCTGTGTGTTGAATATAATTTTTTATGTTACTTGGAAGCATATGAAGGGACTTCAACGGGTCCCAACAAGGGGTCCCAAGGGTCCCAGAGTAGTTTTTTGCTCCCTATTCTTTTTATCATAGTAATTGAATACCATATAGAAATATTATTTGAACTTATGACATTGCAAGTCCCAAGATGCAAGTTACATTTTGGGGCCCATGCAGGGCCTCATATGAGACCCAGGGGCCCATAATACTTTTGCTCCTATTTTTTTGTTTGGTATTTTATATATTTTCTAATGCGGTCCTCAGTGTCTTTATTCCAGTTAAGTGTAACCCGTACCCTCAAGCTAGCGATAATTTTGTAAATATACAGTTAGGTTGAAAAAACGGGTCACCCTTTAGTAGCGCAAAGGCAAAATGAGCATTTCATTAGAAAATAATCAAAGTATGTAGGTTGAAAAACGGGTCACCCTTTAGTAGCGCAAAGGCAATGAGCATTACATTAGAAAATAATCAAAGTATGTAAGATGCCAAAATACAATATAAGAGCAAGCGTATTATGGGTCCCTGGGTCCCATGTGAGGCCGTGCATAGACCCCGCCATCATGTTGGGATATACCTTGCAATGCTAGCTCAAACAATACACTCGAGTGTACTGTTTTTGAGCTAGCATTGCAAGGTATGAACATGATGGCGGTGTCTATGCACGGTCTCTCATGGGACCCATAATACGCTTGCTCTTATATTGTATTCTGGCATCTTACATATTTTCTAATGTAATGCTCATTGCCTTTGCGCTACTAAAGGGTTAACCGTATTTTCAAGGTAACTGTATATTTACAAAATTATCGCTAGCTTGAGGGTACGGGTTACACTTTACTGGAATAAAGACACTGTGAGGACCGCATTAGAAAATATATAAAATACCAAACTAAAATATAGGAGCAAGAGTATTATGGGCCCCTGAGTCTCATATGAGGCCCTGCATGGGCCCCACCATGTAACTTGCATCTTGTATCTTGGGATTTGCAATGCCATAGGTTCAAATAATACTTTCTATATGGTATTCAATTACAATGACAAAAAGAATAGGGAGCAAAAAACTACTCTGGGACCCTTGGGACCCCTTGTTGGGACCCGTTGAAGTACCTTCATATGCTTCCAAGTAACATACAAAAATATATTCAACACACAAATAACAAATTTGAATATATAGCCATTACCTTTTTTGACACTTTATTCTGTTTCTATAAGTGATGTCAAAGTGGGTCCTTTGCCTTTAGGGCCCATTTGGGACCCTCTGAATGTTTGTTTTGACATAAAACAGAAGGATCTACTCATTAGAGATCTCCCAAAAAACTTTTTTGGACTGTAAGAGGTCGTAACCTCAAAATAGCAAAAAAGCAGAAATTGACTACATTAGAGCCTAGCGAAGCAATTTAGCATCACTCTTACTTGACACGGCATATCACCCAAAATATTTATGTCAACTAACTTTTGGATTTTTTACTTCAAAGTGTAGTATGTAGGGAGCATTTTCATATAAGAATGAAAATTTTACTACAATTTTTAAAAAAGTTATTAAAATATTTGCAAAATAACTTTGAGCAGAAGGCGAACAAAATTTGTACCCCAACTTTGATTTAGCGTCTGATGGGCAATTTTTTTAAAAAAATCAAAATTGATATATTAGCATATCTATAGTGTCAATGCAAATAGTTATTGACTGTTTTTAGCAATATAGCATTGTAACTTTATTTTTAAATATTTTTTTGCCAGGGAGTGTTTTGCGATGCTAAAATGCATCGCTAGGCTTTAATGGGTTAAAGTTTTGTTTTAAATAAAAAATGCACTTAACAAACAAGTAAAATAACAAAAAAAAAAAAAAAAAAAAAAAAGGTTTTATATGCAAATCGCCATTAAAGAAAACTTTTTTAGTATGTTTTCTTATTTTAATTACTTTCAAAAGCTATGATGATGCTTTGTTTTTCATAGATTAATTTTATTGTTATGTATATTAAGAAATAAACGAAGAGGAAAGAAATTTACATTTCTTCTTGTAAAGACGCTCGAACGCAGGTGTGAAAGTATACCATGGAATATATTTATTTTTTTTGTTAGCCAGCTTCTGTGTATAAGATTTATATATTCCTGTGTCCGTAACACTTTTATGTATAATGGGTACAGTGGCGTAGCCAGGATTTGCCCAAGGGGGGGGGGGTTCTTCAGGACAAAGATTGAGAAGAGCTCATTGGGGGGTTTGGGGGGCGAAGCCCCCCAATAGCCCGTCGCAGGCGCGATTTTTTTTAAATACACGCCCCTTTTTTAGGGTAAAATAATGGAAAAATACTATTATATTAGAGGGTAAAATATATGGCCTGATGCAATTTTTTTAACATTTTATATTTTTTTCACCCCATTTTTCAATTTCTTTTGAATACGTGCGTATAATTAATAGAGCTTTGAGTAAATCATTTTAATTAAATCAAATAATTCATGTAACCACTTTATATTATTTTTGTCATTTAATCAATGACACGTGTCATTTAATTGAATTTGATTTTTAAAATTTATTTAATAATCCAAGTTCACATCATTAAGATATTGTAAAAAATAAATAAATAAAAAATAAAAAGGGAATTGCTTCTCTTATTTTTGTTAAATTTTGTCTGCACCGGGCGCGTGGAGCAACCAATTAAATGAAAGTGCGGCACACGTGAGATCGTTTTAATTTATACAATAGTAGTTATATGCACATGCAGTTTGTAAGGGAAATAAAACATTTATTTATGAGTCGCACTTTTTCCTGTTAAAATTAGAAACGAACTTATAAATTGTTTATTTTAAAGAAAAGACTACCTGATACCCCTAAATTTCAATTTTTGATTTAACTTTTTTTTTTTCAAATTTCTATAATTTTTCCTTTTTTCTTCTTATATCCAGTCACTACTCGATCTTCATGGGGGGGGTTTAAACCCCGAAAACCCCCCCCCGTGGCTACGCCACTGAATGGGTAATGGGGGTGGAAGGGAAAAAGGCAGAGAGAGAGAGAGAGAGAGAGAGAGAGAGAGAGAGAGAGAGAGAGAGAGAGAGAGAGAGAGAGAGAGAGAGAGAGAGAGAGAGAGAGAGAGAGAGAGAGAGAGAGAGAGAGAGAGAGAGGGGAGTTTTGCTTCAGTAGTTTTGTTTCAATTTTCAATTGTGACAAATAAGTGGCAATATTCAATAAAAAAATAGTAAATAAACCTTTGTTTATCCTTCCCAGTTGTTCTAAAAGACACCAACATGTTTCCTTTATTGCTGATATAGTCAAGAATAACATTTTACTTCGTGTTGTAAATGAATTTAAAATGCGAGCTTTCACTATATTTTGTATATATAAAAAACGACAAAAAAAAGAGCGATATATATATATCGCTCTTTTCTTTGTCATTTTCGTTTTTTGTTTTATTTTTTTCATTTCGTCTACAATATGTTACAGCTATTTTTAAAGACCAAAAAATTCCTCTAATGATTTATTTTTAAACATATACGTATAGCGCATGATGTTTTTAAACTCATTGATTCCCTCTCTGTACATCTGTACACATTTTGTCGTGCAGCACTTTTTTTTTTTTTTTTTACAAGGATACACCCCTAAGAGCGTACAGCTCGCGGCGGGGTAATGGGTAGGGATAAGGTAGTGAACGGATGGTGGCCATGACCTGTTACGCGTCCCAGCATTCGCTGAGGTGAGACTGAGAGAACTGTGGAAAACCTCAGTCAGGACGGACACCTCTACTTTTTCTCAATTGACCAAAACGATGTCCAAAACCTGGGGAACCACACACAAGTGCATCACTGCACTGGGTTGAATGCGAGACGAAATTACCTCACGGAGGGAGCAACGTATTTTTTACTTGAAACGGTCACCCATCCAAGCACTAACCACGCTCGACGTAGCCTGACTTCGGTGATCTAACGAGAACCGGTCAATGCACTGCACCACGCTCTACCCGTCCCACAGGTGTGTCTGACTCTCTTACTCACAGCTCATATCATATCAAATAACAAATATACCATGTATATATGGCCCATACAACGTGCAGTGCATGACGGCTTTTGTAACGCAGCGTGTATGGCTTAACATCAAACTCTAATTTTATTTATAATATGACACACACACACACACACACACACATAAAAACATTCGCAATAATATATAGTAGTAGACAGTATATGTAGTAGAAACAAATATCAGAATGGAGAAGGGTGAAACTAATAAATTACACTTAAGTATAGTAGTTTGCTCGCCAAAGAAAATTCTGACGATTTGTTAATTTACTTAATTTTAATTACACTATTCATTGCAAGTAATGCTAATATTACTCTAAATATTGATATGTTGAATATTGATATTGATATCAATATTTCTTTTTTAAATAAAAGAAGAAGAAGACTTATTTTAAGGTGGAAAGAAGATTTAAAGAATGAGAACTTAAAATTAAGAGAACATTATAAAAAAAAGCACTTCTACAAGTCAGATACTGAATATAACCACATTAATAAAACCACAAAACACTTGTAAACTTGGAAATTCGCAACACTAAATAATAACACCTGGAAGATGGAAGAAGACTTTCCATGGCTACATAAAAGCGATTGGGTGATAATGCAGACAAAGCTATCTATATTGGCCACAATTCACGAAGAGATATAATCATCAGGTTCAAGCATGCTTAACGTCAGTCTAAAGGTATGACACTAAACGCGGCATGTAGAAACCTGCATAAATCCTCCGTGAATCGCGTGACATATATAGTTGTAGTGACACAGTCCAACTATCAGTACACAATTACCATTTTATGCATAATAGTAATGAATTAATAATTAATATATATATTTTTTTTTTAGTTTTTAATCAAACCCTATTGGGTACTTCTATTTACTAATTACATACTACTTTGAAACCCCGAACCTTCCGAAACCCTAACTTGAGCGTTTCGCGGGCTCTTCCGGAACGGGGGCGGCCACGGCCTTGCAAATCCATCCCGGCATTTGCCTGCGGCTGAGGGAAACGTGGAAACCTCAGCCAGGATGGACGCTACAGCTTTTGTCAATGAACCGGAAGTGCAATGGTCCAAAGCCAGGGGAACCACATAGTGGAAAAGCGCAACGTTTTACCCCTGGGTGGGAAACGAGGTTTTTGTTGAAAATGGTCACCCATCCAACTACTAACCACGCGCGGCGTTGCTTGACTTCGGTGGTCTGACGAGACCCGGTCAAGCGCACTGCGCCACACCTCCCATATTATATTACTCTAATATTCTATTAAAATGTATGTCGGTTAATAATATTTCTGAAAGTCATTGGGATTTTTGTAATGAATTTTTGTTTTCTACTTTAATTATTTTAATTATTGAGGGAAAATGTGATAGTTTTTATATATTTTTGTTAGCTGTTAGTTTTATTGTTGAATAAAAGTCACACCAATTTAAAATTAAAGTTTTTAAACAGCAAACACCATGAAGAAAAGAAGAGCGTCTATAGTTGTAAACTCATTTCTTTGTGTTTCTTTTTGAAGTTTTCTCTTTTCGATTTTTCGGAACCATCTGGTAACATTTTTTACGTAATAGGGTATCAAGTATAACCTTTCTTCTTTTCTCCCTCCCTTCAAATACACAAAAAGAAACACGCACATTCTGAGGCACTCTTCTCGATGCTACAGTGATATCACCAGCAAGTGCTCCTTCTCTGAGAGAGAGAGAGAGAGAGAGAGAGAGAGAGAGAGAGAGAGAGAGAGAGAGAGAGAGAGAGAGAGAGAGAGAGAGAGAGAGAGAGAGAGAGAGAGAGAGAGAGAGAGAGAGAGAGAGAGAGAGAGAGAGAGAGAGAGAACAACTTTAATATAATAGCAAAGAACTTACATTTAGAACTACAGCGTTTTAGTGTAGCAACATATTTTTTAGCTGTTTAGCTGTTCTCTTCTTCTCTTCTCCCCTATCTTTCTTTCTATATCAATCTCTTCTCTTTCTCTCTCTAGTCTCTATTATTTTGATTCTTATTTACCACTTATTACTTTTTGTGCAAGTTGTTCCACTAACTTCTAGTGATTTTCATTCACGTGTGTGTAGTTTCTCTTTTCATAAAACACGCCATAGCACATCAACGATCAAGATGGAAAATAAAGAAAAATTATTTGAACATGTTTATGAAGAAAAGGAAAAAGTGTTCTAATAATTCCACAAATTACATTATGTATATTTTTTACCCACCAGGTCATGTAACTATATTTTTTTTCAAAGACGAAAGAGTCGGAAGCGATGGACTTCTCTTCACAATGCCTCATTTTTTTTTTTTTTTTTTTTTTTAATTAATACATTCAAATATTATTACTACACCTGAGTTATAGGAAAATCAATTCCGTTATAAATTCGTTAAAACGTAACTTAAGAGATTAAAAATTTGCTTCTTCAAGAGTAAAATCTACTTCCTTGAATGAAATTCAATTTTCTATTAAGTTATGTTATTTTTTTCTTTTTAAATAATTAAATTACAAATCATTTATTTGCTAAATCACAGTTGACTGTATATTCAAATTTTATCAATCGTGGAGAAGTAAAAATATATATAATAAAAACGTAATAACAATTACACCAAGAAGGGAAAAAATTGTTTTTAATTTTTTTTTTCAATTTATTTTTATTGTATTTTTAACAAGGAATATTATAGGCAACAAAACAAAAAATGTCAAATTGCTCGCGTTATAAAAATTGCTATGTGTGACGAAGATAAAGTGTTGTATAAGGAAAAAAATAAAACAAAAAAACAACTTAAATGATCAGTAGCGCGTGTAAGAAGAAGAAAAAAACAAGAAAGAATACGTGCTCGAGTGGCTGTTCCGTGATTCTGCATCAATTGCTTCGTTTTCTTAGCCCGGATAGAAAGGTGGGGGTGAAGTGCCATGATCTCTCAGGGTAGGCGGCAGCAGGCAGACCTTTCCTTTTCGAGATCGATTGTCACCAAAAAAAAAAAAATAATAATAATTTTCAACCCCCTCCCCCGCATGTCACTCACAGTCAGTCTTCCTTATTTCCAAATTCCCTCCTGTACTTGCTTCATCGTCCTCTCCCCTACCACCTCACTTACCGCAAATTAAACGTAAGGCAATATCATGCTACTTGCTAAATTAATTCATCATTTTTTTCAATTTATTTTGCATTAGTAGCTAAGTTAATCAAAAAGCTTATAATACAGGCAATTATTATTATATATATAAAAAAAAAATGAGGATTGATAAAAACTGCCATGTATATAAGATTATTTTAATTATAAAATAATTACATACTTTATATAACTTTGAATATTTAACCATTCATGAAAATGTATACTATAATTAATTAAAATAATTTTGTTTTTTCTATACTATATAATTATATTACATAAAAGAAACACATGTGTTCTGCAATTGCAATTTAATTATAGTGTGTTTTGCTAGGTGCACTATTAAATATTGGAAATATTAGTTTGCATTGATGAGATGTAACGTCAACACCTCGATTGCGCTTGACTCACGCGCGAGAGCTCGGAGTTACCCCCCTTACTGACTTGTTGATGTCAAGTCAAAGAGAAAAACGTAATGCAGTTTGGGAGAGGTAAAAAGAGCATTCATTTTATTTAGGCTTAATCTATTCTACATATTACCACAAAACAAAAATCTTAAAGTCAGCATCCTGCAGTGCATGTGAAACAATTATAATTCCAAACTCTTGCAGTTTATTATAAAATTCTATGTAGTACTGTACCATGTCATATGCCTGTTTTTATGAATACAAAAATAAAATAATAAATAAATAAATAAATAAATAAATAAATAAATAAATAAATAAATAAATAAATAAATAAATAAATAAATAAATAAATAAATAAATAAATAAATAAATAAATAAATAAATAAATAAATAAATAAATAAATAAATAAATAAATAAATAAAACCTGCCAAACAGAAGTACTATTCTATTCCTCTCCCCATGAATAACTACAGTTTTAACAATATACAAAGATTTATGTGCTACGGATATGGCATACTTTGAATTTGCTGAATATGTTACACTTCAAGACAATTATTAGATTTTTATCCTTACCTGATTTTATACAAGGTGAGTTACCCACCTTGATTTTAAAACATTATATAAAAAACAAAGAGTTAAGGATGGATCTCAGTATAGATTGATATCTCGCAATTGGCGCGCCTGAATGCAACAAGACTTGCAGGAGACTTAGAACTCACCATCTATATATAGGTGGCATACAAATTTTGAAGCAAATCTGTCTTATCAGTTTTATGAAAATTGAGGTAGAAGTTTAACATTGGCCTTATGGACGGAAACCGGAAATGGAGCTGTTGTACGAAAACTGTCAGACTGAATTTGCTCAAACCATAAGCGATTTAGTTTTAGAACATTCTCGATTTTTGTTAAAATTTATTTCACTTGATTCCTTTGCAGGGAAATATTTTTTGACTCCAGCAGTAATTGAGATTAATCGTTAAAGAATTTGTTAGGTGTTAAGACATACCTTATTTGATTAGTTTGCTTCCACTTGGATGCTTATATGATACACGAAACCATCTCTATTAATTAAGCAACTAAGCGGATAGGAAAAAGTTCAATCATTCAAGTAAGAAATAAACAAAATAATTATGTTTTACGATTTTGGCAAAAAAACAAGAGTTAACGTTCGTGCTGCCTGTGCAGATCGGCAATACACCGAATATTTATTTCAATGAAAAAAGCTTAAAATATATTTTTATTGCATTTTCACAAAATAAAATTATACTGTCATTAAATAAATATTAACATGTAAATTTAAAGGTTGGAGTTAGCGTGAGGGTAGAAGCGGCGGCATACATAAATGCTTAGCTTTTTATAACTAGAAACGCTATTTTTTCTTCATAACACAAGACCCTAATACATTCTGATGCTCGGTTAATGGTGGTGCTTTAAAACCCTTAGTTTATGTTGTGCTCGAATCCAGTGTTTCCTGTAATAAAGGAGAGATATTGTTCATATTAAAAGTTCTTTACTGTTGCCTGGGCACACATGCAGTTGCTGCAAATCAAAGTAAGTAATTATTTCACAAATGTACAAAAGTGTATAATTTTATAGTAAAATTAGTGCAATCCACTATATTATTTTCATATTATATATTTAAGAAAAAAAAAAGTTTTAATGTTGTAAATAAAAAATCAACAATATTGATTGGTTCGGCCTATAAGTTGGTTAGCACAGAAAAATATATCTGTATTATATCACACTTCATACCATTTTACATTAATTGAAATGCATTCAGTTCCTAGAATTCAATTCCAATAAACTGCCTTTTTAACTTAATTCAAATACTATATTATTTCTTGTAAATATTACATTTCAAGGCGGTATTACGAGATTCAATTCTTTTTATTTTTGCATACAATTTTTCTTTACAACATTTTTTTTAACTCCATTTGTACAAATGTAGTTGAAGCTGTTTTGTAATGGAAAATTGTATCGTGTAATACCAGCTTAATCCTAATATTGCTAGGGGATGAGGATCTAAAAACGACCTACACAAATTTTAAACCGGGAAAAAAGTGTAAACGACTGCTAAAAAGAAAGCAATTCTTAGTTAACCACCAATTCACACAAAAAATTAGTGAGGAAAAAAAACTTGACAAAAAATATAGCATAGGGATTTAGCCCGTGGTTCGTTTGCCCCCCCCCCCTCCTGTTAATGCTAAAAATGACCTTTATAATGCTAGGGTTAAGTGTATAGTCCTCTAAATAATAATAAGTAAAATCGCAAATTATGTAAAATAATATTCTAAGAATCTGTGTACATTCAGCCATGTTTATGCAAGTAAAAAAAAAAAAAAAAAATGCAAACAGATATAAAAAACTTCTTTTAAAAAATTAAATCACAAATACAGTAATATTTGTTTTAAAATTTTTACTGTGCAGTCGAAAATATATTTATTATGATGTAGGTTGTTAGGCGAAGCCATGAAAGACTCCATTAATGCGCCATACATATTTTATTATGATAAAGGTTGCAATATTTCCGGGTAAACAAAGTTTAGAACCGCCAGTGCAGTAAAATATACATTTGAGCATAGTAACATTTTGCATTGACACTGCCGTGGCTTTTTCCTTTCGTTTTTAAGCTAAGGTTCATTCTACTGAATCTTGATAACAATGATAACTTATTTCTTAACTTACAATTAATTTGTGTGTATGCATGTTGCATTATGCTGTTGATGCATAAATGCGAGAACTCTGACCGGTAAAAGTAGAGACGGGGAAATGAATTCAAAAGATACTTATATATACTTCAGAAAGGTATTTCTATAATACTGCACAATCTAATATATAGATAAATACTTCACGTTATGCAGTTAGAAACTTAAATCTTAGAAAGGGGCATTCACAAAGCCTTAAAGCCACATTTAGGACTTGATAATTTAAAGCCCGATTTTAGGCATGATTTTTAGACCCAAAATTTCTGGTCTTAAATTATTTAGCCGCAAATGTGGCCTTAAGGGTAAGGTAACGCCACCAATGTTAAAAAAAATCCCTCTCACAAAAATTCTGAAAAAAATTTAAAATGTTCTCCTCTATACCCCCTATCAGTACCTAAAATATCAGGTATACAAATACGATCTAGTTTTTGAGTTATAAATTTTTAAAGTTGACTACTTTAACATGGAGAAATGAAACTCCCATGTTAAATTGGTCAACTTTAAAAATTCATAACTCAAAAACTAGATCGTATTTGTATACCTGATATTTTAGCTACTGATAGGGGGTGTAGAGGAGAACATTTTAAATTTTTTTCAGAATTTTTGTGAGAGGGATTTTTTTTAACATTGGTGGCGTTACCTTACCCTTAAGGCTTTGTGAATGCCTCTTAATTAGTTTGAGCAGTGAGTACCGTCATGGTGAAAGAGCACCTTTTGGTTGTATCAGAGAGCTTATGTATTATTATTATTAATATATAAGCTCTAGACTCTGGTAACACTTTTTAATATTAAGGTAGAGATAACGTCGAACAGCTGTTCGACGTAATCCCCTTTGATTAACATGTAAACCTTAGCAAATTGACAAAAATTCTGAATTTTTTTTGAGAGGCAGATATTAGTGCCTAAAAGCCATAGAAAAAGTTTCAAAAACATTTAACGAGCCGATTTTTTTAAATTAATTTTTTAGTTTGGCTCTCCATGGGAAAGCCCTATGCTGAAAATTAAAAAAAAATAATAATTAAAAAAAAATCGGCTCGTTAAATTGTTTTGGAATTTTTTCTATGGCTTTTAGGCACTAATATCTGCCTCTCAAAAAAATTTCAGAATTTTTGTCAATTTGCTAAGGTTTACATGTTAATCAAAGGGGATTACGTCGATCAGCTGTTCGGCGTTATCTCTACCTTAAGTTATCAGCGAGTACTGTACGAGTTTTTTCTACAAGTTGTTTCAAAGTGAATCTAGCAAAAGCCAAGCAGTAACTGTGGAAACCTCAGATAGGATAGCACATTTGCTTCTTGTCAAAACGATCGAAGAAGGTGAAGTGTTTCAAAGCAAACATTAAGTGCTCGATTGACACTTATTACTCATGGGGGGAAATTGGAGAGAGAAGCGTTATATTATTTGTCAAACAGTCCAGCTACTAACCACGTTTGACTTCGCTGATCTCTATAACGCGACAGCCTGTCAACGCAGTATGGAGGCTTCAAGTCAGCTGATTTTTCGGTGATCCCACCCGCTATACCAAACCTATGTAAAAAAAAAAACGTGAATTCGTTTTTTCACCAAGAATAAGATTTTTCAGGGATAATTCCTTTACGGAACTTTGGTCCAAACTGAAAAATAAAGTAGATAATTCAGGATTTAGATTTTTTACTTGATTTATAACCGAGAAAAGTTAAAAAAACACTTTGCTTCATTTTCAAGTGCAAGATGGACCTTAGCGACAAACAGTTGCGCAGCGAAAGCGCATCACTTGAAGCCTCCATTGTGTCATCCTCTATAATTATGTTTCTCAATTTATTTCACTGTACAACTATAAGAAAAAAAGGCTTTTCTCATTCCTTTCAAATAGAGGCTTCAAGTCAGCTGATTTTGCGGTGTTCCCACCGTCTCATCCAAACCTATGTAAAAAAAACTCAAAATCGCTTTTTTGGCATTAAAAAAATTTTTTAGAGGAAAATAAGTTCTTGATTCATTATCAGAAGACCTCTAAATGGGGTGGTAGGAGATGGTTTCAAATTAATAGCTTTAATAGTTACTGAGAAAAAATTCAAATTTTGTAACATGGTGGCTTATGGAGAAAATTTTCCCGCCAGGGAACACTTGAAGCCTCTATAGTTACTCTTGCTTCAAAAAGGCTTATTTTTTTCTTTCTTTACTTGACTCTAAACAAGAATATTAGTTTTACTTTTGTTTGCCAATACACTTGCCTTCTTCTACACAGTATATATGAATAGGCATGTGCTTGTTTACAGCAATAATGTTTTGCGTCAGAATTCAAAGCGAAGAAAAAAATTTTGGTTAACGAATAATTAAAAACATCTCCGACGCAGTAGGTAGGAATTTATATTTTCCTCCTAACTAAAATGTTAATTTTGGGGATAGAGGGGAAACTCATGAAGGTAATGGCTGGAGGAGGAAATCGGCCATCTCCTGTACGTCACTCTCGGTGGAGTTGATCACCGTGCTGTGCGCGTTAGGTGCTGCGAAGAGTGACGCGGCTTGCAATTACCAACAAATCCCAACTTGCTTTTTACTCACAGCTCAGCACAACTGTTGAGCGTTGTTAGTGTAATGGGAGACAGGTCCTCCAACAGTTTGACTCAATCAAAATTAAGATTTTATTCATAAAGTCACGTTCGGTTGATTCGGTTCAACCAAGACGCGTAATTGCGTATTATTTTTTTTTTTTTTACATTTATAACATTTACATTTTTAATATATATATGCCAATGTTTTTCATGCATTTTGTAGGATGCAAGATATAAAATGATGTATTTGTATTCCATATTCCAAATTGCATGCAATTATTACGTTGTATTTTTGATAACTGTGTTACAGAAAGAAAAAAAAAAAAAAAAAGTCTATGAAAATGTAAAATTTTATAATATAAATATATATATATATATATATATATATATGTATATGTGTGTGTGTGTGTCTTTCTCGGGGTGGTTTTTACATGAAATTTCGGTTCACTAGTTCTTCCACGTGTGAAGCCTTTACTCTTTATACCTATAGCAGCAACCTCAGGCTGCATCAGGCTCACTCTCGACTGATGCAAAGCTACCCAGCTAGTTTCCTCTCTTACTCACTCAATCTCTACCTAAATAGTGTTTTCTTCTTTGCAACCCTATTTCCACCAGAGCTGTTCACCAGATTCCCATTTCCCCAGATTCCCTCTCCCGCCAGCCAGCCAGCCCACCCCTCTCTCTCTCTCTCTCTCTCTCTCTCTCTCTCTCTCTCTCTCTCTCTCTCTCTCTCTCTCTCTCTCTCTCTCTCTCTCTCTCTCTCTCTCTCTCTCTCTCTCTCTCTCTCCCTCCCTCTCTCTCCTCACACGCGACAGCCCCACGAAGGTCAATGCACCGCGGTCTCTGCTGCTGCCTGTCACCTTGTTTGGAGCTGGTTACACTCTGTGTATGTAGGCCTAGCTATAGCTACTCGCCCGATAGCTGGGATGATAGCTGGCTATGTTATAGCTTCTTTCTCCTCCACCTTCTATCGTCTCAATGATATGTTTCTACTCCACCCAACATTCATGTCTTACCTCCTTACTTCCGTCACCTTCATCTAACACCTGACATTATATTATATCCCACAGTTACCCGCGGCTTATCGCTCTTTTCTCTCTTTTCTTTTCTCCTATTCTATTTTTCAACCTCATAATTCTATTTTGCTCTATAGAATGTTATATTAGTTTGCTCACATAATGTTTTTTTTTTTTTTTTAACAAATATGTACATATATATTTATATATATTGTATATTGTTAACTATTGTATATAATATATATATATATTATATATACCGATATGAAATTACCGTAGATTATATCAGAGCAGGTTATCTCATCGTGCATATTTAATACCAACTTAATAAATTTAATAGCACTGAGGCAAAAACACTAAAGAATAAAAGTAAATAAAAATTCTGTTATAATGCCATAAAAAATTTAATAACATTCACAGTAGTAAGACACTGCATTTAATTTTAGCATATAATTATACTATACACCATCGAGTTCTGTGCAGCTTAAATAAGATCGACAGATCAATAAAATATTAATATTGATTAAATGCAAAGGAGCGTAAATTTGATGTATTTTCGTGATAGTTTGTACGGTACGAAGACTGCTCCAACTGGAAATATGGTATATAGACAGTAAAAAAAGAAGAAAATATAGAGGGATGATAAAAATTTAAAAAACAACAATTTAAAGAGCCTTGAGTGCATGTTAATGTTGTTAATTTTTCATACTATTAATATCCATTATATTATACTGCTCTTTCTCATTAGTTTCTGACACTGAGATAGAGATGGAAATTAGCAAATTTGTTTAATATTATATTCAGACCCTCTAACCATGCATAGGCATAATATATAATTATGTCGTGGTGTACAATGATTTTTACTATATAATGTATAAAGGGATATAAATTATTATGTTAGTTGCAAATATATTTAAAATATTTAAAATTTATGATTTTTTTTAAAAAAATTTAATTTATTTTTTTATTTTTAGTGTCAAATTGAAATTGATATTAATAGTTACCACGTCAAAAACGAGATAATGACACATCCAAGCACATTATATAATTATGATGTTAGGCTGTTCAGCTTTGTTCATGGTTGATCTTATTTTTGCAGAATCTTATTGTGGTTTGTTATCTTATAACATAAGTCATAAGTTGTAACATACAGTTAACTACTTATATTGTTAATTACCTATCCTTATATCAATAATACAAATATTATCTTGTATTATGTAAGTCAATTATTTTTTAATAAGTACAATAATTTCGTTTACCTGGAAGTATTGTTTCAGTAATGAGTAAATTTTCATATAAAGAATAAAAATTACTGAATTTATGTTAATTTTACTGCACATTTTCTTACAATATTCTCTAGGCTAGATGAACGAAATCTTTTTAGTTTTTAGGGAGGAAAAGAAAATAGTTGAGCAGTGGGAGGACATCAAAAGGGAGCAGACGAAGAGGCAAACACAGAAGTAGACTGAGACAAAGGCAGATATAGTAAAGATGGAGGCAGGGGTGAGACAGAGATAAGAAAAGAGACAGAGACATGCAGGAAGAGGGAGACAGAGAAATTTGAGACTTAATTTAACGTAGTAGCCTGCCAGAATCCTTAGGAAATCCTCTAGCTTCACATTATTGCCATCTTTCTCATTGTCCGTTGTAAGAAGATAAGATCACTCTTACTTTGTATTATCTTTTATACAACTTCAATTTGGTTGCTCGTTAACAGTTGTACGTACTATTTGCTCAAGTTACCAAAATTCATTTGTGTCCTGTTGCAAGCTTTTTTTTTTTTTTTTTTCAAAAACTTTTAAATTAAAACACAATATGGTTTATTCTGTTTAATTCAATAGAAAAAAATGTGGGCAGGGCAATAAGTTCCTGATGCTTTTATTATACCCTCTGTCCCAGTCATTTAGACTAAGAGTCTATATACATGCACACATAAATACTGATAATAAAACACATATAAACATAGTTTAATGTAACATCTTGAATGTATACAGTGACAACATTAATTCCATGATAATGCAAATGTAACTTATTTAGGCAGAATTGCACCCAAGCTCTTCTTGTCTACCTCTTTTAATAATTTTTCTCTATTTTCCAAGTGCCAAGATGCAACGAAAAAATTTACGTGTGCCTTTTATATAGTAACAGCAGCAGCAGCAGCAGCAGCCTCTCTCAAAACGACTTATGTATTTTTCAAACGCATCGAAGCAGAAGGATGCTGATTGGTCGAAATGAACCGTAAAATGTATCATCGTTGGAATGCTGTTGAAATATGTATGAGCTCTGCAGGGGTGAATTAGAATCCATATATAAATTCAATAACTCAAAAACAGAAAATGAAACCATAAATAATTGAAATTTTTATATGGAGAGGGGCTTCGTAAATTTTATGAGAATTGGTCATCCGTCCATGAGAAATAAGAAGTTACGAATACTAAAATTTAATTGAGTAAAATACGCGTTGATTTTAGTTTCACGGAAGAGAGCTTCGTTCAATATTGATACTTCGTTCGGTATTTAGTTCACTGAAACTGTTAAGAACGTTAATTTTTAATACAGAGCGTTTTTGGTGTTGAGTTTTGTGAGAAAGAAATTATACTACTTTCATCACTGTTTAACACTCGCATATAATTATGATACATAACAAAGGGGCATTTTTTTTCCATATCAGCAGTACTCAGCTCATGCAGTTGCAGACTTAATTTGCTCGTTGTATTAAATCAAAGAGTGAAACCAATAAATTGTGTCTACAGAGAGAAAGTGTAATAAAATTTAATTTACATAATTATGACAGTGAATGAAATTTATGATTTTTTCAATATTCACCAAATATTTTCTAATATTGTGTATGTTTTCTACTTTGTAGTTTTGTACAGGCAATTTAATTTTTTTGCTTACTGTATGGTAAATATTAACATATAATGTTTGTTAAAGCAATACCATGTACTCGTCAATACTACCTGTATAGAACATTCAGTAAAATATAATTATCGTCCATTTAAAAACAATGTATAAATAACGTTTAATATGATAAACTAACTATATAATATACTATTTACTATATGAGAAAACAACACTCGAAGGATCAACAATTCAGTAACTTCTGTGATTTGTTTACTTATTATTATATTACTATACATTACTATACAATGCACAATATCTTAACAGAAGCTTTTTTTTTTTTTTTTTTTTTTTTTGCTTGTTTAGATGATAGAAAAACAAAGATAATGGAAGAAACGTATAGCTGTAAGAAGATTTAAGGAAGATAAGCCGGAGCCACACCATGCTGCTGTGAGGGGAGATGAGATGATGGGTCATTGTTTGCTCAGGTTAACAGTGTGGTGATAGCTAGGTGGGCAGCCCGGGGAGGCTACTGCACGACAGAGCAGCTAGCAGCCAGCTTTAACCT
The DNA here is from genome assembly GCA_949825025.1 of Siphlonurus alternatus. Taxonomy (NCBI): domain Eukaryota; kingdom Metazoa; phylum Arthropoda; class Insecta; order Ephemeroptera; family Siphlonuridae; genus Siphlonurus; species Siphlonurus alternatus. Next base: position 46,531,972 of record OX463788.1, on the reverse strand, counting down.
GCTGGTGGTTATATCTATAATATACGCGGCTTGTCCTTACCCTCGCAAAGCGATTTTCTCCCTCTGTCTCTTTTTACCTCTCTCTCTCCCTCCCTCACTCTCTCTTCTCCTCCGTTTTTCTCTGTCCTCTCTGCTATACGTCACTTTATTTGACAGAGTTTAATTCATCTCTTCTCTCCTTCTGTCTCTATCCTAATCGTCTCTCTGTCTATATTTTAGCCATAATTTTTTTCTCTCCATGACTCTCGCTTTCTCTGTCCTCACCTCTGTCTGCGTGTTTGCCAGAGTTAAATTCATCTCCTCTCATCGCGTTTTAATCCAACACCTGCAGCTTTTCAGTGTTGTTAGCTCAGCAGCCTACGTACGCGCGACACACCAGGACAAGCACTGCTTACTTGTGGAAGGATTTATGAATAGCTCAGAGCGGCAGCACTGCATGTACTTACATAGAGTTAACACTTTATATTTTTAGACATGGATTTAATACTTTTATCTTTTATCTCTTAAAATAAAAAAAATGCATATTTGGTAATAATCATAGATATAGGTAAATTAAGAGAATATATTACATTTTCCTTTCGAAAATACAGACCAAGAGCATAATGTGCACTTAGCTAAATAAAATCTTGTATGAAAAAAAAAATGTTATCCATTAACTCGAATGAAAGTGTTTATAAATTTAATAAAAGTATTACATGTTTTATAATATTATACAATTTTATTATATAAATAAAAATCATATTTATTCCTGCATTGGTTTTGATATTGCATAAAACATTTTTTAGGATTTTAGAGCGATGATATAATATTTGAAAACCTGTGTTGTTAATTGTTATTCTTTATAATTACTAATACGTTAAGGACTGTCGCTACGTAGCCGGCCACCAGAGGCGCAACGTTTGCGTTTCGAAAAATACTGATTGGAAGAATTTTGTTCCAACATTTTTACAAAACTTTAAAGGATATTTAATTTTTAATTGTATAATATTAATTATATATATATTCTCTGATGAACAAGTTAATATGGATACTGCACAGCAATGTTTTAAGGACTTTACAAGTAAGAAAATTACACACTATATTTCCCCACTTTGTCACAAGCCCTCTTGCTGAATTTTTTTCTCCTCGGATGTACTGTGCATTGTCCCATTGTTCGGGACTGCACCTAACTTGCTCGCCAGCAAGCAGCGAGGCAAGTGAGGATGGTCAGCTTGAGCTTTACCAGCAGCAGGGAGGGCGCCGAGACGGCTTAGGTTCTGCGGGCACGGATCTGCACGGGCGGGCCCGTGGGCCGTGCAGACCCATGGGCCGTGCTCATGCAGCTCAGCATTGGTAGTCTGCACACGGAAATTGATGTCTCCTACAAGGCCTAGCTCTAGCTATTAAATTCCTCCAATAAAAAAAAAAAAAATACATATTACATATATCTATATACATATATATATATATATATATATATATATATATATATATATATATATATATATATATATATATATATATATATATCGATTTTTTTTATTGAGAGAAAAATTAATTAATTATTATAATTATTATTAATTATTGGACCGTAATTATATAAAATTATAATATTTATTATAACATTTATAATATAGTTATAATATTATATAACTATATATATATATATTATTATATATTATGTATAGTTATATATGTATATATATAATACATATCTACAAAAATATAAAATATATATAAATATAAATAAATAAATATTTATATTTATTTTTTTTAATAATAATATTATTGGCGCAGTGCATTGACCGGTTCTCGTTAGATCACCGAAGTCAAGCTACGTCGAGCGTGGTTAGTACTTGGATGGGTGACCGTTTCAAGTAAAAAATACGCTGCTCCCTCCCTGGGGTAAATTCGTCTCGCTTTCCACCCAGTGCAGTGATGCACTTGTGTGTGGTTCTCCAGGCTTTGGACATCGCTTTGGTCCATTGAGAAAAAGTAAAGGTGTCCGTCCTGACTGAGGTTTTCCACGGTTCCCTCAGTCTCACCTCAGCGAATGCTGGGACGCGTAAGCATGCAGGCCGTGGCCACTATCCGTTCCCTACCTTATATCCCTACCCAGTACCCCGCCGCGAGCTGTAAGCTCTTAGGGGTGTATCCTTGTAAAAAAAAAAAATTATTAGTATATATATAAATATATATAATCAGGCGCGGATCCAGAAACAAATTATTATCAAATTATTTTTATTTCAAGCATATGATTAGATATGATGAGCCACATAAAGCGAAACAGCATTATGAATGATAGTAAATTTTAATATATAAAATTACGTAATTATTAGGATTATTACTTAGATTCGAGTTAGATTCATTATATATAACAAAAGGAATTAAAAAATACAATAATATATTTTATTTTTTTATCGACAAAAAAAAAAAAGTTTCGATGCTTAATTACTATCCTAAAAATCATAATATTAATTCTTTCAAAATAATACATATTTGTTTATTTACCGTTACTCTCCCTTCTATTCAATTTAAAATACAATGGAATGTTGAGGCGCACTCGCAACGGTAGAGCAGGAGCATTCATCACGGTACGGCTGCCCTTCATATTTCTTTCTTTGCCTTGAGCTTTTGCTCTCTGAGTTATAGGGGCATTTTTTTAACTGCAATAACTTATCATATAATTATTGTATTCACAAATTAATCAGACTAGGAAATAGATAAACATAATTATAATGACTGTTGCTCATTTAAAAACGGTTAATCTTATTATTTCCTTTGAAATGTTGGAATTAAAATCACCCAATCTCGGACATCATTTACTAAAGACTGGTAGTGACATCTCTTTTCATTCCACTTGCATATTTTCATAGCGACAGACCTTAACATTGCAGCGTAGATGTCATCAGCTGACGTCGTAAAAATAACATGATATAAAAATTACAAATTATTAAAAATAACATTTGTCGTCAAGAAATCCGCTCCAGGCAACTTCATGTATACCCGGTGTATATGTTATACTTTTAATACGCAATCAAATATGATTTTGTGTAACGTGTTTCACATCCTGTGTCTGGGTGGTGTTCAAATATCACTCCAGAATTTGATTAGCTCACGCCAGAGCAACATAGCATGTGAATTAAAAAAAACTTGCTTATTTGAATACTCCATGATGTTTAAAAGATATAGAAGGCACCGTTGAATTAAAGTACAGCAAATACCCAAAGACTCTGCATTCTCCTTACTTATCCTACTAACTTGTAAGTTATCCATTCACCTTAGACTATATAGACTTAAAGGTAGTAGAAGCTTTACTTTTTGGCTTCTTATCCAAAAACGGTGTCGGACATCCTTTTTTTTTTTAGGTCCTGTTTTTCTTGACCGTATGGATATATCCGAGAAATAAAATTTAAAAAAAAAGTAAAAATATTGTGCTTCTAACTTTATTATATCAAAAGTAAAGTATTGTTTGTTTTGAAAAACTTTTGCGAAAGGAAAAAAATGAAGATGAAATGTCATCTCATCAAAAATTAATTTAGATACTTTTTGTAGTAACTATTTCCAGATATTACAGTTCTAAAAATTGTCAACTCTTTTCAACTGTTTTATTTTATTAATTTATTATATTTATCCAAAAAACAGACTACAGGTTATAAAGTATATAAATAAAGGTTATTTATTTGTATTGAAACTTAAATAGCCTTTAAACTAATATAATTTTTATGACATTCCAAACATAAGAGGTTTGTAATATGTCTGATACAAGTTCAAGTTAGTAGTGCTGTATATGTATTTAGTATTTAGTGCTTGTTGTGAGCTTGTTGCTAAGGTGGTCTCTTCACTTCGACAAGCTTCTACAAACAAAGTTCGCTACTTCAACTATGTTACCTACACACTCATCTTAATTGCTGCTACAACAAGTAACAACTCCAGAAAGCAAACCTAAGTTACCCGAGTTACCTGCAGTAAAACAAAGAGTATTGTAAACCTCTCTGTAAATTTCAACAACTTCATATAATTCGAATCTAAATTTCATTAAAATCCTAACTTAATATATACTGTATAATTATTGTCATGACACACATAAAATCATGTTTACTCGTTGATAAATGTGATAAATGTTCGTAACACAGAATAACAAAACATAAAAGAATCATTGCAAACAAACAGCACAATCAAATTGTTTTACCCCATTGAAATATTTTACTATAGTGTAAAAAAATCATTAATTAACTAACTGCTTAATTAAAAAATTCTATAGCTATAAAAAGGAACTGAGGGGGGAAAACATTTCTCTTGGTCTCTAAAATCAGTACAGCAGCCAAAATAGCTATCTCCTTCCTTAAGAAAACAAAAATAAGCACCCTCCTACCCACTCTTATATTTTTCTTTAAGATGTTAAAAAGATAGCGAAGTTTGAGACAAGTATAGAACCAAAATTTGAATTTTGCATAAATTTCTGAAGTTATGGTGCTCTTTAATATTTTAATATTTTGTGGTTTTTGTATAATCAAATTTCATTTTAAAGAATTGTAAGGCAAGACTAAGCTTCAAATAATAATCAACAATATGGTCTTGATTAAAAAAAAAAAAAAAATCTTTTTAGTTTTAACAATGCCTTTTCATATCTACAGAAACTGAACTTTTGTCTTTGGAGAGAAAAATTACATTGTTTTATTCAGAAATATTTTCTCTCTTCATGACATTTCAATTTTGTAAACCTAAATACATACTGTTGCAAATACATTGTAAAAATTGAATATTGTTGGAATCAAGGTCTCTTATTACCAATGAAAAAACAACAACTATAAAGTGATGCGGCATCATGTATAAAAGCGTTTATATCTGCTGCCTGTCGCATTTCAAACAACCAAATAATCTTTAATGCAATTATTTTGTGTTGGAAAGAGAGACAGAGTAAGAGATAGAGAAGAGGCCGGGAGAGCGAGGTCTCTCTCCCTTTGTTCATGGAGAAATAACTTGTCCCTAACCAAATAAAAAAAAAAAAAAATGATAGTCCATATCAAAGAGATTTTTTTTTCCAAGACCATAATATTCATAAAGTAATAAAATCTTACCCCTGAAGATACAAGTTTCTTCCTTTTTTATAGCTTGGTTAAATCTCGTTCTTATATCACATCAATATTTGTCCATAAACAATCACAATATTCAAACGTCCCTTTCCTTTAATACATATAAAAAATGTTGTTTGAGTTGTATTTTCATGTTTATCGGCAGAATTTGATTAAACTTACATTATATAGTATAACCCTATAATACATGTACTTATATAAATTATATTATTTATTTATTTACAAATAATAATAAATCCTGATTGTTTATTAATTAAATATCAATTCCATCTGCAAGTAATACATTTTTTTATACTTTATTAAATTTTATATTCACCTCAATATTCGTATTTTAGACCTCTGTTATACAAGTTTAGTTCAAATTGTAACAAAAAGACATGTCAAGAAATAATGCAATGCATTTTCAGTTAATTATAAAGACAATATCAAATTATTTGAAATGTTATTAATATTCTCAAATCAATCTCATAATAGTTAAGTATAGAGTAGCGCCACGAGATTGTTGGGTTGTCTGCTTACAGGATAACGGCCTGATGTTTACCTCCCCTCCCTTCTCTTATAATTACCGAAGAGCAAGAGTATTCATAAAACACATAAAAGCATTGAAAAAAATAAAAAATGTATAAAAAAATTAATTATAAATTACAGACGGCAATTATTACATTTATATCGTTTCCATATCATCTGCTAGTTTATAAAAAGAGTACATTGTAATAAAAAAATAATAATAAAAAAAAAACACAACTACAATTTCGTGTCCTTAAATAATTATACCTGGCAACAAAGTCAATTTTTGTAACTTTTTATATATTTTTTTTCAATGGTTTTCAGCGTACGGTATACAACAAGAGGGGAAGAGGGAGGAGGTAAACAGCTGAGCGTTATCCTGTAAGTAGGCAACCCAACAATCTCATGGCGCTGCCCTATACTATATTAAATAAAGCACTATATTTGGCATTTATTTGCTAACGCATAGGGAAGGTAAGAGAGAGTGGAGTGATGTGATGAAGATTTTTCTCTTGATTTCTTTCTTGACTGATCTCATTGACAGGCTGTGCACGTTTGAAAAGGTGGTTTGTGAATTGACTGGACGTTTGAATACCACATCGCACCTGCGGCCGCTACCGCGCGAGACGGAGGGAGGCAGAAATGGAGTATAGTGACTGAGTGCATTGTGAGGAAACAGCAGCATCACTTTAGGGCACCAGAGAGGGAAAAATAAAGGAACGAGGGTGTACTTTATTATAGTATGCCATTAACGAGGATTTATAGTGCCAACAGATACAAGCTACTCGTTATAAATAGACAGAAATAATCAATCAAATCATGTAATTTTTTTTTTACCAACCATAGTTATAAAAAACTTTATAAGGCGAAAAAATGCAATTAAAGAAAACTAGTTTAGAATATTTTATAAAATCTTTATGAATAAGAACAAATAAAATAAAAACTTTGAAGACAATTACATTTAGCTGAGCAAACTTTAAAGCCACTTGTTTATTCAAGGTGAACTCAGAACAAACCGTGTTAGCGCTACGTAACAAGCTAGCTAGCTGCTAGGGTGGTTCTATACAAGAAGCAAGGGAGGCAGGCCACTTCCCCCCTCCGTCGCCACCCCAAACTCGACTCATGCACCTCTTGTGGCTCACAGGGAGAAATATTATTATTTCACGTAGCTTGTTCGAAGATACGAGCAATAAATGAACACCAGAAATACGAGCACAAGCTTAATTCTATTGAAGTGAAGTGAGCTAACATTTTCTCCACATTTCATTGCTCCATGAATGAAAATGTCAGTAATTGTACTTTTACTATATAGAAAAAAACAACACTGGCACATTACAGAGTCGTAAATCTATTCGGCTCATTAATTCATCATGACGGTACGATATTACTGCAACATCAAAATCTCTCTCTCTCTCTCTCTCTCTCTCTCTCTCTCTCTCTCTCTCTCTCTCTCTCTCTCTCTCTCTCTCTCTCTCTCTCTCTCTCTATCACACATGCACTACTGCATGACTACGTGTGTTTACCGAATTTGTATTTCTTAAGACGTAAAAAGCAACACCAATGTTTATTATGTACAACTTTCAAGTTTGAATGATAATTATAATTTTAATAAAAGTGAATTAAATGCTTCTCAATCATTACGAAACTATTTTTATTCCATGTGAGGGAGTATATTTATTACTGTTAGTTGAGTCTAATAGTTCCAACTAATCCTTCATTCACTTTCAAGAAGGTTCATTGTTAATTTTGTTAACTTTTTATCATTGAATATAATCCTTGTCAGAGAGGGAAGAAAATAAAACACCTTATGAAAGAGATACTGCAATTTTTAAAACTGTTCTAATTAATTAAGCTCTTTCATTTGTTTCTGTGGTGTGACAAGCGTATCGTGTGGCACCTTTGAAATAAATTAAAATATTTTCTTAGTTAAATATGGATCTCGTGAAATTCATTCAGATTTAGTAACTTCTGTTCAACAGCTCCATGCATTGCAAGCTTTTAATACTTAATGAAAAAAAAAAACTGTTAATTCATAGTGTGTGTTCCAATAAGGTACGTTCTGAAATTAATAATTCTAATAAATATCTATGAAATAACAATGAAGTTAAAGAGCATGTAATCACTTACCAAGTACATGGGTGCATATTCATATAATTCAGACCTATTCTCAGAAACGAATCAAAAAGAAGAAGAGTATCTAATCTAAGACATAATTAATTGGGGGCGATTCGCGAAAGAGTTACCCAGAAAGTTATCCAGCTTTCTCACTAACCACGATTTTAGTGCTAACCAAATTCAATGGCCACGATTCTTGAAAAAATTTATCAATCTTTTTCACTAACCACGTTTTGCCCTAGCTTAAATCAATGACACTAAATGCGGTTAGTTAGAAACCTGGATAACTTTCTTCGCGAATCGCGGCCAAAATGAGGAAGTCTTTTTTGAGGGCGATACACATTTTTTTCAGTTATAAAAAAAAATACAGATTAAAAGAAGTAGCCGGCTTTTAGTAATGAAACACACAATACATTTAATACATTTATTATTTAATAAGTAAATCAGCCATATAAAAATAAAATGTTTTATATTGAATAAAATTGAATGTGAAACACAATTATTTAAAGTTTAAACATGAAAGTTCCGCTTGATTATATTTTTATTTTACTTTTTTTAATAATTTTAACAGTCGTTGTACAGTCGTCGCCTCTGAAAGTTCCCTTTGCATCCTTGTTAATAATTACATTAATTACCATGCTCTGTGAGTATATCACAAGGCGATTAACAAGCCTGCAAAAAGGAACTTTTCAGAGGCGAGGAGGATACTCCACATCCACGCGTTTGCAGAGCGCCTGCAGCATGCTAGAGTATGCAACTACTTATACAGAAATGAGCAACTGGTTGCATATAGTAAGAAGCTGCAGGGGCGTTAACATGGGGGTATTGAAAATTTTTGTTTAAAAATAAGCTTAGAAATAAAAAAAGAACTCTTACAATTTGTATTCACTATTCAGTATTAATGTTAAATTCTTATGTAATTTAAATATATTTAAATTTTACATTATTGTAATAATATGCTATTAAATAAATAAAAAAATACCAAAAGGATTAAAATAATTATAACTATATTAATTAGGTCAAGATAACACACAAAGTTATTTGAAGAGACTCTTGAAAAGTAAGGCCAGTTGCTTTCTGTCGTAAGCAGGAATTGCAGGAAGGAGTTAAGCATATCCATCCAACATCTAGCTGCGATTATTCCGGGTCTTAGAACCGTTTGATCCGAGCCTACGAAAGTCCAGTGAGGGCTTGTTAGCTCTATTGGCAGGCAAGCAGGCAGGTTGACCAGCTGCTACAGCCAGCCTGCTTGCTTGTCGCCTTGACTCACTCACTCACTCCGCTCGCTCGCTCATTCGTTCTCTCGACATACTGTCCGTCGTCTCCATCCCTGCCTGTGTTACTGCTGCTGCCCGTGTTGCCTCGAGGGAGTTGCCGGCATTTGAAGCCAAGGGCCATTCAGCAAAGCGCTCCTCTTCTCCTTAGCTAGGCTGGTACAGAGTCACGACAGATTAACCTCCTCGCCTCAAGGGTTTAGTCTTGGGGAAAGAAAACGAGAACAGAAAGAAAGAAAAATCTTTAACGTTAACTTTATTTCTTAATTTTCTCTCAATTTCAACATTAATAAGGAATGGGAAAAAATATTTTTATGAAAAAAAAAAAAATTAATTAATCATCATGCAAATATCATGACGCAGCATTCTCATGTTATTCTACATGTATAATTATATTATCGATGGTTTAATTTAAAGGAAATAATGGACGCGATTCACGAAGCATTTAACCAGATTTCTAACCACGTTTAGCTTAACCACGTTTAACTATACCTGTTTTACGTGTTAAAGCACCCTAGTTAAACATGGTTAAGCTAAACGTGGCTAGAAACCTGGTTAACTGCTTCGTGAATCGCGTCCCTTATTACTGTAGTTCCAATCCTTGCATTTAACTTAAAATAATACAATCTCAAACATTTTTGTCTTGTAAAGTTTTATTGTATAAAATATAGTATAAATTTTTGTGGCATGCAAACGCTATAATAGAAAAGAAATTCCATCAGTCTTGTTGGTGTAATAATAATATCGGTCATAAGTTCATAACATCTCTTGAATGTTTATGGTGTCAATGACACCCCGCCAGAAATCAAATTCCTGATTTCAAATTTTATATTTAGTGAAATTTTCAATTACACACCATCGTGCTCGGATACGATGATAAAAAATATTAAATACGTTGATAAAAATATTGTAAACTTATTAAATATATCCCTATGGCCATGATACGAGGGGAGTTTCCCTTATAAAATAAGAGTTATTTATTACCCCTTAACGTCTGTAATGAGTTAATTGAACATGCTGTTAACATTTTGGGGGGGGAGGGGGAGAGGGGAAGGAAGAATCTAAATCCAAATAATCTGACTTGAATTCACTCTCCATGGATTGTTTTCTTGTGATTTTTTTTAATAAAATTGATGTTAAAATTTTAAGCTCTGTTTTATTTTGAGTGACTTTTGAGGTTGTTAAAATAATTTTCAAATTATATTACGTTTAGGTCATTTCCACATTTCAGAGCGATAAAATCTAGGGTACATATATGGGAAGTATAGCAACCCCTATAGCACCGTTTTGTTTAGATATGGTTTAAGGGAGGACATCGATTTTAGTAAAACTATTTCCTCACCAACATAAGTCAGCTTAAAACACAAACGCAATGTATTTATAGTGATGATTTTGTTTCCCATCAAGCAGTGCAGTATAAGAAAGTTTTATGTAAAGCGTTGAACCAAAGTAGGTTATTGAGATAAGGACGACTTACGAATAGCAAGGCAAATATTGCTGCATTCTGACCTACTTTGAAGCACAATGTTTTCACATTATTAAACCTATTCAGACAAAGATAATGTAATATTTATAATTAAATAATACCCAAGTAGTACCAGTTATATGAACTTTAAATCATTTTTTATTTTTATTATTTTTTTTTTCATCCCGCCACTCTAGCTGATATATAAATCTTTTAAACTATGCTATCTTTCATCAACATAGATTACGACATGAGAGACAAACCCTTAACTACATTTGGTTTTAAATTATTGCAGGACTTGCAACGAGATTTTGGATGGTATAAGCTGTGAAAGTAGTTTATAGGATAGTAGCCACTTTTAGTGATGTAGCGCCTTTGGTGCTTTTGCTGCTGTCCCCACTCAGTGCTATATTTATTGTATATGTACTGTTGTGAAATAAATAAATAAATAAATAAATAAATAAATAAATATGGTAGTTACATACTACTGCGAGATCAACAAGAGGCAGAGAAGAAACAAATAGCATGAATATTTGGAATATTTGGATATTAAAATATATATTTTTTCTCAATTAAACGGTAGACTGTTGGTCACAATGACTGAATGTAACTTTCCGGCTCTCCATGGACCCGATTTAGCATTGCTTAAGATTTTGAGGGTCCCTTTTAAGCCGCTCTGCGTCTTGGCCTTGCAATACATCCCAGCATTCACCTAGTTGTAACTAAGAGAACCATGAAAACCTCAATTCGAATGATCGGTAGTTAATTGAGGATGTCATTAACCAACCGGATTAGAACTTCTCGGATGCACGAATGGATGTTCTTTAGTTACCGCTATTGGGAAATATCCAGTGATGCCTAGGATCGAACTCGCGACTTTTCAATTACGAATCCGATACTTATAACACTGCGTCAAGTGCCCGGTACATTAGAATATATGGATCCTAAGAGGGGTACAGAATAGATAATATGAGTATGGGCATAAGGTACACAGAAAAAAGGCTAAAAATAGCTTACTTGTTAGTAAGGGTTGTCTGAGTTGTCTCATTATCTAACAGTCTACTCTTATCAAAAATAAAATTTATTCATTGTGTAGCAATCATTCCTCTTAATACGCTCTACCACTGAGCGATGACAAATGATAACGCTTGATAAGAACATGCTCTGAGACGACTTTTCCTAAATTAACGACCCATAGCTCTTTTTTGTGTAATAATGAATAAATGTCATAGAAGATAAAAACAGGGAAAAAATTGACCACAGGAGGTCTAGAGAAGAAAATGTATAAATTGTAAGGACATGAGATGATGGAAATTTTGGAACCTAGGAGGATTAGAGAACATAAATACAGGCAATGAATTTTTGGAACATGTGGACCTTAAAAGCGGTATACCGTTATACAGAACAGTATATAGAACAGATTACATGGACGTGATCACACAGACACGAAGAGGGGTAGACACGACAGTATAAATGGGAACACGAGGAAAAATGTGGACCTTATTGGAGGGTTATAGAAAGAACTGCATGTTTGGCGAGATATTGTAAAACAAGACAGCCATTGTGACCGTACGGAAAAGACGGTAATTATGTGTCACACCTGCTACCCGCTCACGACGCTCACGACATACTGTGACGCACATGACAACCGCCGCCCTCCGCACCATCACACAACTTGACTCACAAAATGAAAATTCTTTCTCTCGCCTCACTCTATCTCGCTTCTCCTTTTTTTTTTACATTTCATCTTCTCTCGCCCACCCCCAAGAAGAGAAAAAAATACACACAAAAATAAATATTGTACTGAGTGCCGAATCTTGTATTTCATATATATGCTGAACACTGTATAAATCTATAAATATAAGTTCCTTATATACAACATTTTGTAACGTGTTTGTCTGATGTTTGTTTGATGTATGTCTAGTTCACTTTACTTACTTGTGAGTGGGTACTCAAACACTACATACATGTAAATAGATTTTCCCCAATGTGCATTGTTTAAATTATTTTATTTTATTTCACAGGCTATTTTTATGGGAAAAAATTTGAAGTTTGATTTATCATAGGAGCATTTCGAGGTTTAACAAGCAGCTGCTAACACATTTTTTTTTTTTTAAGTTATATAATTTTCAGTAAAAAAATTAACATAAGGCTTGTACTAATTAAGTGCTGTGCAAGTGCTAGGTTCAAGTATTAGTTACATCACTATAATACAAAATTAGCTGCTTTTTAACACCTGAAATAATGAGGAAAGAGAAAGGATGAGGTCATTATTTAATTTATTATTGAATTTATACGCTCTGGCATAATTCAAATTATTGGATCAAAGGATAATACTTTTATGATTTGCAACAAAATTAAAGAATTTGAATTATAGATATTGAGTATAAAGTATGTATATATATAGTAGGAATATAGAATGAGGTATAGCCGATATCTCTATCCGTATATCCTCCTACATTATAAAAGCATTCAAGTATGACAGATAAGCAGCACATGCAGTCAGGCACACAAGTCTTGCATGCTTTGATCATCGGAACTGAAATGAGAAATACACCTACCACCTCATTTTGGTGCACAAAGATAACAAATCTATTTTAATTCTATAAGTTACTTTACAAATAAAATGGTGGAGAGAGAAGGCAGGCGACGGTTCGCAGTGGTATAGTAGTTAAGAAACCAGACATAAAATCTCGTTTTCTGTTTATCCATGTCAAAGAAAAAGTAATGAATTTGTTTTAATCTTAATTAAAAGTTGTAATCTAGATCAAGATGATTTTAATTTTAATTTATATTTATTTATAATTATATATCTAATCTATATACTGTATAACTTCGAAGGAGGAAATTTTCAACCTTCAATTATTTTTTATGTTTAATTGCATTAATTAATTAACAAATTAAAATGTTTTTGTATTTGTCTTGTTAGAAGATTATATAATACCAGGAAAAACCTCAAAGCGTTGCATTACCTTCTATCTTTAATTCTCTCACTTTTTACATGACCACTAGCTTAATGTTAGAAGCAACGAGCTAAATAGTAATGGATTCATTTTTACTCGCCAACTGTAAATCCCTAAGGTTACCTTAAATATTACATGTATAAATGCTGTCGCAGTTTTTATGTTGGATAGAATAACAACAACAAAAAAGTAGAAATATATAAAACTTTTTCCATTACCGTCATTTTCTTTTAATTCGTTTTAAATTGACACGGCAGTAACAATGTAGTTTATCTCTTTTCGTACGCAAGTTTACATTGAAATGGTTTGTGAGCAAGATGATTTTTATAATTAAAATATAAAAAAACAGCTTATATCAGAATTTTGTGTGCTGATATTTACAAATCCGATTACAGTACTCATTGGTTTAATAATTATTAAAAATATATCTAGATATACTATATGAAATTAAAAATTAGCATACAAAACCATTCTTTTTTATTATTATTATTATTATTATTATTATTATTATTATTATTATTATTATTATTATTATTATTATTATTATTATTATTATTATTATTATGTCTTTTTCTTGCTTTCTTCTTCATAAGCACTAACACCGGGCTCAATCAAGCCAAGGTGCAAGCGCCCGTACCAAACATTGAGAGGGGAATGCGGGTACACATGCGGGGGTGCTACAAGCTCAAAACCTTGCGCACAATGTTAGCCGTGCCAAGAATAGCAGCCTTCTGCATGACACGCATGTGGTATTCTTTGAGAGCCAACTTCTCTCTGGCAAATGACCAGTCTTTGGTCACAAGACCGTTACTAGAGATCACAACTGGAACCACATCAACACTACGGAGCTGGTACATGTCTTTGAGCTCGACAGCAAGTGGCTGGTACTTGCGCTTTTTCTCCGCAACTGTGGTCACAAGATTCTCGTCCAGCGGGACAGCAATGTCGACAATCACCGCTGTTCGAGCTTTCTTGTCGAAGAGAACAACATCAGGTCTGTTTGCTTCAACAGCTCTATCTGTGGTGATGGCAGAATCCCACAGGATTTTTGCATCCTGATTACGGAGAACTTGTTCCGGCTTGCACTTATAGTACGGAACCTCTGTCTCAATGAGACCAACTTTCTTGGCCAAAGCTTGATGTACAACTTTGGCAACAGAATTGTGGCGCTCTAAGTACTCTTTTGGAGCAAGCACTGGACAGCCCCCAGTGACATGCTGAATGGACTCGTTAGCCTGCTTGCAAAGACGACACCGGTCACTGATGTTGACTTTGAGGATGTGTCGCTCATACGCCCTAGTCCTGATGACCTGATCCTGTATGGCACAGACAAAGCCCTCTGTCTCCGCAAACAACCCACTTGTCCGCAGCCACTCAGTGGAACTCTTGGTGTCCACCTGATCCGAAGATAACGCTGCAGCAAACCGACCATGCAATGCTTTTGTTGACCACTCCAAGACTCTGTCAGCCTGGGTTCTAATGGCAGGCTGAAACTCTTGCTCACTCAAATGTAGCGGAGTGTAGCCACGGTCCTGGTTGCAAATAGCTGCATGCAACCCATCACCACGTGACACAAAGTACTGCCGAAGTTTCAACTCCTGCTGACGACACATCATCTCCATGCTGAGCAAACCTCTTCCACCTACATGACGTGAAAGGTACAGTCTCTCGACTGAGCTCCTCGGGTGATGTATCCTGTGCTTCGTGAGGGTGGTTCTCACTTTTCTATCAAAAGCTTGCAGTGACGTCTCCGACCACCTGACGACACCAAACGTATATCCAGCCACAGGGATAGCCCACGTATTAATCGCAGTAATCTTGTTCCTCGCACTGACAAAAGACTTGCAAATCTTGTCGACTCGAGACAGCACTTTTTTCTCGACTTGTTTTCTGGCATCTACATCTTTAATGCCAATTAGCTGCTGCAGACCGAGGTACTTGTAGTTTTCTTCGACACCCAAGTCTTGAATAACGGTGCCTCCCATGAGCCGCAAGCCTTCTTGTGGATCTTGAATCTCCCCTTTTCTCACATGCACAACAGCACACTTGTCAAGACCAAACTCCATGCAAATTACATCACTAAAACTTTTGACAAGTTCAAACATGCTGTGCAACTGGTCTTCACCAGAAGCGTATAACTTGAGGTCATCCATGTAAAACTGGTGAGAAATGCGAACTTCTGGATTCCTCTGTAGAACGTAACCATACCCAGAGGTTCGGAGCATCCTGCTCAGCGGGTTCAATGCAAGACAGAACCATAATGGGCTGAGACTATCTCCCTGAAAAATACCTCTCGAGATTCGCATCTCTCCGGTCTTGTAGCTGA
This sequence comes from Siphlonurus alternatus, assembly GCA_949825025.1. Classification (NCBI taxonomy): domain Eukaryota; kingdom Metazoa; phylum Arthropoda; class Insecta; order Ephemeroptera; family Siphlonuridae; genus Siphlonurus; species Siphlonurus alternatus. The sequence goes on along the minus strand of OX463788.1, from coordinate 46,516,247 downwards.
CCCCCCCTTGGTTTACATGAAGACAAGTCCTCCACATGCCCATGCAAGAAGTGAGAATCTGAACAATGCAAGGATGAATTTTGTAAATGTGAAGTACAGAGAGGAGCCAGGAATGGGGGACTGAATCAAAGGCTTTCTTGTAGTCAACCCAACCTACTGAAATATTACGGTGTTTTCTACGAGCCTGCTGAGACACAACAGCGTCAACTACCAATAACTCCCGACATCCCCTCGTGCCCTTCCGACAGCCATTCTGCTCCTCAGCAAGAAGTCCATTCGCGACAAGATGGTCATAAATCTTTATCGACAGAATGGATGTGAAGATCTTGTACAGAGTGGGAAGACATGTGATTGGCCTATAGTTCTTGGGATTCAATGAATCACCTGACTTCGGCTTCATGTACGTAATTCCAAGCGTACAAAATCTTGGCACAATGGACGGATCTTCCAAGGCCTCATGAAAGTGAGTAGCAAGAGCCTGGTGAGTAGTTTTAAAATACTTCCACCAGAAGTTGTGAATGCCATCCACACCCGGAGCCTTCCAGTTCTGCGTTTTCCTAATTGCAGCCTGTACATCAGCCAGTGTAATACTAACTGCTGGCATTGCCGGAATGTCTCTGCATTCCTCCTCTTCCTCTCGCAACCAGTAAGCATCTTCAGAGTGTTGCTTTGGCTCCGACCAAATGGACGACCAAAACTCTGCCATTGTTTCTGCTTTGGGTGGCCGCTGAGGTTGCTCCTCTTTGCCCTCTTCCTCCAATTTCCGATAGAACAACTTCTGATCAGCAGCAAAAAGGCTCTCTTGCTGCCTCCGCTTAGCTGCCTCATTATATCTCCTGATACGGGCACCAAGCGCTGCAATTCGCTGTCTTAGTTGCTCTTCCTTCTCTCGGAGCTTCTTCTCGAAGTCCCTGTCCGTCCTTCTCACCTTGATACTTCTTGCAATGAGACGAATGCCTGCTAAAACCTTTTTACTGCATCCATCCTGGTCAGCAAAGAACGCCGCCAGATGGCTTATATCCCTCCGAGCTCTGTTGATCTTCTCCTCGATCCTCTTCCTCCAAGCTGGCACATATTCTTGAGAAGAACGCTTACGGGCTTGCCGCTGCGAGTGATTCTTAATCTCAACACCAAGAACCTGACATACAGCTAGAGCAGCACAGTGCACAAGCCCAGCAACCTCCTCCAGACTAGACCCTGCCAAATCAGTTTCTAGCATCTGATCTGCAACAGCAACACAGGAGAAAACCTGCACATTGCATCTTAATTTGGGAATGCGAGGGCGACTCTCAAGCGGAACACCCTGATATTGCAACTTGAAAGACTCGTATACATCCCCAAGCTTGTCTCGCAAATCTCCTTCCATATGATGTTGACTCTCTGCTTCTTCCCTTTCTAGCTCTGGCTGAGGCAACACTTCTTCCACAACATCCTCCTCCTCTCCTTCACTGCCACTTGAAGGTGCTTGCTGCTGATGTAGCTGCAACTCCTGTGCAATCTCCCCCTTGATCTTGTCCAGTTCCGCTGCCGAGAGAGCTCCTCTACTCATGATGGAACGCAGCTGGCTGCAAACTCGCTGCTCGTCCATTGTCGTGTCCGGAAAAATCTTCTTCCACTCGTCAAACATTCTCACCCTATACCCTTCCATCTCCCTCTCAATGTTGGTACTCCTATAGTACGCACGCATGACCGACATATTCATGTCCTTGGTCCACTTCGTGCGTTGGCGTACAAGGCCAGCAGCAGTGAGAGGAGCTCTGGGCTCCTCCAAACCACCACCTGCCTGCGCAGCCGGAGCAGCTGCTCTCGCGGTAGCCCTGAGTGGCGCAGCGCCGCGCCTCCCTCGATGTTGTGAGGAAGATTCACCACGTTCCACTGGTACGGGTAGCTCATTTGACACAGACGGCCCAGTACCAGAACCCCCTGCGCGGCCTTTTGACCGGTCGCCATTAACTCGCTCCTTTATAGAACTTTCCATATTTCCTTGTCCAGCGTACTGGTACTGAAGAGAAGCCCAAGGAACAACTCCCCAGGTGGAAACCCAAAGCACGGTCCCACACTCCGTTACCTCCTTACGAAGGCTGGGTACCCTCCCTGCCCGTTAGACCCCTGACGGGGAGCCCCCACACCACGACAAGGTGGACATGGGCCCCCCCTGCATGCATCATCCCACATGCTCCCAATCCCCTCATAAACACAGCGCCGGGGCACAGTGCAGCATGCAAGCATCTAACACCGATCCCATTGCAAGCGAATACTTGGGCAAAAGCAACATGCAAGGAAAAACATGCAGGGGGGGGAAGTGGGGGAGAAGTGGTTATTATTATTATTAATAATAATAATAATATTATTATTATTATTATTATTATTATTATTATTTTTAATTAACGATATAACAGTATGATTAACAAAAGTGAACAAATATAGCAGATAGCATCAGTGTATACGATGTACAATTCTTTTTTATAAAACCTGTAAACAATAATTATTTTGTCGAGAGGGACAATTAAACTTATTTTCACTCCGTTCCTTAATTATTTGATATTTTATGACATTTGTTTACAGGATGATCATAATACTAGAAATTTAAATAATACTATACTTCCTCCAAAATGCAGCTCAAACTTGTGGACAAAAGATCCATGTATTAATATTCAATAAATTGATTAAGTATAATAAACTTCATAGAATGATAAAAAAAAAGTTCCACAAGGAATTTAAAAAATGCCGTAAAATTGTTTTTTGATTAGTAATATTTTTATAGTATAGATGAATAGTGAGAATACATTAATGCTGAATTTTGAATGATTGGTAGTTGTTGTTATTTGCATGCTTGTTTTTTTTTTACACTTGTTTGTTTCACATGACGTGTATTTACAATGCATGATATATTATGCCTATCTGTGTACCTTGTATAGTACTTGCGACAAAATAAAATAATTTTGTGTTAAGTTATTCTTCAATGATGACTGATGACTAAATTTAATACGGACCAAAGTCTTCTGTTCGTTGTTAGTAAACAAATGTATTGTTGTGTAATGTCTGTCGCGTGAAAGGAAAAACATGGGACGGTTGTTGATTTACATGTTAACTTATGGAAAATGACCGTTAATTATGAAGTTGAAACGGTTGACTAGCGCCAACAATGCCATTACGTTCTCTGCTCTGGTGGCAAAATTAGGTACTACGTCGTCCCATGTTTAACAATGAAAAAGACTTCATGCGACAGAGATTATAAACAATGGTTTGTTACAACCATTGCGAGTAGAAGACTTTGATACGGAAAAATGAATTTGAAACTCTCTCCAAGAAGCCAAAAATGTCAAAGGTTTTTCTTTTTCTTGTATATTTAAATTTTGTGGCGCTAAAATTATATTTCCACGAAAACTGTTAAGTTAAAAATTAATAAATGCTATCATTTCCAACTATTCATGTGAGGATTTAATTTTCATTTGCTTATATTTCATACGTAGCTTGTAGTATATCCAGAAAAATATAATTGAAACTACTGTTTAATTTTTTATTGCAAATACTATTTGATATTGTTTGCTAAATTGAGAAGAAGTTTCTAATTGAGTTAAAATCTGACATCCATTTAGTAATAAAGTAACTGCGTTATGTCTAATCACATTATTTTTGTTTTAAATCAAGTAAATTAGTTAAGTGTTAAGTCATTAATAAGTTTTAAAACCAGCTACAAGCTTCTTACACCAGCACACATTAATTACAGAATATGTATTACGTATAGTTTTCACACTGGCGTAGACAAGGAAAAAAAAAGTCATTTTCTGTCATTCGAGGGATTGCCATAAGAAGTTGGTGAAATTGGTTTACCGACTTCAACTGGGAGTTTGTGCATTTATACATAAAATATAATTACACTTTGCAAGTAACCGAGTGGCGTAATTTTTTTATCAACTTAAAATACAGAACAAATTTAAATACTTTTTTATTTTAAGCTTGAGATGTTTGCAGCCTCTAGTCCATTTTTTGGCAGCTTCAAAAGACAAATGTATAGACTCTCAATTTGGCGGCAAGTCAGTTTAAAATTACATAACAAATAATATTTATACAAAATAAAATAAATGCATTATTATTAATGTGTCTTTGTAACATGAAAAAAAAATCAATAATAATTGAGATAAAAAGGTTTAAAATTAGAGTTTATGGTGATATTTTACCCAACTCTCGTGATGTAATGGTATAATGTGCCGGGCTAGAGTGGTGCGCAAAGTGAACTACTTGGACTAGCTGTTTGCCGCCGTTTAGCAGACAGCTTGCGTGTTGTATACTTAAGGGCAGTTCGTGCTGAGGTA